>OX463857.1:31533620-32133620 GCA_949825065.1 Odontocerum albicorne
CCTCCGTAATACATTTACGCATTGAATGAAAAAATAATATTAATAATAGTTAGCACTTATCGGCCACATCAGAGATATTTTGTGAAAATCCGGAATAAATTCACCAATACATTTAAACGTGTGCCAGTGCGTCACTTAGGTATATTCATTCTAAAAACCGCTATGGGTGAGGAAGCGACGCTATTCACGTCTCACTCTTATTCTAGTTCGGAATATGGGAACGCAAGAAATAAAATCTCAGTTCGCTCGCTCCTCTCGCTTCTGGTGGTCTCTGCCCGTTTTATGAACGTCAGCCGATGTTTTTTTCAAGTTTTCAGCAATTAAATTTCAATTGTTATCACTTTTTACTTCAAATTTAATCGATTGGCTATGATTATTCTTATTTTTCCGATTTTAAATTGGACATTTTTACATATGTATTGATGTGTATTGAATACACAGCACCGGAATGCGTGGATTTTTTTAGCACAGGAAGGGAAAGGTTAACCATTAAAAATATACAAATAAGAATGAGAGTATAAAATTATGATGAGAGTGAGTGCGTATAAAATTATGATGAGAGTGAGTGCGTGAAACATATAAAATTATGATGAGAGTGAGTGCGCATAAATATAGAATACGGGTTACAGTTTTTTTTCATTCATTAATGTTATTTACTAAGAATGACTGACCATTGTTGAAGAAACAGGGTTTGTTTTATTTGTAATTAATTACATTCCTTTTAAAATCCAATTTTGCGTTCTTTTTGTTCTCGATAAAAACTTTCCATTTAGCAAAACCGATATTTTATGTGAAAGGAAGGAATATTTCTGAAACTCTTCGTGCTAAGAATAATTGAAATTTTATATATTACAAACGATATGACCATTAAAATGTCCTTTTCATCTGACTTAATTTAAAAATACCTAATTATTAACAATAATTTCAATAATAACCGGTGAGATCGGCCGCTTGCAAGAATTGTACGACCTCTATCTTTTTCAGATATTGTTTCGAGTATCTGGATTTCATTTTTCATAGAAAATCTCAGTTTTTAATATTTAAATAAATTAAAGGTTTAGCACTGCACTAGATGATTTTTTTTGTTACTTTCTCTTTCATTTTATTACAAAGTAACATATTTTATTGACCATTAAAAATATACAAATAAGAATGAAATTGCCCATGAATATAAAAGTAACTTGTAGAAATATAAATTTTTGATTGTTTTTATAAGTCAAAAGTTGAACTTAAAATATTCCAAACTTATTGTTATGGATATAAATTACTCAGATGCTAAAACGAAGGGGAGAACACGTCAATCACAACGAGCAAGCGAGATTCTAGAGAAACAGCAACACGACAATATGAAACAGCACAAAGACAATCATAGTGTCATATTGTAACAAACTTGACTTTCTTGTGTCATTATTGACGGGTAACTACGAGGCATATCCAGAACCTAAGTGTACTGAATTTTTGTAGGTTACAATATTTTTTTATTTAAACAAAAAAATTACGTGGTTACTGTAGTACATATGTAAGCTATTTTTCGACAAAGTCGCTATTCCTCTCAATGCAGGTGGTGAAGCGGGGTATCAACTATTTGATGCCTTCCTCGAAGTAGTTTCCCGCCAACCCCTCCGTCCACTTCTCCACCTCCTCCTTTACCTCCTCGTCGGTTGAAAACCTTTTTCCACCCATGTGCAGCTTCAGGGAGGTAAAGAGATAGTAATCAGAAGGTGCTAGGTCAGGGGAATGCGCGGGATGGTTCAGGACATTCCATTTAAACTAGGCGAGCAGTTCCTTCGTGGCGTTGGCCGTGTGTGGTCTGGCATTGTCGTGCAGCAGGCAGACTCCCTTTATCAGCATGCCTCTCCTCTTGTTCTGAATCGCCCTCCGCAATTTTTTTAGGGTCTCACAGTATCTTGCAGAGTTGATGGTCTCCCCTTGAGGCATATATTCAATTAAAATTATGCCTTGACAGTCCCAAAACACGGATGCCATGATTTTCTTGGCTGAAATTGTGGTTTTGAACTTTTTGGCGGAGGGTGAAGAGGTGTGACGCCACTGTTGAGACTGCCTTTTGGTTTCAGGCGTGTAGTGAGCAACCCAAGTTTCATCTCCAGTAAAGATGGAGCGGAGAAACTAATCTCCATGGAGTTTTCAGCGCCTCAAAAACTCTTGCCCGGCATTATTTATTTCGCACTTGGCGGGAGATTGGATTGACATTTTTCACGAAACGTGTTGTCGCGTCGACACTTCTCAACGTACTGACCTCAAACCGGTCTCGTTGTGGAGGGTAAGGGTCAGGCTACACGGAAGTGTAGCCAATATGTCGAAAATAAAATCCATCCGGTCGTGAGAGCCTCAGTACACTTACTTTCTGGATACGCCTAGTACTAGTTGATTTAGATAAAAGTCTAAAAATAATAATATGAACAAAAAAAGTGTCTTTCGAATTGAGCGGTTTTTTAATTCTTGAATAAAACACACAATTGGCTTTGATTTCAAAAAAACTTTTTATTGGTCGTTGAAGTATAATGTATGCCATTTAAACAAAAAGACAATATCTGCTAAATGTACACCTCTTGTAGCTCCACAGATGTCCACGTTTTTGTCAAAAAAATCGATGGCATTTTGGCATAATTGCGGTTCTAGCTCATAACGCGAATAATTTCGTCCTTCAGCTCAGGGATCATTTTTATAGACCTGACTTTTCACGTAACCCCAGAGAAAATATTTCAAACGGTGTTAGATCACATGATCTTGGTGGTCAATTAACATCGCCGTTTCCGGAGATTACAATACATAAATTAATTCAACAATTTGAATGCGTTGTTGTATTGTATACGACTCCATTTTTATAAATGTCGTACATTACACTTCTCAAATGTCACAAAACCTAGGCAAGTTCACGACGCCATCTGTGTTTTATCCAAGAATTTAAAAAACCACTCAATTTGTAATACCCTTTATTAATCTTGCTTTCCTGTGAGACGGCTCATTTATGCCTACGAGTATATAGTATATTATGAAGTTTAATCCTTATTTTATGTACCAACATATACAAGATAAACTAAAAAAGTTTTTTATTGGTCATTGAAGTATAATGTATTATATTTAAATACAAAAAACAATATTCGCCAAATGTCCACCTCTTGCAGCTCTACAAATGCCCACTCTTTTGGAGAAATAATTGATGACATTTGGGCATAATTGCGGTTCTAACTCACCAATAACGCGAATAATTTCGTCCTTCAGCTCAGGAATTGATTGGGGGTCATTTTTATAGACCTGTTTTTTTCACGTAACCCCAGAGAAAATAGTCCAACGGTATCAGATCCCATGATCTCGGTGGTCAATTAACAGCACTGTTTCCGGAGATAACAATACATAAAATAATTCTCAATTTGAACGCGTTGTTGTATTGTATACGACTCCATTTTTATAAATGTCATACATTACACTTCTCAAATATCACAAAACCCAGGAAAGTTCACGACGCCATCTGTGTTTTGTCAAATAATTAAAAAAAACGCTCAATTTGAAATACCCTTTATTAATCTTGCTTTCCTGTGAGACGGCTCATTTATGCCTACGAGTATAAAGTATATTATGGAGTTCAATCCTTATTTTATCCACCAACATATACAAGGTACACTAAAGGGGTATGGCCGCATGACAATGCACTGGATTTCCATGCGGAAGGTCACCAATTCGAACCCCGCACTGTGTTTCTCCTCTCGAATGACACAGTCATATATTTCTCCTAGTATTCGGGGGCTTCAGAACACCTATGAATTCAGACAAATACTCGTATATCATGTTAAACAAACATCGACATATTTGTATGCTCCAATTGCCTGTATTGCCGGTTTCCTCCAATCTTTGCACTTCCATTTGTCGTCAGATTCAGTACAGTGGTGTAGTTGATGAGTTTGCTGGTATGCAACGGATCACTTTAAAATAAACAAACAAAAAAAACTCCAAGGCACCGCTTCAGTTTCCAACTGAATTGACGTTGAACTGGCGAGGGGATCCTCGAATACGAGACCAAGCGACGCCAAAATAACGATTAGGACTTTTCTTCGGCGCACTGTGAAGGGATCGTTATTTGCGGTTCATTTTGTATGACTGTGGTACGAGCTTTCAAGTTATATCAGATGTGCATCATCTTCATTTACATTCAAGAGAGACTCGAAAAACGATTGCATTTCTCAGACTATCCTTTCATTCTAAATCCCTTTCTTCTTTCTTCTTATGTTTGAACAAATTTATTTTTTCTAATTCTACCATTAAATATAAAGATTTGTCGTTTTTAGTTAAATTTAAACAAATATATACTATTTTGGTTAAATTTGTCAATAATTTAAATAGTTAAGTGTATTCAATATGAGCTGGTTGGTTGGTTAAAATCACTCAATTGCAATAACTCCACCAAATTTAATATATTTAACTATGTACGCAAAATAATGATAATACGAGAATAAAAAACTTTCTTGAATCCGTTCAATCACATACTGATAACCACATTTTGAGGCAATACGAACAAATATATTCTACTGTACTGGTAAGGTTTTTAAAGCTGAAACTATCGCCAAGAATAAACGTCTTTTGGAGTGTCAGACAAATACGAATGTCGAGATATAATTAGAGGATTTTTAGATGTTCAACAAATGCAATAACACGCCAGAAGCACCAAGAAAGAAATGCATTAAATTATCATATAATTAGATTTTTTCTCATTGCACATTTCAATTTTGCCAAGTAATTAATGAAAATATCAACGTTTTTTTAACGAAAAAAAAACAGATGCGTGAGACTCGTGCGGTGGAGTGAAACTTCTTAGCTCCTAGGAAAAATTGATTTTATGCATTGCTTTTTTTCCATTTGTTAACGATTTTTTTTTGGATTTGGATTGTTGAATTTAACTCGAGAAAATCTCTTAATGAAATAAAATTTTTTTTTTGTATTTTTAATAATAAATAATAATAACTCTAATAATAAATAATAACTTTAATAATAATATAAAACACTTAATATTTTTAAATTTACATAACAATATTTTTAATTTTTTTACATTTATATATAAATGTTGTTTATATGTTGTTTATAGTTAAGGCATTAACGTTGTGGAGGTTTATAAAAATAAATTACAATATATATAAATATTTTTATGTTATTATTAATTATTTGTAAATAATTATTTAGGTAATTATTTATTTATATTATTTTTATTATATTATAAATAATATTTTATTATTAATATTATGTTATTAATTAATTATATTATAATTAATTATAATATAATTAATGAATAATATAATCCTCTATAATTCGTATGCAAAGATTTTGAAACTAATTTTGGAACAATTTAGATATTTTTAATATAATATAGTATTCGCCAGAATATCCCAACAATATTTAGAAATAGCTACTAACTTTGTGCTCTCCTTTATTAATATAAATAACGTAATATAAACAAAACATTAAGGACAATACTTCGCCTCTAGAGTTGAGTAACCCTACATCAACATGTATGCAGGTTTTAATTCTGCAAAGCAACTTGCATCTCGTTCAATTAATGAGGCATGTGTTTTCTATATCTCAACATCTATCCATAAAATTCCCACAAAATTCTCAAAAAATCCAATATTTGTTCTATGATTGCGTTATTCCACTAAAAACTAATCTGAGTTCTTAACCTCTATAAAATAAGTCTTCGACAATTACGTAAGTCTGCTTGGTGAAGTTTAATAATATTTTGTGGTATACATACATAACATATATTGAACTTAAATATACATATAATTATTTAATAATTTAAAAAAAATGACTGTAATTTATTATTACTACTGCTTTTTGTATCTTCACGTTAGTTTAAGATAAAGTTTTGTATTATTTGTCAATAATTTTAAGTACTTTGTAACCTGTCACATGTTCATTTGTATATAGATACAGTTGTGTCGTTAATTAAATAAATAAATATAATAACAGCATAATTATTAGTATTATAATAACATATATTTTATTATAATTACATATTAAATATAAATTATATATTAAACAAATATTAAAACAAATATTAAATAAAATAAAATTTATATTATTAAATTAATAATTATTAAATACATTAATATAAAAATAACGCATTACAATTTTTATTATTTTATTATTTTTAAGAATGAATAATGATAATTTTAATAATATTTTAATACTTTTAATAATATTAAAATAATATTAATTATTATTAATATTAAAATAGTTAATAATAATTTATTAATAAATAAAATATTAAATAATAATAAATAATAATTTAATAATATACTACACCGTTTCACTTTTACATTACGTTCAGGCCAATTTGCCCTACCGCGCCTATAGAAGTTTCACTTAAAAAACTTTTTCTCCCTATTTATAGTACCAACAAAAATAAGGTGGTCATGGATAACCAAACAATGATACAAAGTGGAAATAGAATAACTGCAGCAATTCACAAATTATTCAGCCTAAAATTATGTTCCGGAATGTTAAACTGAGAATATACAACCCGAACATATTATCCGGTTGTTTATTCTCAGTTGTGTGAGAGTTGATTTAACCCTTCCCTTACGGTGATAAAAATAATACGCGTGCTCCGGTGTTGGGTAGTGAGTACGCAATAAAAAAATAGCGATTTTTAATCGGAAAAATAAGAACATTCATAGATAATCCCCTTAATGAATTATAATTGAAGTTAAAAATTATAATAATTGAGATTTATTTGCTGAAAACATTAAAAAACCATCTGGCAACGCTCACGGAACGGGCGTACGTCTAACCTATTTGCAAGCTTAGAAGCTACTAGTGGCGCGGAACGTCAGTCGCATACCCCGTCGCTTACGCTTATGCTTGCGACGTTGAGACAATTCAGCTCCTCACAATTCAGTCTAGTATGCAAGAGTGAGATGCGAATATAGTGTCGCGCTTCCCGCATACTATTCACCTATCGTCAAGACGATGCACTCGCAGCGTTTAAATGCGAATTTGTTTTCGATCTTTACAAAACACCTCGATGTAGTTGATAAATTCTGATTATTATTAATATCATTTTTTAAATCAATGCGTAAATATATTATGGAGGAATACCTAAAATCTTAACTTTGTATTTATAATATTTATAGAGATATTGATGGTTATTAGAAGCAACGTGTAGAAGATACCCAACACAGGGAAGGAAAGGTTAATGAAGAAACATGAAACTAACTAAATACACAACCACCATCAGTGACATAAGATGGGCAAGGTTAGCATGGATAAACCATTTAAGATCATTATGTAAACCCAACACAATGGAAGAAAGTCACTTGGCAAACTAAAATAAAAGCTTTTAGCTTATATGTAGCAAGATTTAGGAGGTTGAAAGTGAATGGATGCTGTAGTAGAAAAAGATGACGAAATACCGATCGGCTTGGAGCTAAGCTTTTATATAAGGTAAGTCTGATTCCAGTTTTTATTTATTAACATTTTACTATCCATAACACGTTACTTCAAATGAAGTAGAGTAACATAAAAGTATCATAAATATCAGTTCTAAAACACATCCATTTTGTGGATTTTGAGGACTGCTCCACTATAGTAGGCAAGGCTAATAGTTTTATTCCTTAACCCTTCCTTCCCTGTGATGTGTAACTAGTACACATTGCCTCTAAAAAACTTTAATGTCTCTATAAATACTGGGTTCAGATTTCAGGTATTCCTCCGTAATACATTTACGTATTGAATGAAAAAATAATTTTAATAATAATTAGCAATTATCGGTCACATCAGAGATATTTCGCAAAAATCGGGAATAAATTCACCAATACAATTAAACGTGTACCAGTGTGTGACGTAGGTACAATATATTCAATTAAAAAAATCGTTATGGGTGAAGAAGCGACGCTTTTTATATTTTACTCTCACTCTACTTCGGTACATGGGAACGCAAGAAATAGAATCTCAGTTTGTGAACGTCGGCCGATGTTTTTTTTTTCATGTTTTCAGCAATTAAATTTTAATTATAAACACGTTTGACTTCAAATTAAAATAATTAAAGCGATTGGCTATGAATATTCTTATTTTTCCGATTTTAAATCGCTCATTTTTACATGTGTATTGAATACACAGCACCGGAACGCGCGGTTTTTTTTAGCACAAGAAGGGAAAGGTTAATCAGCTATTTTACATTTTTGCCCTAAGTGTTAAAAAAAATAGGATGAAACATTCACACTCTTACACATACTTTATTTTCTAGTTATCACACTTTATATCTGAGCTTGATGTAAATAATTCATTTATAAGTCGTAAATCTAAATTAAACTTTTTTATTGAAATATCAAAGGTGGAGAGTTTTTTTCACACTAAATACGCAAAGTAAAAGATACTACTTATTACGAACTGGTAATGAGTAAATAGGAGTCAGCCATTTGTGAAAGCTAAGAGCCTGCTTTTAATTAATTCACCTTTTTTCGAGCTCTCAAAGGACTTAATGTTTATGAAGAAGAGCTCGGCTCGGAAAATGTGAAGGCACTCTAAATGTTTCAAGGCTTTTAAGGCTTTCGCTGGCTACAGTGCAGTTTGATGTTAATTAACGTGCATATATTAGAAGTTTCTCAGCTTAATGTGTCCTTATTTTGAATGTGACATTATGAAACGGTTGTTTTGAAACGATATGATTTTTTTACCTTCGACGTTATTGAACGGGTTGTGTTGATTATTCGTTTAAGTAAGATTTTAGAGAAAACAAAATGTGTAAATACGAACTATTTTTCTATCTCAATTTATATAATTTACGCTGACCTGTTAACATTATTGAACTCAACATTTAAGGAATACTGGTAATTGGAATTTAAAATATTGGTAATTTTTAAAAATTATCTGTTTTGTGTTTATTTATTGTATAATTTCTTATTTGAAATAATCATTGAATTGATTCTTATTTTAGAAACAGCTTTTAATATATTCAATTAAAAGTGATTAAATAATGAAAAAAAATCATATAACAGTAATCTTCTTTATATGCCTTATTTAAAACGTGGCCGAATTTTGCTGTACACGAGAGAGCCTGATGGTTTTTTTTATCAACTAACAAAAAACTTGTATAATTTTTGTCAAAGTCTGACTGGGACCCGTTTTTTTAGAGAAAATCATTGCTAGAAGCTAGAACTCGAAGAACATTTTATGTCACAATTATAATGTTCAACATGTTATTTTTTCATTTCGTTCAGTTTATTGCTTATGTTTCAGTAGTACAAGTTTAAAGTATTTATTACAAAATTCTAATATTATATTACATTACATATACATATTTTATTGTATTACACTTCCATTGTAAAGGATATAACAGGACAGGTGGGAATTTTATTGTACTAAACTTCCATTGTATAGGATAGAACATGACAGGTGGGAGTTTTATTGTATTACACTTCCATTTTATAGGATAGAACAGGACAGGTGGGAATTTTATTGTACTAAACTTCCATTGTATAGGATAGAACATGACAGGTGGGAATTTTATTGTACTAAACTTCCATTGTATAGGATATAACCGGATCTAGTGGTTTTTTTCTTACTACTCGAAAATACTGAAATAGCGTTTTTTATTACAAAAAGGCCATTGTATAACTTTTCAAGAGGTAGGAAAAAATGCACTTGGTCAAAATATATTTACCATGGACATTCCACCAAGAACACAGTGATATAAAATGCCTCTCCAGATCGATCCACAATCTATCAATACGTGTGATTCGAAACTGACCAAACCACCCCAAAGGTGAACCATGACTATTGTAAACGATTATTTTAAGGGTGTAGGGGGATTATTAATTAATGCAACATTTTCATGTAAATTCATTTGGTCGATTTATTACTTTTAAACAATTTCTTCCAATCAACCCATGCCCGTGTAAATGATCATGTATTTAACGTTGTATGTATATGAAATTAATATTTGAAATAAACTTAATTAAATAAAATATAAATTTCAATAAAAATGAGAGGTAGGATAAGAGTTGTACATAAGATAAGGAAGACGAATAGTTTGAGATATTATATGATGTGATAAGCCATTCATTGTGATCGGGTATGATTGTCAGCCATCTTGTGAAAGGTAGACGCCTATTCGTATATTGGTTTATATTGTGCAGGCTGTAACACTTCAGCAAATAAAAGTTTTGATTTGGGGAATTGGGACTCTCGTCATTGGGACTTGGGGTTTCATATGTCAAAACTATGTGTTTGGTGAAGTTCAAAAAAGTATGCATACTAAATTAATTTATGCACATGCGTCATTCATCTACAAGATGACTGATAATAATCATACTCCATAACAAGGGATAGCTTATCTATCGTATAGTTAAATTCATGAATAGTACAATAAAAAATGTAAATGTATAAATAAATATTTTTTAAACGCGGTGCTAAAAGTGAAAGTTTGAATTATAATAAATTAAACATTTATAAGGGAATAAATTTTTCACAGGAAATCATTCAAGTACCCAATTATTTAACTTAATTAAATCTTTATTTCAGAAATAAACAGCTTTACGAAAGTAAAAACCCTTTTAAAGGGCTTTTCTGAATTCTTTGCGAATTTGGGGTAAGTTTGGCTAATCCCCCAGAACCGCCCAACTGTAATTACAGTGTCCTGGCATATAAACAGGAAAAATCCTAATTAGAATTAACTAAACCCTTACTCGCCGGCCAAGTGTGTTGTATATTGACTTAAATTGCCTGTCCCTTGTAATGTAGGATTAATACATCGAAATCGTTGGGAAAGAATTTTTTTTATTTTGTAAATGGTATTTTAATAATCTCGTTCTTTGTTATTATTTGATTCCAATCAGCTGTTATGAATAAAGAAGAACGAAATCTTGCTTTGGATTTTGTTTCAAAATTTTAGTTCCTGCTAACTCTAAAATGTATGATTTTCAGTAAGAGGAATCAACAACCAGGTGTGTCGATCTCGGAACCCGGGTGCGTTGAAAGAGTATATAAATACAAGTATCTAGGATTCTAGCTTAATGTCCAGTTTGATTATTTCTGGGAAATAAGAACAAATGTTGAGGTTGTGATAATGTAAAATATACTCTGTTATAGAGACTTCAGCCTCAAATTAAAAATGCTTATTGCATTATACAATGTTACATCTTTTCAGTTCTCTTTATGGTAAAGAAACATTGATAAACACTAAAGTAACCACGAAATTAATAGAAAGATTTGTAATGTGATGCTACAAGAGAAGGTTAAAGACTTCCTAGGTTGACAAAGTGCGTAAGAAAGAAGTCACATGGATGAAAACATACAAAGAAGTACTAATTTGAATTATTGTATAAGAAGTTTGGAAAATGATACATTCGTCATTTCTTGAGAAGAAATAAGTATGAATTCAATCAAATGATATTGCAGAGGAAGATACAAAGGAAACAAATTGTAGGAAGAAGAAACTTATGGCTAAGAACCTTAGAAAGTGGTTTTACCGTAATAAGAAGACATTGCTAATAGCAGCTACAGACGAGGTAAAAATAGCCAAGCTAATTGCCAACTTCCAACGTAGAGAGGAACATTGAGATGACGAATTCTATAATGAGTTAAAATATATCCATTTTTCAAAGGTTTTTCTGATTTTTGTTTTTTTTTCATCACCTGCTAAATGCTGGAAATTGTAATCCTATGTTATGTACGCAACTTGGCGCACCACCTACCTCCATAATTTCCGGTTTTGGGGCATATGTTATTAAAGGCTACAACTTTTAAAGATGATATTTTATCCACCCGTCTCACAGGACACCTTTCTCTTCCTCGTTTTCCCGCAGCTGTCTCTATGATCTCCAGATTTTTAAAGTTTTCGTTATTGTTTCAGATATGTTAGAAATATTTTCCTGTATTTTAGTTAAAGTCTATAAATAATCTTTAATTTTTGGACGACAGAGTGTGTCAAAATATATGTGTTCTGCATACAAATTAAAATCTATCATATCATTAAATATCGTTCCTAACTTATAACATGCATAATTTTTTTTGAGTTAAATAAAAACAGAGGCCTCTGTGTAAATTTCACGTGTGTGAGTCAGCTGTTTTAGTATTACTAGTTGCAAACCGTGAAATATTCAAGTAAAACCAATTCGAAATATTCAAGTAAAACAAAAGTAAAACAAATTCTACATTTATGAAAATATGTATTCATAAATGTAAAATTTGTTTATATACGAGTATATCATTTATGCATCGTCCCCTTTTACACTGGTTCAAAAATTGTTAGCTAACTATTTAAAATTCGTTCAGTATCACGGACCCACCGAGATCCAAATTTCGAATTACTTTTGGAGAGAATCCAAGTATTCCTCTCTAGCTTTCCTGTATTCAAAATTCAATTCTCGTATTCTTTCTTTGACGACAACCATCGTATGGGTTTTGGCCTATTTATACTTTGATGTAGGTTGAGTGTCTTGTTCAGAATAAGTCAACATTATAGAAAATTGATGATTTAATTATAATTAAATTGAAAAGTAACGAATAAAAATTGTCGATAATAGTTATTGACATTGGTGGAATGTGTCTCGGCCGGGGGAATGTTTGTGGGATGAGCCCGGACCTTTTAATGTCTTTCCCTCTTGAATGTATTTTTTTTGTCATTATTTATTTTCTGTGTTTTTTTTTCTTGTTCTACGTGTTCAAGGGTGTCGGCTGAAAAACATCTGGTGTCCCCGTAGCTGGAGTCGCCCTATATTGGTGGGGTGTATCTTGGCCGAGGGGATGTTATTAGATGAGCCCAGACCTTTTGATAGCTTCTGTATTTAATGTATTATCTGCAATTTATGTGTTTTAGAAGTGTTATTTAAATATATTTTGTGCATACTATGTTGCTGTCAATAAATCTATATTTATTTATTTATTATAGCAATTCTACAAAAAAGTATTTATTAATAAAAATGAGTTAATTTTCACCCAGAAACATCAGTTTTGTCAGTGGCAATTTTAAATGTTTTTGGGAGCAAAAATATAATTGATCAAAACACTTCAAGTGTTGTAGAATTGTTTTTCTTCCTTTTCGAGTTTTCGCATTTGTCACTGTTTAATTGTATAAAATCTCAGTAAATATCCGTGTAACTTATTTTCTCTGAATCAATAAGGCTTTATAATAACATTTTATTCTGCGGACTTTCCCTTACCACCTGTTAATATTGTAACACCATCTGCGCTTAGTCCACAAAAACTTTCCAGCGATGATAACATTCCCGAAAATTTACTAAAATTTTCGAAAAATAATCAAGTTGTTGGGATCTTCGCATCTGTTGAAGGTATTCCGTGAAATCTCTCGTATTAAGAAATTTGCCAAATATTTTGATATTCTTTGGTTTTCGTTTTGTTTGTCTTTCGCCGACTCTTTTACGGAATTATTCCAATTTTATTGCTTATTCGAGAAAACGTTTTAGTTTGTGAAATATTTTATTTCATTTAAGTTAAAATTTCCATCCATATGGTACCCTCTAGAATATTGGAATAAAGAATTCGTACTTATTGAAGAGTGTGGAAGGGGGGCAATATCAGTTTCAGCCCCAGTAATCGAACCTTTGGATTAAAAACTACTGTAGTGGGCATATACCTCGCGATTCTTCATTACGCATGATGGAATCACTTCCGCATGTGAATTGACAACACCGTATGAACACGTCCACAGTACGTGTGATTATTGTAACAAGACAAACTTCTTGACCAGATTAGAAGCTTTTTTTGGATATAATTGGGAATCGAACCCAAAGCCCCTAGATGGAAATCAATTGTTTTAACAACTAGGACATGGGAGTTGTCATTTAAATTGAATTATAACATTTATATTATTTAGTGATTATGGATGAATAAAAACTTAAAGCTAATGTATTATTTATAGTAAAGGCATTAACACTGTGGAGATTTTAGGGGATTGTAATTTGTTTTATCTAACACTGTTTATTCCTTTTTTTGTAACGGTATAATCCTACCGACTTCAAAACTCTCACCTCATCATCAAGGAGCATAAGTTTGTGCTCTCCTGTTGATGAGGTGAAAGCCTTGAAACCGGTAGGGTTATGCCGTTACAAAAAGTGGAATAAACAGTGTTTCTTCTTCCTAGTGTCATGTCAGTCACTCCCCCCCCCACGTTGACTATCACCTGAGAGTAAGCATCTTTGTCCCGGGCAGCCCGAAAAAGATCCCCAACGCTCCTTATACCAGTCCAAACACGTATATTGCGGAGTCAGGAGATTTGCCCTGCCTGCCAACGCCTCTTCGACCCTCTATTTTGCCTTGGATAGTAATTTGTACTTTGTTCTTCAAATAGGACACCTTTTGGATTTTAATATTAGTCAGCAACTGTCGACCAACTTTGGCTCTTTGAAGAACTCTTGTGTTGCTGATCATATCCGTCCAGGGTATCTGTAGCATTCTCCGGTGTATCCACATTTCAAATACTTCCAGTCGGTTCATACTACCAACTTTGAAGATCCATGATTCCACTCCATGCAATACCACTGACCAAACGTAGCATTTGACTAACCATTGTCGAAGTTTCAAATTTAGATTATCATCGTTTATCATTAAACAGTGTTTGATAAAACAAATTACAGTTAAACTGCTTTGTTGAGCACAATGAAAAAGAAAACCTTTATATTTTTTTGAGTATGTAGAACGAAAAAAAATAAGAAAGACCTACAAAAAATATACATATAAAGTGCAAATATGAGTAAGAAGTGTTGTAGAGGGAGACTAATGAAATTATTGTTGGATCAATTAAATAATATTTTCAAGCAAGGGAATGTAAAATATCAGACATGTAGGAGTTGTATAAAATATATAGATGTAGAAAAGGTGAAGAAAGTGCATCAAAATTATGAAATTCAGGCGGTCTGTTCATTTTACCTTCCCTCAACAAGAAAACGTTGAGGTATTGTGCATGTATAATATCTGCGGGATTGGCTCTTCGCATCGAATATCCATCATAAGGAGAATGGCTGAATAACTTATGCGTGCATGCGGACCACCCACAAACAGTTTAAAAATATCAGGGGTAAGTGCATCCACATTGTAGTTACACTTACCTCAGTATGTAAAATTATGGGGGAAAGTGTATCTAGTCTTATAAGTCACAATTCTTTTAAATGTTTATAAAATGAATATATACAAAACAAACAACAATTTGAATAAAAGGCACTTAACCAATTTGAATCTCCTAGCATAAGTTATTGTAAAGTTACAGAAAAATTACGAAGGAGCTCCCGACTCGTTCGTTGACAAAAACCAACCGTCAAAATTTGAACATAATAATGGCTCTGTGTGTGCCACAGCGTTATCTGTCTACTGTAATGTGAATTTAGTTCATTATAATAGATCTTTGTAGATGACAGTGCTTAAATATAATATTTATGAAAGTTGGAAGGCTTAGATGCACTTATCCCGTAAAAATGTATTTCAATGCATTTCAATGAATTCAAGAATATCACACACTAAAATTTTCATAAAATGACCTCAGATTTTTCTTAACTGTCCATTAGTGACTTTTTATATTGAAAACCAGCCCTATAAGGTTGTGGGAGGTTGACTATAATCGTGCGTATAAACCAGTACTGAACTATTTGGCCCCCTAGTACTATTTTTAATACCTTACGTCATCCCCTAAAGAGCTACGCTGACAAAAGTTTAGTCAATGATCTAAATTCAGCTCGAAGTGTAACTACGAAAGTTTGTTTTATTCAACAATATTGTTTTATAAATAGTACTCTCCAAAATAAGTTTCAAATTTACTTGCGAAATTGAAAATTGAACAATGAATTCGAACAAAAATTTAACAACAAGTTACCAACTCTTATAAATAAAAAAGTTACCTTGGTTGACTTATTGCTAAGATATTTATCTTCTATCCCGGAGATTATCGGTTCGCTTCACATTGGTGCCCATTGAAAAAAAACCTTTGTAATCTGTCTTTCAAAGGACTATTTTAAATCTTTCTGGTTGCTGGAAGAGACAATGGCATTAAAATATTTTTTTATTATTTATAGTTAAGGAATTAACGTTGTGGAGATTTAAAGACATTGTAATTTATTTTTATCAAACACTGTTTATTCCACTTTTTTGTGACGGTATAACCCTACCAGTTTCAAGGCTTCCACCTCATCTTCAGGGGAGCACCAACAAGACTTAATGCTGTTCGAACTGGTATCGATATACACGCTTCAACGGTTGGAGGCTGAGGGGTGAGGGAGGCATGGGACGATTTCGGCCAAGAGCGGAGAGATTTTTGGGATATAACTGTTAAACAGATGTTCGGATCGATGTATCGGTACCAGTTCGAACCGCATTTAGTCTTGTTTGTGCTCCCCTGAAGATGAGGTGAAAGCCTTGAAACCGGTAGGGTTATACTGTCACAAGAAAGTGGAATAAACAGTGTTTAATAAAAATAAATTACAAAATATTTTTAATTATTTATTGTATTGAATATAAATATAGTTCCGGAGTCTCCGTGATATGAGACCCTCTGCATTAGGTAGTATTTATATCGAAGCTGACCTAAAATTCTGTACGTGTCAATTCCATTTGGCATTTTATTTCTTTACCTCGGTATCAAAGTAACGACTATAAAGGTCACCTAAATATTCAGAAAAGATTTGGTGGAATAAAATTGACGAAAGGGAAGGTAAGAATTAGTGTGCATGGATAAAAGGGCATAAAGATTTATCCTTTTTAATGTGATCTATCCTTTCAAACAAGATTTGGCGTCATCGATGATCTGGAGAAGAAAAATAAGATAAGAAAGAAGGATGACAGAAAACCAGGCCACAATCAAAGGAACAATGCAATAATATTATGTATCAAACCACAGTGAAAGATAAAAGGCAATAATATTATGTATCAAACCACAGTGAAAGATAAAAGGCAATAATATTATGTATCAAACCACAGTGAAAGGTAAAAGGCAATAATATTATGTATCAAACCACAGTGAAAGATAAAAGGCAATAATATTATGTATCAAACCACAGTGAAAGGTAAAAGGCAATAATATTATGTATCAAACCACAGTGAAAGGTAAAAGGCAATAATATTATGTATCAAACCACAGTGAAAGGTAAAAGGCAATAATAGTATGTATCAAACCACAATGAAAGGTAAAAGGCAAGAATAGTATGTATCAAACCACAGTGAAAGGTAAAAGGCAATAATATTATGTATCAAACCACAGTGAAAGGTAAAAGGCAATAATATTATGTATCAAACCACAGTGAAAGGTAAAAGGCAATAATAGTATGTATCAAACCACAGTGAAAGGTAAAAGGCAATAATAGTATGTATCAAACCACAGTGAAAGGTAAAAGGCAATAATAGTATGTGTCAAACCACAGTGAAAGGTAAAAGGCAATACTATTATTTATAAAACCACATTGAAAGGTAAAAGGCAATAATATTATGTATCAAACCACAGTGAAAGGTAAAAGGCAATAATATTAGGTATAACACCACAGTGAAAGGTAAAAGGCAATAATATTAGGTATCAAACCACAGTGAAAGATAAAAGGCAATAAAAGTATGTATCAAACCACAGTGAAAGGTAAAAGGCAATAATAGTATGTATCAAACCACAGTGAAAGGTAAAAGGCAATAATATTATGTATCAAACCACAGTGAAAGGTAAAAGGTAATAATAGTATGTATCAAACCACAGTGAAAGGTAAAAGGCAATAATAGTATGTATCAAACCACAGTGAAAGGTAAAAGGCAATAATATTATGTATCAAACCACAGTGAAAGGTAAAAGGTAATAATAGTATGTATCAAACCACAGTGAAAGGTAAAAGGTAATAATAGTATGTATCAAACCACAGTGAAAGGTAAAAGGCAATAATAGTATGTATCAAACCACAGTGAAAGGTAAAAGGCAATAATATTATGTATCAAACCACAGTGAAAGGTAAAAGGTAATAATAGTATGTATCAAACCACAGTGAAAGGTAAAAGGCAATAATAGTATGTATCAAACCACAGTGAAAGGTAAAAGGCAATAATATTATGTATCAAACCACAGTGAAAGGTAAAAGGTAATAATAGTATGTATCAAACCACAGTGAAAGGTAAAAGGTAATAATAGTATGTATCAAACCACAGTGAAAGGTAAAAGGCAATAATAGTATGTATCAAACCACAGTGAAAGGTAAAAGGCAATAATATTATGTATCAAACCACAGTGAAAGGTAAAAGGTAATAATAGTATGTATCAAACCACAGTGAAAGGTAAAAGGCAATAATAGTATGTATCAAACCACAGTGAAAGGTAAAAGGCAATAATATTATGTATCAAACCACAGTGAAAGGTAAAAGGTAATAATAGTATGTATCAAACCACAGTGAAAGGTAAAAGGTAATAATAGTGATCACGCCAATGCGTGACGCAAAGTATCGTCTTGTTGGGCCGGCCCTGTCGTGTCGGGCCCCCCTACCGCCGCGACTGGCCCCGCGCGGTTAATTGTCACCAACGTTGAATATATTATTGTCGCCGGGCTGTCGATGTTACGGGTAACAGGAGAACGTGGCTGGCTCTGGACTTGTTCGTAGACCATCGCCAGGAGAAGACCTCAAATCCGGGCTAGCCACGTCGCCGGCACGCTCTTCATCGCCGAAACCTGGGCCGAGTTACCCATGACCAACCGCGACAACCACGAGAAGGTGCACGACGGGCCGCCTGATGTTAGCCGAGATCTCTGAATCCTGCTATCCACGCCACCATCGAACCTGCACCACAACCGTGAGTAGAATCCCTTTATATCCTATTCTTTCCGGTTTGGCTAACGCCAAACCATATGGTCCTTCCGATCCGTAACCATAGCCATGAAAAAACAGTCCACTGAACCACTATCTCGAGCTAAATCAATTACAGCCGCCTTTTAATAATCCGATTCAAAATCTCATTCAAAATCCTTTAATAATCCGATTCAAAATCTCATTCAAAATCTTTTAATAATCCGATTCAAAATCAAATTCAAAAAAAAAAAAAACAAAAAAAATTCCTCAAAGTTTGTGTCATGACAAAGCGAATATGCACCTCAATATACGTGTATCATGTTGTTTGTAAATTCTAATAATCCATTATTCAAAATTCAAACTAAATAAATTATTGCGGGTACATATTAATTTTTTTTCAATTCAAAGAATATTTAAATCACCGAATTATATTCAAATAAGTGACATGTTTTGTTTATTTTAAACCGAATTACCATCGGTATATTTTAAAAATTAACAGTAAAAATTATTGCTGCAAGCTGGGTCGGGTCGACTAACACTTATTCGATGTTATCCAAATGTATTTGGGGGAAGCATCACAGTTCTTGAACATTAACAATTTATTATTATAAATTATAAAATATTAAGTTTTTTTAATAATTCTCTAAATATTATTCTCTTTTCAAGTTGCTGCTAAATCTCAAATCACTATTTCTTCGTTAAAACATCGTGCTTCATATTTTTAAATTCTCAAAATTGTTACAAATCACTATTATTCTCTTTTCTATATCGATTATATATATTATTATTCTCTTTTCTATATTCTCTTTTCTATATCCATTATTTCTATATATTAGTATTCTCTTCTCTATATTCTCTTTTCTATATCCATATTATTCTCTTTTCAAGTTGCTGCTAAATCTCAAATCTTAACTTCAATTATCATCGTGTTATTACAAAAATATTATTTTCCTTTCAAATTGCTACAAAAATAAAATTATTACAAAAATATTATTTTCTCTTCAAATTGCTGCTAAATCTCAAATCTTAACTTCAATTATCATCGTGTTATTACAAAAATATTATTTTCCTTTCAAATTGCTACAAAAATAAAATTATTACAAAAATATTATTTTCTTTTCAAATTGCTGCTAAATCTCAAATCTTAACTTCATTTATAATCGTGTCAATGGTAGCTTCTTCTCCTCATTCACTATTTCTTCGTTTAAACATTGTACTCCGTTTTAAGATTCTCCAAATTATTACAAAAATATTATTCTCTTTTCAAGTTGCTGCTAAATCTCAAATCACTATTTCTTCGTTAAAACATCGTGCTTCATATTTTTAAATTCTCAAAATTGTTACAAATCACTATTATTCTCTTTTCTATATCGATTATATATATTATTATTCTCTTTTCTATATTCTCTTTTCTATATCCATTATTTCTATATATTAGTATTCTCTTCTCTATATTCTCTTTTCTATATCCATATTATTCTCTTTTCAAGTTGCTGCTAAATCTAAAATCTTAACTTCAATTATCATCGTGTTATTACAAAAATATTATTTTCCTTTCAAATTGCTACAAAAATAAAATTATTACAAAAATATTATTTTCTTTTCAAATTGCTGCTAAATCTCAAATCTTAACTTCATTTATAATCGTGTCAATGGTAGCTTCTTCTCCTCATTCACTATTTCTTCGTTTAAACATTGTACTCCATTTTTAAATTCTCAAAATTATTACAAAAATATTATTCTCCTTTCAAGTTGCTGCTAAATCTCAAATCACTATCTCTTCGTCTATTCATTGTGCTTCATTTTTAAATTCTCAAAATTATTACAAAAATTATTACACATTACAAAAGCATTATCTTTTTCTTTCAAAATGCCGTCAAAATCACAAGCCGCGAAGTTTCGTGAGAGCCACAGAGCAATAACGCAACTAAGAGACATTGCATCTGCCATAAATTCAGGTGACTTTTCGAAGTATTCCGTTGCTGACTTTGAGGGGCGCTTCTCTAAATCAGATGAGGTCAAAAGTAGGCTGGATGACGTGTATTACCAAATATTGGATTCCACCGATCTCGATGATAAGACGGAGACCCAATATACCGACAACTATCGTGCAGCATGCGATGCTTACACAGATATGCTTGTCGCCAAAGCAAGTTTCGCTTCACAACCGACTGCATCGGCTTCTCAGCCCTCAACATCTTCTATACCCGCTTCCGTTCTGCCCAAAATCGAGCTTCCCAAATTTTCTTCAAAATTGGAAGATTGGCCGTCATTCATTGCCATTTTTAAGAGCTTGACGGACCAAATCGGCAATCTTTCCGATGCAGTGAAGCTTCATTACCTTTTTTCGAGTCTTAGTGGAGAGGCTCTTACCATGATATCTCACCTAAAGATCACCAATGAGGGCTATGCGGTGGCCTTAGCCATTCTGACTAAGCGCTATGAAAACCGCAGGGTGCTCATCGACCGGTTTGTGGATGTCATGTTGGAGCTTCCCACTATCACATCCCGCTCAGATATCCGTCAGCTGTTCTTAAACCCCCTCGTTTCAGCTCAATCAGCACTACAAAACTTAAATCTGCCCATTAAAGAGTGTGATTACGTTTTCGTATCCATACTGGTACGAAAACTGAAAGGTGAACTCCGCTCTTTATTCGAACGTAGGCACGGGTCGGATGAACGTCTGCCTACCCTTCAACATTTAATCACGTTTCTTGAAGAACATGCACGTTGTGTTGAAACAGAAAGAGCCAACACATCTAATCAGCACATTCACCAGCCCTCACCACTCTTTTATGGCTCGGGCGGACGGTCATCCACCCTGCAACGTGCTCGTACTCCACATAGACCGCAGATTCGGTCCATTCAATCTCCTCAACCAGCTTACTTGGCCCAAACATCCACCACAACCCCAACAACCGACCGTCTTTTCTGCCCTTGGTGCAACACCAGGGGCCACAGACTAATGGCGTGCCCAAAGTACCAAAATCAGCCCGTTCAAGGTCGTTGGGATTTCATCACGGCGAGCGGTCGTTGTCGACGCTGCCTCGGACCTCATAATGCAAATGATTGCGAAACTACGGGGTCGTGCCGGGAGTGCAAGAGTGACAGGCATCACACTTCCCTTCACCACCCTGGTACGTCATCTTCGACGCAATCATCAGCCCATTTTCGGCCATTGTCACCCCGAGAGCAGCCTCGACGGCGATCAGCCCGTGAATCGCCCGTCTCTTTGGGGCCCGGCAGGCCTATAGCCTTCGGCACGACCTTTGACTGTGCATTACTGGGACTTGTTGTCAACCCAAATTCAGCCCGTACTTGCGGCTCTCCCAACTCATGCGCTTCAACTCAAAAGCAATCCAACCCAAACTCAGCCCTTAATTGCGGCTCTCCCAACTCATGCGCTTCAACTCAAAAGCAATCCAACCCAAATTCAGCCCTTAATTGCGGCTCTCCCAACTCATGCGCTTCAACTCAAAAGCGATCCAACCCAAACTCAGCCCATGCGCTTCAACTCAAAAGCGACTTAACCCAAACTCAGCCCATGCGCCTCAACTCAAAGGCGACTCAACCCAAACTCAGCCCATGCGCTTCAACTCAAAGGCGACTCAACCCAAACTCAGCCCATGCGCTTCAACTCAAAAGCGACTCAACCCAAACTCAGCCCATGCGCTTCAACTCAAAAGCGACTCAACCCAAACTCAACCCATGCGCTTCAACTCAAAAGCGACTCAACCCAAACTCAGCCCATGCGCTTCAACTCAAAAGCGACTCAACCCAAACTCAGCCCATGCGCCTCAACTCAAAGGCCACTCAACCCAAACTCAGCCCATGCGCTTCAACTCAAAGGCGACTCAACCCAAACTCAGCCCATGCGCTTCAACTCAAAAGCGACTCAACCCAAACTCAGCCAATGAAGATAAAATCCACAAAACAGTTACTTTATGGAATCGTAGGTGATCAGCACTTGACCTTTGAGGAATTTACCACACTCTTAACACGAATCGAGGCTGTCCCTAACTCCTACCTCCACACCCTTCCAACCCGCTCCAAATGGCTTTCACCATCCTCCTCTCCTCAAATCGGAGAGCTCGTCTTGATCAAGGAGGACAACCTGCCGGCACTGCCGTGGCGACTCGGACGCATCACCCGCACCATACCAGGCAGCGATGGAGTGACACGTGTGGTGGATGATCACGCCGATGACGCCCGGCGCCCCAGGATGATCACGCCAATGCGTGACGCAAAGTATCGTCTTGTTGGGCCGGCCCTGTCGTGTCGGGCCCCCCTACCGCCGCGACTGGCCCCGCGCGGTTAATTGTCACCAACGTTGAATATATTATTGTCGCCGGGCTGTCGATGTTACGGGTAACAGGAGAACGTGGCTGGCTCTGGACTTGTTCGTAGACCATCGCCAGGAGAAGACCTCAAATCCGGGCTAGCCACGTCGCCAGCACGCTCTTCATCGCCGAAACCTGGGCCGAGTTACCCATGACCAACCGCGACAACCACGAGAAGGTGCACGACGGGCCGCCTGATGTTAGCCGAGATCTCTGAATCCTGCTATCCACGCCACCATCGAACCTGCACCACAACCGTGAGTAGAATCCCTTTATATCCTATTCTTTCCGGTTTGGCTAATGCCAAACCAAATAGTATGTATCAAACCACAGTGAAAGGTAAAAGGCAATAATATTATGTATTAAACCACAGTGAAAGGTAAAAGGTAATAATATTATATAAAAAAATCAAATTGAAAATATTTAAGATAATTTATTTACGAAAATAATTTCCAAGATGTACGAGGATTAAAAAATTAAAGAAATATAAAATAATAAAAAAAAATCTCCATCAATTTCTCATGGTGAATCTTTTAAAAGGTTTTTTATCATAGAATTTTCAAGTTTAGTTAACATTTTAGGAATAGACTTTAAAAAATTTATTAAGTTTACTTTTACTAATTTATCTTCTGGAACAAAATTACATTATTTTGAAGAGGTTTTTTTTTGGATTAAAACTGTTTTTTTATTATTTTCTCATAGTAAATAATTTAATGGTATATTAAAAAAACTCTTAATGTTTTCCGTTTTGAAATGTAAATTATATTCTAGAATAGCCTTCAAATAATTTTTTTTTTATTTTAAATAAAAAAAAAATTGTACTAATGAACGAGTACTTAAATTAATAAATAAAAAATATCAATTTACATGATAGTTCACAACAACGCTTTTATGCTAACATTGATTTACGGCATTGAAACGTGGACGTGGAAAATTAATGAAAAAAGCCGAAAAATGTTAGGAAGAATATATAAGAAATGTTTTTATTAACGATTACTGTAGGCTAAAAACTGTGTATCAATATGGGTTGAACGTTTTGAACGGGTGTATAATAAAATAGTGACTTGAATTTGCTATGCAAGCATGAGCGAAAGTTGTGACAGAAAAAGATCGAAAAAAGTGTGATTAGACTGTAGGGGCTACGGTCGTCCCTGAATATTGTCAACACGCACGGTCAACGACCGACGAAACGACCTTCGGACA
Source organism: Odontocerum albicorne (assembly GCA_949825065.1). NCBI lineage: Eukaryota > Metazoa > Arthropoda > Insecta > Trichoptera > Odontoceridae > Odontocerum > Odontocerum albicorne. Next base: position 31,557,932 of record OX463857.1, read on the forward strand.
TGTCCAAAGGTCTCATACCAGAACATTAATATTGTTTACCCGCAAATACTATTTACGATACATTCCACAGTAGAAAGAGAACGCATCGCGCTGTCTCGCCGTTTTGGCCAACAAATTATCTATCCACAATATTATTCGCAACGTCTGCAACCATATCTACACGCACAGGAGTGAGGTAAAAATATATTGCTGGCGCACTCACGCGCCCCGTTCTGAAATGTATATATACCTACTTACCGATAAATAAAGATCACTTATTATTAATCATTTGACCATTCATTGCTGTTTACTATTCATTGATTGTTCACTCTCACTTTCCGCATTGATAATCGACGTATTTTATTTTAAATACCAAACAATCAAAATCATCAGCACGTCCAACAAGGACATACGCTAAAAGACCAAGACGTCAAATTTTGAAAAAGGAAATGTATGGAAAGATATCCGGATCTAAAGGAAGCGAAGGAAGTACATTGTTAAAAATGTTTGGCGTTTTTATCCTCTCTGTCTACCCCTACATAGAAATTAAATTATTTGTTTGATCTCCTTTACATGTATATATCTGAATTAATTATGCGGACATGATGACAAACGTGACCAGGAGACAGTATTTTCTTTAAGCGTCCTTGGCATGCTTTAAGAAGCGACTGAAAAACTCTAAATTTCTAGTCAGTAAAATAACGTATTTCATTCCTGATTTTTCTTTTCCTTTCTTCTCCACCATCCCTTCCTTTCCTTTTGATTGATGATATCTCACTTTATATGAAAAATAATTTTCGGGTGATTGCCCGTCTTTGTGGGGCTCGTGGGTATATGTATTCCATGGGGATGGATAGTCATTTGAATGATTTAAGCGACCACGTAACTTGCTTTATTTACTTTTGTCTGGTTGGTTGGAAGAGGTTGCCGCCTAGCAATACGCCCACCGGACTGTATTTGCAATAAAAGCGTTAAATAAATAAATAAATAAGAACGGTTTTCACCAAAAAAAATATTAAAAACCACTGGATTTGACAAGTTATTCTCAGTTTGCCATCGTACGTGTTCACAATACTACCCTACGTACACAAGCAATAACACTCGCACACGTCTAGTACATGAGAGTTATTTTGCAAGACGAAAACTTTACTAGTCTGGGAAATAGCGTGACGGTGTGTATATATGGTATACCATATACCTATGTACACACCATTATGCCATGTGTATGTATTATATTTGTATACGATATTACTATATATTTGATCCAAGATATTTTTATTTTTCAATTCTTATTTCATTAAAGGTATTTCAATTCTTATTTCAACAAAGTAGCAACATTTCATTAGAAACTAAAATTAAAAAAAGCTATTGCTTACTAAACATGTATTATTCATTTAATCAAAGATTTGTCCTTAACTTTGTAAAACACCATATTAGGATAAATAGCAAAACCATTCCAATCGTATCGACAACGACAGAACTTTATCGTATCAGCCCAGAAAGATGCAACTGTGATGGCATTGGGCCTTCTTTTCATCAGTTGTTCTTTTAACTAGCTTACATGACACAGTGGACAAGCCATCAGGTGCGGCATTGATTGAATATCAGCACACATGCAAAGTGATGAATCCTCTGTGCCAATCCTCTATACAAGTGATGGATAGCTTGTTCGAAGTTTCGGTCCGATGGTAGGACACCTTACTCCTTCATCGGATAAGTTCTGACTGTTAAGATATTTATTGGAAATTTTTGGATCTTTTTGGGAATCGGGAAAGGATAGGTTTGTGGTAAATGTTTTGATTTTATGAATGATTATGAGAAATTATAAACGATTAAATACATATATAATCCTCTATCTGAGGAGGTTTCCTTTTGATTTACCCACGTTGGTGCGCAGGCGATTAAAAAACCTCCGTACGGTGATGGCATTGGGCCTTATTTTTAGCAGTTGTTCTTTTGACCAGCTTACAGGACACAGTTTTTCTTTATTCATTCATTCCACGGGCCCAAATCATTTCAGGATAGTTGTTTTATGTTGGCGTTAATATAGTCATATATTAGTCATGTTTATAATTTATTTTTAAACATTTTATGTATTACTTTGTCCGCGATTCCAGCGTTTTAAGTTATTAATAGTTATCTGTAGTTTTCTAACTAAAAATGTTTTTCTAAATATATACAAAAATGCAAATAAGTTCCATGTCAAATGGCCTCAGCCACCACCTTCCTATCATTACACCCATTTTTTTATTTTCCTAATCTGCCAATAAAATAGGGTTCTAATCCGGAGTTGAAACACACTTAAAGAAAATCTAGTCTCTGAATAGCGCTGTATTAATTGTCGTTTTATAATTATTATTGCTTTTATTGTTTAGCTTTGTTTAATATTGAAACCATTTATTTTATAAAACAAAGAAAATAAAGCAATTATTTTAAACTTTGGTTTTCCGGGTTGTTCAAAGTTTTCCGCATCAGACAATATCCAAACACCACAGTCCTCTCTAAAGGATCGAGCCAATCTGGCCTGGCTGCATGGGTGACTGATTGAATGACTTAAGCTAATTGACCAGCCACAACTCTGCTTGAGGTATGTAAATGGTTGCTCGGACAGTTCGGGTATCTTTCGGTAGCTTAAGTTAAGAGGTTTTACACGTATCTTGTGTTGCGATTTCAGGACTTGACCAAAGGGAATTAAGTTTCAAGTTTGAAATGAACCATTTTGTTTCCCATTACGCGCATATTTATTTATTGACAAAACACACTTGTCTTTTACATTTCAAAGAAAGAATATTTAAACAAAACGTCAGGTTTGAAATATTTCAGAAAAGTTAAAATATCTGCAATTCGGTAAACATATATCCTCCAAAATGTAATGAATATACATGCTAATGTATAAGTTCAACATGAAAAGTAAATAAACTACAATTCAGGATACATATATCCTCGAAAATATAATTTATATACATCCTTGTGTATAAATTCAATATTAAAAGTAAATAAACTACAATTCAGGATACATATATCCTCGAGAATATAATGAATATACATACTTGTGTATAAATTCAACATGAAAAGTAAATGAACTATAATTCAGGATACACATATCCTCAAATATGTAATAAATACACATACTAATTTATAAGTATGACATGAAAATTTGAATTTTTTTTATTTTTTATTTTATTACAATGTATGGTCTTTTATCGACCAGTTGAAATGATTTACAAAAGTAATTATCAAATTAGAATTTTTAGAACATATGATTTAATTAATATAAATACAACTTGTAACAAAAATTATAAACATTTAAATGAATCACTTACAAAAAAAATATCGAAAAACAGTACACACATGCATACAACCTTGATACAGGTCAAGGCTCAGGTAATCAATGGCGTTTACATACAAAAAGATAGAAAAATATAATCAAATAGAATACCATAAAAAATATCCAAACGCACAATAAGTCCACTCCAGTACACAAAAAATTAAAGAAGTGTATTGAAACTTCAACATAAATACTAACAGATATCTCTAAAAATTTAAAGACACATATTGAAACTTCAACATAAATACTAACAGATATCTCAAAAAATTTAAAGACACATATTGAAACTTCAACATAAATACTAACAGATATCTCAAAGAATTTAAAGAGGCATATTGAAACTTCAACATAAATACTAACAGATATCTCAAAAAATTTAAAGACGCATATTGAAACTTCAACATAAATACTAACAGATATCTCAAAAAATTTAAGGACGCATATTGAAACTTCAACACAAATACTAACAGATATCTCAAAAAATTTAAAGACGCATATTGAAACTTCAACATAAATACTTACAGATATCTCAAAAAAATTAAGGACGCATATTGAAACTTCAACATAAATACTAACAGATATCTCAAAAAATTTAATGACGCATATTGAAACTTCAACATAAATAAATACTAACAAATATCTCAAAAAATTTAAAGACACATATTGAAACTTCAACATAAATACTATACTCACAGATATCTCAAAAAAATTAAAGACACATATTGAAACTTCAACATAAATACTAACAGATATCTCAAAAAATTTAAAGATACATATTGAAACTTCAACATAAATACTAACAGATATCTCAAAAAATTTAAAGACACATATCGAAACTTCAACATAAATACTAACAGATATCTCAAAAAATTTGAGAGAAACAAAGAGAGAGAAAAAATAAGCGAAAAAAAAGTATGCTTAGAAAGTTATAAAAGATTCCGTTTAAAAAAATCTGGGTTCCAGCAAGATTTGAACCTAAAATCACCGGATCGCAAGATCGGCATCTTACCCACTAAACCACAATGATCGTCTTGTCCACAAAATCTTGAAATGGTATTTCAACTTGTGAGTTAAAGACAGAAAGCACACCACCTGCAAATCTTCGAAAACCCTTCAAGAAGACCTGTTAGATATTAAAAACAACTGCTTGTTAAATATTCGGATTCCCTCTTGAGGCTACATCCAATTCAATCTTCGAATAAATTTTCGCTTATTCTATCTAAGTAATTGTTTTATCCCCTTTAATATTGCCGCAAAACCTTATTCAATCTGATATCTTCTTTTGAGAATTTAATATTTTTGATTATATTAAAATAATTTGAGAAACTTTTATTTCGAGAATTAATTCCGGGAATATGCTGTTTTGATTGAAATTATACAACATTTGTGAAATACTCGTATAGTATATAATAAATTGTATACTATATGTTATAAAGGAATTATTTTAAATAGCGTCAATTATTTTTTTTTCTTTCCTTAAAAATTACGCCTTGATGGTAATTTGTGAATTGAAGGAAAAAAACAATTCTTATACCAAACCGAGAAATTAAAATACAAACAAAATAAGAGTATACGAGTATATTCAATGCAATTCCGTACCCTAGAGCAGTGCTCCGCAACCGGTGTGCCGTGGCACACTGGTGTGCCGTGAGCCGGATACAGGTGTGCCGCGGTCAAATTCAATGTACGAGTATTTGACATTTTACAATTTTTCATTATGTATTTAATACACAATAACTGGTGCCAACTGTTGAAAACTGCGTAGTGTGCTTTGTACACACCATGGCCGCACCAAATTAGTCATAGACAAAGAAAAATGACCCTTATGCGCGTCGCTGAAGACTCATGCCTAATTTAATACCTATATATTTTAGCTTTTGGTGTGCCGCGGAATTCTAGGAAGAATTTTGGTGTGTCGTAGGTGAGAAAAGGTTGCAGAGCACTGCCCTAGAGGATAAACCACGGGAATCACCTTTTACCCCAGAGTATAAACGACGTTGCATCATACAATTCATGTATGACTCATATGACGTTTTATGATCTAGGGTGCAAAGTGACTTCCTTGTTTTATCCTTTACGGTACATAATTAAATTTAACCTTTCCCTCCATGTGCTAAAAAAATCCGCGCGTTCCAGTGCTGTGTATTTAATACACATGTAAAAATGAGCGATTTAAAATCGAAAAAATAAGAATATTCATAGCCAATCGCTTAAATGAATTAAATTTGAAGTCAAAAGTGATAAAAATTGAAATTTAATTGCTGAAAACATGAAAAACATCGGACGACGTTCACAAAACGGGCCAAGAGACTACCTCAAACGATTGCCCGCGAGCTACTGAAGTGAGAAAAGCGAGCAAACTGAGATTCTATTTCTTGCGTTGCCATATACCAAAGTAGAGTGAGAATAAGACGTGAATAGCGGCGCTTCTCACCCATAGCGAGTTTTTAGAATGAATATACCTACGTCACACACTGGCACACGTTCGATTGTATCAGTGAATTTATTCCCAATTCACAAAATATATCTGATGTTGCCGATAAGTGCTAATTATTATTAATATAATTTTTTCATTCAATGCGTAAATGTGTTACGGAGGAATACCTAAAATCTGAACCCAGTATTTATTATATTTATAGAGATATTAAAGTTTTAGAGGCAATGTGTACTAGTTACACATCACAGGGAATGAAGGGTTAAACATTTCATTGCTCATTAAATTCTTAAAGATGTAGAACAAGGATGCCTGATATCACCACGCATTTGAGATTCGAAAGATGGTGACAAAGATATACAAAACATAAGGATGAGTATTATGATTAAACAGATATAGTTATTTGACGAGACCACTCTTCATTTGATAAGTTTGGAAGATATATGAGTTCACGTATTGGGTGTTTACAAAGGTTGATAAGAGATCCCAGGAAATCTTTAATAGAAAAAAAATCGCAAGATCTTAGAAACAGAGTAATAAAAAAATTGTGGTGTATCTGATGTAGCCAAGAATTAAATGATTTCTTCCAGGACTATTTCATCTGTTAAGATTGGAAGACCTTTTCATCTGTTAAGATTGGAAGACTCTCGTGGGTAAACCTCTTGATACAAATAGATGATAGCCAACTGCTTAAGAGAATTTTGAACAGTTAGCTTGAAGGCTATATGTCTGTTGGGAAGTTGATGTTTCTATGATGTTACTGAGGATGCAGACATAAAATAGAAGGGAGTGTAAAATGTTCTTCCCATCTTTTCATGTGCAGAGATCAGAAAACATCCTCGGGTGGGTGACATAGTAAGATTTAACTCTTTAAGACTCTACTAGTCACATACGAGTAACTTTAATTATTAGAAATATGATATAACACGTTTACACAAACCATAACAAATGTTGTTTAGATCCCTTTGTTGTTTAGATCTTGGTGAGTCACCCGTCATACATCGTGGATATACACAAATGTTTTTTTATTTATTTTACACATGACAATAAATATACAAAATTGTCGATAAACAACAGGTAATTTAATTTGGATACATAATTTTAATGGATCTGGGTTTATTGCCTTTCATTTATTGTGTCCCCAGTAAACTAAGATTTTGCTTGAGAACATATAGCATGAAAAAATAAGTCGATACTTCTCTCTGATTTTTGATTACATAAAACCCCGTTGCGCATTCTCATTAACCTGACAAACAGTGACACTCAATTACATAAGAATACATCACGCAAAATCAAACCCCTCACACTTCATTACTCCAGACTAACCAAAATATTTATCCCACAATATACCGCACATAATCATAAAAAATACCACACTCAAGAACTCACAAAGATCTTTGTCAGAAGTTATTTCTCTTGCAAGCCCAAGTATTCAAATTCCTGCCCCAATATCAACCACGCTCCGATCGACTGCCTAAATTGTTTCCTCCTTTTGCCTTTATTGAATTCGGTAGCCCATTATATGTCATGGGAGCTAAATAGGCATATAGCCTTTGGGCAATAGATATTTTGACTCTAGGTATGGTGAACATTTGATCAGTTGCCATGCATGTAACGTGTCTCTGATAATCCATAAGAAAGTGCCGACTGACATAAGGTGAAGTATATACTTTTAAAAATATTGTCTCTGAGCCCATTTCGAATCATACAGAATATGTATCCTAGTTTTCTGATTTTTGTGCTTAAAGCGTTAATAATATAAAGCGTTAATAACAAAAACTCCAAGATACTTTATACTATCAACCCTTTCCAAAGAAACACGACTACAGTCAGCCAAATGTGAACAAGTGTGCAGTGTTATGTATTTATTTCTGGGTGCTTGAGTTTTTGTAGAGATGCTAAATGTGATGTATTTAGTTTTTTAGGAATTTAGAGTCAATAAATTTGAGTCCATAGATTCTTTAACTATACGTTATTCTTCGTTTGACTTTGAAAATACATCATCCAATGTTTTGCCCTCGAACAGAAGAACCGTGTCGTCCACAAAAGTAACAATCTTACTCCTGATATAACATAACTGATTGGCATATATCAAGAACAATATAAGTCCCAGAACACTACCTTGGCGTACTCCGAATTTCACCAAAAGAGGCTCACTAAATACACTATCAACTAATTTAACTCTTCGAGTTCTATTAGATAAGTATGAAGAGAACCAACTAAAATATTGTATATAACTCTGTTTCTCACTGGAGACATGTTTATACTTGAATGTATATTATACGATAAGATTTGTTAAAAGTTGATATTGCACAATGTCCTAAATATGGTTTCAGTCTGTCAGTTACCTTTTTTTTACAGTGGACTCAAACCATAACTTTTTACACTTAGATGTGTCACTACCGGAAGAGGAATCCCTTTGGACAATTCCTTTACCGTCACTACGTGAAGTCGCGCTCATAATAGATAAAGAAGATTTCAATATTCTAATGTAGATACTCCGTCAGAGGATGATTAGATGCTATGTGTGGTCTGTTTTATTGTACGGTTGTGAAACATGGACCTCGAAAGTTCAGGCAATGAACAGACTGGAAGCATTTGAAATGTGGTTGCATCGTCGAATGCTCAAAATTCCCTGGACAGACATGGTGACAAATACCGAAATCCTGAGGCGAGCTAGAGCTGACAGGGAGTTGTTGTCCACTATAAAAGTTAGAAAGATTTCATATCTGGGTCACGTGCTGCGTGGAGAGAAGTACCACTTGCTCCAGCTTATATTGAAGGGGAAAATCGAAGGACACCGGGGGCCCGGAAGAAGACAGATGTCCTGGCTGCGGAATGTGAGGGAGTGGACCGGCATCCGGAGTGTGGAGGAGCTGTTCCGGGCGGCTCAGGACTGAGACGGATTAGCCGAAGTGATCGCCAACGTTGGGGGGACCCGACAGGGCACTTAGAAGAGAAGAGAATGTAGATTGCGCTTGATGGGGTTTTATTTAGTTTTCCTTAACAGCGTGGGTGGTAGATGAAATAAACTGAACTGAACTATTATTATAAAAAAAAATTACAAAGGAATTTGAATAGAGCATTACATCTTTAAAAAAATAAAATAGTTTAACCATACTGATACAAAATCATCCCTTGGGTCAAATAATGACGGTTGAGAAATAAATCAGTTCAACATCCAATATTTATAACAATATATTTAATAACGCAACATCCCTTACACCTCATAAACGGGGGAATTAATTTAAGTTTCTCAGGGCCCGGGGCTCGGTGCCCGCTTAAAGTTTGATGATAAATTAAATTGATACGCATTTATCAGCGGAACCTTGGAAAATTATGACATTAAACTAACTGTGTACCGGGCTCACCCAACTCAGAAGAGGCGAAATGTTTAACTATTTCGTGGGTTCAATGCCAAATGTTTGTTATTACGGAAAATAAGTTATATCATACGAACATGATGGACGGAAACAAAGCCGAAAAACTAAAATGGAGTGAAAATATTTAGAAAATCTAATGCTGAATGTATTACTATTATTAGGGGTACCCATAAGTTGTCGTTTTTGTTGATACGCCATCTTTAAAATAGTCTCCTTCAGTTTGTTAGGCAGTCAGGACGTGTTATAAGTTTCTCTTGTGTAGCAGTTATAGTACCTGCTCGTGGCCTTGAGACAAAAAAAACCGGTTCCTTAATCCCTCTGAAGACAATGGAAGAGACGTGTCCGTCGGAACAACATCTGCGGAGCTGTATACTTTTTCAATATCTATTGAAAAAGAAAGCGACATAGGCTACGAAGGATATCTGCGAGATTTACAGTGACATATTGAATGTTAGAAAATGCCAACGATGGTTCAAAAAATTTAAATCTGGTGCTTTGTGTTTGTAAAATGAGCCTCGAGGTGGACGATGAAAACGAGCCTCAAAATGGAAACGAGCCTCGAAGTGGACGGAAATTGACGCGTGAAAAATTTCAGGATCTTGGTTGGGTTACCCTGTTGCATCCTCCATACTCGCCGGATCTCGCACCATCTGATTTTCATTTATTTCGTTCTATGGAACATTTTCTAAGAGATCAACATTTTTATTCCTTAGAAGAGGTGAATACAGCCCTTTTAGACTATTTTCAGTTAAACCCGATAAATTTTACAAGAATGGCATGGATGATTTGAAAAAAAGGTGGCAGAAGGTTAAAGATAATATGGGGGATTATTTTGTATAAGAAAAGTTAAATAAAGTATAAGAAAAATTGTTTTGAATTTCATTGAAAAAAAAACGACGTTACTTATGGGTACCCCTAATACATATGGAAATATTTATAAGGGTTTTTTGTAGTTCGCCTTCTGTTGCGAAGCTTTTTAGGGTTTTCTTACCAAATACATTTTTTTTTTAAATATATGTGATGCTGGGATGTACTTTATCTAATGACTATAGCCATCAAACTTCCTGTCCTTACATTCAATTTAAATATGTATGCTTTGATATATATATTTAATCTGTTAATTAAGTGGTTATTAAGTGTTAATTAAGTGGTTTTTAAGTGTTAATTAAGTGGTTATTAAGTGTTAATTAAGTGGGTCCAGCTCCCGAGTTAAAGCAATCTTAAACAGAGTTTGCTCTTTATACGGCACTACATGTATTATTATTATTAATATATTGTATTGTGAAATACTTTTGTGTGTATACAGAACAACCTGCTGGGCTTATTGCCATGTGGCAATCTCTTCCGATCAGCCAGAAAGTGGTTAAAGAGGACTGAAGTGAAAACTAGACTGATTTTTTTAATATGGGTTCCAGCGGGATTTGTATCCCAAACACAAAATCGGGAGACAAACGTTTTACCAACTAAGCCACGAAGGTCGTTAAATGTGCAATATAGCGGAAAATCACTGTATAAGGTATGAACGTTGGAGACAAATGATACTATTACAAAAGAAAAAAATTAAGACAGTTTTGAAATATTTAAAGAATTAATTTTGAAAGAACTACGTGAAAGAATTCTTATTTGCCCATTTCGTCTTAGATTTCACTCGTAATTTTCTATATTACACTTATCTGGCCATTAATTACTTAGAAAGTTCACTCACATTTAGAACGGGAGTTCTTTTATAGACGAGTATATTCTATATAATGCCGGAAATTTTCATATAAAACCAAATAGTTAATTAAAAAATGTTATATTGAAAAAAAATCTCCCGAATTTTAGCAGCTCGGGGAGTCGCGAGAGTCTTAAACAGGTTTTATCAAACCAATTGATTGTGAAAATAATCAATAAACTTCCTGCTCGGTATCCCACGGCGGAGCTTTTCAGAGAGTATCAGGTCCTGAACATAGCCAATTTGCATCTCAAATCCATTCTCTGGCACTACCATCGAGAGGAGGGGAAGATGCAAACTCAGCAGACACACATGACACGCATGGCAACTAATGAAATGTTCACCATCCCTAGAGTTAAAACCTCTTTTGCCCAAAGGCAATATGCTTATTTGGCTCCCATTACATACAATGGCGTGCCGACTTCAATAAAAGTAAAGGTAGGAAAACCATTTAGACAGTCGATCGGAGCGTGGTTGTTATTGCGACAGGATTTTGAGTACTTGGGCTTTCAGGATGAATGACGAGTAGAAAGGATTTATGTGAGCTCGTGAGTGTGGGTCTCTTCTTGTTGTTTTAATTTTGGATGTTTTTGTATTTGTGTTTCTGTGTGTTTTTCTTTTTTTCTTCTTTTTTTTTTGTTTTGAATTTGTTTTGATATTTATTCTTATGATTGTGTGCGGTATATTGTGGGATGAATATTTTTGGTCTTTCTGGAGTGATAATGTGTGAGGAGTTGAGTTTCGCAAGATGTTTCCAGTTGTAGTTGAGTGTCACTGTTTGTCAGGTTGATGAGAGCGTGCAACGGGGATTTTGTGTTATCAAAAATCGGAAAGAAGTATCGATTTATTTTTTCATGCTAAATATCCTCAGTGAGATACAGGCAAAAGCCTAGTTTACTGGGGATATGACAAATGAAAGGCAACAAACCCAGATCCATTAAAATTATATGTCCAAATCAAATTACTTGTTGTTTTTTCTCAAATTGTGTATATTTCTTGTCATGTGTAATAATAAAAAAAAATATAAAAAAAATGTCTGTGATAAGTCACCGGAATTTAATAAGTTTAAAAAATTCAGAAAACACTCACAATCATCTGAAAAAACGCAACAGTTGGGGTAACTGTACATAAAACCCTAAGTTCGTGTAGTTAATCGTTCTTACACTAGACTACACTGATCAACAAACAATGCACGACATTATTTCCACGGTAATAAATTTCATACTAAAGTAGTTGGCACGTGTTTAACTTTCAATTAAACTACGCGCCGTTTTGTGGATATATTAATCAGGCAATGAACTCCCTTAACAAGTTTCTAACAAAACCGCCCTTAAATCCGTGTAAAGTTTTAACATGCGGCGAGAGAATTATTTAACACTGTCTATGATAGGAAACATAACTCGAGGCCATAACAGAGCACCTAAGTATCACTATGGTATATCGAACGGTTGTCTCTCTATATTTGTCTTGTTTTAAACTCATAATGTTGATGGAAGCATATTGAATATTTTTTGATCAGAAAAACACTTGCTTCTTGTTGATTTAAATAAAAAAATCGATAAAAAACACTATCTAATTCCGGATGTCTAAAGAACACTATCTGGAAAAACAAGTATATGAACATCCCTAAGCAAGGTGAGGATATACACGACCTGTGTCCGCCCCTTTATGACATATAGCATAGAGTCCAGAGCCGACACTGTCAGAACCAAAAATCTCCATCGAACCAGCGAAATGAAGGTACTCAGGAGTATCGCTGGCAAAATCCTTCGTGATAGAGTACGAAACACAGAAATCCGAAGGAGATGCGAATTCGAAGATATTGTCAGATGGGGACGACAAAGAAGAAGGGCTGGAACGAACATGTATCCAGAATGGTGAAACCATGAGCCGTAAGAATGGCCAGGGACACTATCCACAAAGCAAGCAAACTTCCAGGGCGACCTCCGAAAAGATGGAAAGACAGCTGGCAGTCGACGTCACAATAGGAAAACAATGATGCAGGACCATAACACGCCAACAGTCCTAAAATAAGAAAAAGAAGATAAAAAACTGTTCAATTTAAAATAACTCGCAAAAAAACAATAATTTCTTAATATTGTTTTACATTTTACAGTTTGAAATTTCGTAAATGTTGCGCGTGTCCTTGAAAATTTCTTTTAAGTACCATTCAACAGGGCGTTATCATTCAGTTCTACGAGTATCAAAGCTTATTCGGAAGGTTCGTCGAGGAATGTTCAATAAGCAAAGTACACTTTAAGTGTCGCACGTCCTTGGGAAGTGGGACAGGCTCGCTATGAAATCTTCAAAACTTGAGCAATGTGAAGATTAAATGTACATTAAATGCTTTGAGAACTTTTAGTGACATAACACGATTTCAGAATACACGTACTATTAAATCTTAAATTGTTTAACGTACGAAGGATATATTAAATTATGTTAAGAATCTTTAATTTTAATTTACAACAAAAACGGGAATAAAAAATATGTTTCAGTGAAGTATTTTATTATTAAATACAAATATATTTTCGTGGTGTTATTTTTTTTTCAGAAGAAATCATTGTCTTTATGTGTTGTGCTATTGACAGATCTTAACCATCATATTTTTTTCAGAAGAAGTACGTAATTTTCCTTATGTGTTGTGCTATTTACAGATAGCCGTCATCTTGACTTGATCTTGCGAGCGAATTACGAGCACTGCAGAAATAATGATACTCCTTTTTTTCACGGTCAGTAGCATTTATAGCTTTGCCAAAATTTATGATTATTTCTACTTGTTGTCTAAAGTAAACACAAAATAAATCGTTTGTAAAAATACGTGCAGATTGAAAAAAATTGCAGAAAATTAATGGTAAAATTTGGATTCTATTCAAATTATTTACTTACTATAATTAAAATAGTTTTCAGCGCGCTGCAACAAACGCGTGGCTAATTACGAGTACATAACATGCAGTACTTTCTTCACATCTCGTGGTATCCACATTTACAACGTTGGTGCACTCATTATGACCCATCCTTATTTCCCCGTGCATCGATATATGGTAATTTAACAGGTGAACATTGTTTTAAGACAGATTTTTTACAAAAAGACTGGCTCTTCATGCAGACTATTAAATAATGTTATATAATGATCCAATTAAGAGCGCCCTTGAGATTAATCTGCTCTCTAAAGGGCACTTAATTAGTTGTGCATTAATTGTTATTATCAAGTTAAAATGTATTTAAAATACTATATAATTTATAGTTAAGGCATTAACACTGTGGATGTTTAAAGATATTGTAATTTGTTTAGTCAAATACTGTTTATTCCACTTTATATAATGGTATAACCCTACCGGTTTCTAGGATTTCATCTCATCATCAGGGAGCACTAACTAGACGTGTTTGATATTAAAACATTCAGCTTTTGGAGAAATGTATATTTAGTGTTCATATTCAATCTTAAATGTTTATTGTGCTTACCTTAATCTGTACGCATCCTCAAAATTATTAACACTAAGAGGCAGTTCATTCCACGGCACAGGACAAGCAAGGATAATAACTATATCATTATACCCTGCCCCATGAGATCGATATAGAATGATCAGTTTATTAACAAACTTGACTTCAAAGTTTTTCAACAAAGTCCAAAGGAACATCTCGTAGACACATATTCAAAATACGAGTATATAATGAAGACGTTTCATTAAGATACTTGAATAAATAGACATGTTCTAATACGTTCGCGACACTTGGTCCTATGTTGATCATTCAGAAATGGTCTAATGTGACAATATTTATTTGTACAATATAGCACAGTCGTGGAACATGATGCTACACATTTTATCTGGTTCCAGCCTCCCACATTTATACATCATGGAGGAGGAACGTGCAGTTACTTGTGTCAAGAATTTACAACGCATGCCTGAGGGAAAGTGGTGATTTTAGTAATGTAGCGCCTTCAAATGTGAAATAAAATGGAACAAGGTTGGTTTGTAAGGTAGAAAGAGCGAAGATAGGTACTTGGGAAGTCTTTACCGGTTTGTGTTTAGTGACGCATGTGATTGAATGAACAGGACCAGATGATGAGTTGTTTGATATGATTTTTATGTAGTTACCATATTTAGAATATGATACGGAGAATTGTATGTGATAGCTTGGGGTTTGAAGATGTGAATCCAGATTATAAATGTTTCAGCTGAGTGTTTTTGTATTGACTGAAATTTACGATTAAATTAGCTTTTCGTTATATGCTTTGCCTAGGCTTTTATTGAAAAAAAAATGGTGATTTTTCTTCATTGTTACACACTTGGATATTGTACATGGATAATAATAAAAATCATTTATAGTTGTATTCTAACAATATATATCCAGTTCTGGGTTAGTATACAACAATCCTTACAAAGTCTTATTTTTAAATCATTCTTTCAAAACTGATCTATCAAATCAAATCTTTTGCAAATTTTTAATTTCCATCACGTATCTTCTAAAACATAATATTTTTCACCTGATTTATTCAGAGTAGAATTATAATCTTAAAAGATCATTGGAAGTAATCTTTGGTTACTAAAGATATTGTATTTTATTACATTTTCGTAGGAAAAACCAATCTGAAAACCTTTTATCGAAAAATGATTACCAACGGAAATCGAACTCACAACTCTTGGATTAAGGGACATGTGTCTTACCAACTAGACTACGAAGGTTGCCAGATAAATAAAGAAATGTTTATAAACTTTTTATTTTCATCCAGAGATCAAAAAATTATAATAAAAAAAGACAATTCATATAGCGGTGCTTATAGAGCAGGTTCCCCTGAAGGGTCTTATGACTTAGGAAAAAATATAAAAAGTGAATTAGGTGGCTATGTTCATTAAATTGGGTAAAACCCCACGTTTGCATATATAAAGAAAAACCTTTGGTAAGAAAACTGCAGAAAATATAGCAAGATATAGTTTGTTGATCTCAGATACGTGAAAGTAACATACATACATATCATCACGCCATGTCCCTACCATGCCCTATCATGTCCAAGTTTCACTTCCATATATCATGGTAGGAATTAGCACACTATTATGCGTTGTTATTTTAGCTATTGTTATATATGATAGTAAAACTTTCCTCTTTAGCTGAAGTGCTGTAATTGTTGTTCATATACATTTTGATGAGACTTCTTGTCTTTAATTGTTTTTTTGAATTGGCATACTCTATCCATCTGTTACACTTAGGGGTAGAATATTTATTGGTTTGTCCTTAAAGTCAAAACTAAATTTGCATCCCATTTTCGACTGAAAAAACCCTATGTCTGCGTCATTCTCACAATTTATTTTAACCAGTTCATAAAAAAAACACTTGTCTTAAAAAATATTCGAGTGTATATCGAACTAGGCGAAAATATAATTTGTTCCTTACATAAGTGTGGGTGGGATGGTGGTTTATTCAAAAAAGCATTTATCTGTTGACCTCTTTACAATGTATTACTGTTATTAAGCTGTTGACCTCCTTTACTGTGTCTTACGAAATAGAATAACCTCCAGAGCTTCTCAATAGTGGTAAAAAAAGTTAAATAGCAAGGACAAAAGCTTAATAATTTGTCACACAATATTCGTCTTTAGAAGACACGGCCATCAGATATACGAGATATCTAAATCGTTTGCAGAATACGTCTTCTTACATAAAACACAAGATGACCCATAAGTTACGCTTGAAAGCTCTTTCTTCAATGCGTTGTCGTAAATCCTGAAGTTTGAGTTGTTGTACCAACTGAAATGTACACAGAAAGAGGTGCAAATCGCTTCTTCCGATATTTAATCGACGCAGCTTCCTTTCACCCAAAAATAAGCTCCTCCTCTATAAAATCCTTATTCGTCCTATCTTGACCTATGCTGCACCCGTTTGGGGTAGTGTGAGCAACACGGATCACCTGAAACTCCAGAGAGTGCAGAACAAGGCATTCAAGATAACTTTTAACACCCATCCCAGAACAAATCTTACCCGACTTCACGCTGAACAGCGAGAAGAAACCCTACAACACCACATCCTCGCTTAGACCGTGAAGTTCTATAAAAGCCAACAAAGTCACAGAAATCCCTTAGTCGCTGCCCTGTGGGCTTACGAGAGTAAATCTGACCTAACCTTCCGTTATAAGCACAAGCTCCCGAAGCATTATCTGTTGCCTGACTAGTCCACCTACAGTATTAGCTGGGACGACCAAGGTCTGAGTGAATGTGATGGAATACAAGTAGCCTGAACGAGTGGACTTGTTTTTGCTGAATAATTAGTGTAAGAATTGTTATCTAGTTATAAGTAATATGTAGGTGTTAATTATTTCTAAGATCTCATATATTAAGATTGAATAAATAAAATAAAATGATATGTAGGAAAATAAGATTAAATAAGTTCATAAATGATAACATATAATTAAGATTAGTTAAGTAATAAATTTGTATATAGGTATAGCCTTGACAAATGTTTGTATAATAATTTACTTGTTTAATAAAAAAAAAAAAAAAAATGCTTCTTCAGATTCGTTGAAGTATCGTTCGAGACATTGCGAGCTGAGATAAACGTCTTCTGGATGGAGTTCCTTGGTCATTAGCAACTATCTCTAGTATCCTTGAAATATTTTCATAAGTTCGAATAGTGCGCGGTCAACTATTTTTATCTTTTCATCGTTTGTTCAATGTTTACTCTTTATTTTTGCTCACCATCTGTCAATTGTACCCATGATCACCAAAATCTGCAGATTTTCAAGATTCTTTCTACCAATGTGTCCAAAGATCGTTAGCAAATGTTTGATGTAAAACTTCTATATGCGCGGTAGGGCAAATTGGCCTGAACGTCACGAAAAGTGAAACGGTATATTATTTTATTATTATTTAATTATTATTGAATTATTATAAAATATTTAATTTATTAATAAAAGGTTTTTAATTAATTTAATATTAATAATTAATATTATTTTTATATTATTAACTGTATTTTATGATTGTTTAAATTATTATTATTTATTATTAAAAATAAAAATAATGTTTTTTTTATATATGATTTTTATATAATATATTTATTTTATTTTATATTAAATTACTTTATTTTATTAAATATTTATTTTATATATAATTTATATTTAATACATAATTATAAAAATGTATATACATATATGATATATGTTTTTATAATATTAATAATTATATTATTATTATAATATAATGAATTATAATATAATTAATTAATAATATAATATAATAATATAATTAATATTATAACAATAAGTAAATAATTATTTAAAAATATTAATTTATTTAATATTAAAAAAAACTAATTTAATATTTTTAAGTGTATTATATTATTATTAAAATAATAATAATTATTTTTTTATTAAAAATAAAAATAATTATTCTTTTTTATTAAGGGAGATTTTCTTGAATTAAATTTAACTTACTTAACCATTTTTTATTCAATTAAGAGAGATTTTCTTGAATTAAATTACACATTATCATTTCCTAATCCTCAAAAAAAAAAAAAATCGTTAACTAATGGAAAAAAAGCAATGCATGAAACAACTTTTCCTAGGAGCTAAGAAGTTTCACTTCTACCGCGCGAGAGTCTCACGCATTTGTTTTATTTCTGCATGTTGTCGAAATTCTATCGGTAATCTCCAATAATCCTTGGTGATAGAGACGTTGATACGTATTGTGTTCCATGAAATTCAGTGCATCCGCCTAATACACCACATCCCGAAGACATATATAATGTTCGTTTCCTTTTTTATCATTTAAAATCAACTACTAAATTAAAAAAAATATGAATATCTGAAGCTCCATCGCTACTATTGAGCTACCCTGTATGTAGTCTTAAAGAGAAGAACGTGGCTGATGTATGCCAGGGCCGTGCAAAAAAAAGGCCTAACGTCTGATGCGAAAACGTAAAGCATATTTGTTACAAATACGTGCCCAGGAATATGTACAGCGTGTATTCAAAATTTCATCAAATGGAGAAAATCTGTTTTGTTTGCTTGAAGAGACGCACGTATGTTCCAGACATCTAATATAACAAGAACAGGTTTATTTTTTCTACGTGATTTTTCAACAAAAAAGCGGGCTCAGTATTAAAATAGACGTGCGTTCCGGAAGGCACTTTTCATTTTATTGTGTTTGTTTTAACTGTTGATTACATTAAATAATTGCAAGAGAATCAAGATTTGCGTCTTCGTTGACACAAATATATTATATATTGTTTTTAAAAATTTATTTGTGAGAGAAGTTAAATCATTTTTAATTTTATTTTAAATTAAAAACATTTTTTACCTCAACAGCTACTCATAAAAGGTGATCAGCTAAACATTCTTTACCTCAACAGCTACTCATAAAAGGTGATCAGCTAAACACAGAGGTTATTATTTATATTGAAAATTGTTTTTTTTTTTTCGATAAATTTGTTTCTGGTCAAAGTTATTAAATAATTAATTAAAACCTCTTTTGCCCAAAGGCAATATGCTTATTTGGCTCCCATTACATACAATGGCGAGCCGACTTCAATAAAGGTAAAGGTAGGAAAACCATTTAGACAGTCGATCGGAGCGTGGTTGTTATTACGACAGGATTTTGAGTACTTGGGCTTTCAGGATGAATGACGAGTGGAAGGGATTTATGTGAGATTTGTGATTGTGTGCGGTATAGTGTGGGATGAATATTTTAGGTCTTTCTGGAGTGATGATGTGTGAGGAGTTGAATTTCGCAAGATGTTTCCAGTTGTAGTTGAGTGTCACTGTCAGGTTGATGAGAGCGTGCAACGGGGTTTTGTTTCTGTGTAGTCAAAAATCGGAAAGAAGTATCGATTTATTTTTTTCATGCTAAATATACTCAGTGAGATACAAGCAAAATCCTAGTCTACTGGGGATACGACAAATGAAAGGCAAAAAACCCAGATCCATTAAAATTGTATGTCCAAATCAAATTATCTGTTGTTTTTCTCAAATAGTGTGTATTTCTTGTCATGTGTAATAATAAATAATAAATAAAATAATAAATTGCAATATCAATTTTGTTCCAATGTGCAATATTGTTCAAGACAAACCACAAATTAAGGAAAAAAACGTCAATATATGACAAATATAATATTATATTACAACATAAAAAAATAAATGGGATGTAAACCGACATTCACCTGGTTATCTGGCATATAAACTATAGAAAAACACCTATTTAGATGTAAAATGGCCAAAGTGTAAAACCAAACGTGAAATTAATCAGCTAAGAAATGAACTTCAGGTGCCCGCTTGCATAATATGAAGACTAACCGTTCAACTATGGCTAACAGAAAATTTGATTAAATATTCTAACAAAAATCATTTAAGTTTTCTTAATGAACGTTTCAAGAATTTTTTACCTATAATTGAAGGAAGCCTTGAAAATGTAATATCTAAAAACTTGCATTTCAAGATAAATAATATTGCATGTTTATGATAAAATTAGATTAACTTTATGTATATTTGATTTATTTCCATACTGTTAAGTATTACGGAATATAATAAAAAGATCTTTGTAATTTGTTTTATCAAACACTGTTTATTCCACTTTTATTTCACTGTATTCCACAAAAAGTGTAATAAACAGTGTTTGATAAAACAAATTACAATGTCTTTAAACCTCCACAATGTAAATATGCCTTAAATTATAAATGATATAAAAAGATCTTTGTTAAACCTATTGCTGGAAAAATTCTCATCTTTAATATAAGAGGAATGGAGAGTAAGTACACTTTAAGGAAACATTTGGGCCACCGTTTTTTTAAAAGAACAATTTAAAATTATTCAAAAGAACTGAGCTTTGCTAAAATAACTGAGCGTCAGTGACTTTAAGGTACTCACTCGCAAATGCGAGTGAGTACCTTAAAGTCACTGACGTACCTTAAAGTCACTGACGTACCTTAAAGTCACTGACGTACTTTAAAGTCACTGACGTACCTTAAAGTCACTGACGTACCTTTAAGTCACTGACGTACTTTAAAATCACTGACGTACCTTAAAGTCACTGTCGTGACGTGTGTTGTTTATATTTTTAATCTGCTTATAATGGTGGGTTCGAATCTTAAGTAAGAATACAAGTCTGCTCTCTTAACACCGCTGTATAAAGGGTTATTTTATTAGTATTATTTAGTTTACTAAATACAATATAAAGTATCTTCAATTAATAGGAGCTTGAGTCCATATTAATTGAGAAAAGGTAAAAAAGTTAAAAAGAAAAAATGTTTATTAATTAAAAACGCCATTAAGGAAATTTTGTTATCTAGGTGGCTGTATAGAACTTCTTTTATTTTTTTTATATTTGAAATAGCATATATTTACTTTTTGATTAAGAACGGTACAATGAACCTTATAACAATTACAATACTGATTAAAAACAAAAACAGTGATAGTTTCATACATAGCAAAATATATATTATAAAAATATTAAAACAATGACAATATAAATCAATGCAAACAAATAATCACATTAAAAAAGATAAACAATACATTGGCATATAAATAAGTACACACTCTAGCAATAATACAAAAATTCAACAACAAATTTATACATATTATTAACCATCAAATTACGGGGCCGTCCAAAGATGGATAGCCTTTGGAAATTTTTTTATATAATAAACGCGATATCAATTCACGATATCAATTCGCGATGTCAATTCATGATATCGTGAATTGATTTCACGATATCGCGAACGTTTTCATAGAATAACGTGAAAACTAAATATGATGTAAATATTTTTGTAGTTGTTTATCAAAACGAAATTTGAGTTTCGGTAAATTGAACTTAAACGATACGATTATGTTTCACTGTTTAAAATATTGTAAGATAATATAACAATTCAGATTAATTAATTTCTTGCTAAATACTAAGAACTAATCAATGGATACGCGTAATACAAAGGTATTGTGTATCGTAATCTCATATATGAGCTGCTCAAGTTATTATGAGTGACAGATAATTATCATTTTGCGGGGAGTCGGATTTTTCTTGGAATAATAAATATCACTGTTTCTTAATCAAAAGTGATACGCATCTGTGGGGGAATTTTCGATGATGTTTTGTCAACTTGAAAAAGATTTGAGAGAATTTTAAGAAGAGTAAACAAGTGAGTTAAAAGTGGAATAATATTTTTGTAATTTGTTTATTAAAATGCTGTTCTACTCAAGACTATGGTTTGATTTCAAGGTTTTTACCTCATCATCACGGGAGCATAAACAAGACTAAATCATAGCAGGGCTAGTTCCGACATACTTGACGTATTCGAAAGTAAATCGGTATTTTTTATGCTCCCCTGGTAAGGTGAAACCATGAAACCGGTGGAGAAGACACAGTGTTTTTTTATGTTAATTAATCACTTTGTTTCTGAACCCCCACAGTGTAAACGCCTTAGTTATAAATAATAAAATAATCATTTTGTTAATTCAATAGGTAAAATTGTAAATTTCATAATTCTTATGTCGTTGTTGAACCTCGTAATGGAGGATTCCCTCACCATCCAACGTCAATTTAGTTGAAAAATGAAGCTGTGCCGTGGAAGTTTTTGTTTCTTTTCAAGCAAGTGAGCCATCGCCCACCAGCAAACTTACCGGCCACACCGCTGTTCTGGATCCGATGGCAAACCGAAGTGAGAGGATCGGAGCATACCGGCTTCTTTTTTTTAATATATACGGCAGAAGTCATAGGTATCCTTATACCCCCAAAAACATGATGGAAAAATGCCTGGGTCCGAAGTCCAGTGCGTTTCCCCGTGGTTGTGCACCTCACTCATAGTTCTTATATATACATACCATACCACCGTTTCCATACTGGAGTAGACAGAGAAGATAAAGGGCCATACTTTCCTGTCTCGACACAACATGTTATTCCAGTCTGGTTTTCATTTAAGGTATATTTAACATGTATTTGGTTGGAAGATATTGCCAAATGAAAATAAGCCCCCTTGGTTGTAATGTATACAACAAAAGTGTTTTAAATATTTCGCCTCTTCTCGTCGTCGTTGCTGGGCCTCTAGATAGGCTGGGTCTCTAGGGTAATTTAGAAAACCAGAAAATCAGAAAACAACGTTGTGCCGTTAAGTTTTTTGTTTATTTTCAAGTGAGTAAGACGTCGCACGTCAAACTATCTAACAACACCGCTGCACTGGATCCGATGGCATACCAACATGATACGATCGGAGCACACGGGTATTTTTTTTTCTCTTTTTTGAAAGAATAGATATGCCTTCAATCATAGTTATCCTTGTACCATTCGAGAGGAGTAAAGTTCGATCCAACGACGTCCGATCCAACAACCTTCTGAAGTTCGCTCCAACGACCTTCCGCACGAAAATTCAATGAGTTCCATGCACCTCGGTAAACGCTTCCCTCTTCTACATCTGTGGCGACTATATGCGCGGTCACTGAACCCACGAGACGACCTTTGCCCACCTTAACAATGCGAGACAAACAATGCCAAAGTCCACGCGGTCGGTCATTCAACTCACTACCAGTGAAGACCGCATTCCACGAGGAAAGGAGAGAGCAACAACTCTTTTGCGCTGTCTCTCAAAACAAAAGGATACCTACGCATCGACAATAAACATATTGTAAGCGCAAAGACGAGACAGCTATATATCTCGTGCGCATTCCCGCACACGTCCAAAATATTATAAATACCGACATTTGTCAATAAAATTCCTCTTTGCATATTGCGATTTCGACAAGTTTTATTTATCAACAATCATCCTCATCATCTCTCCTTCAAAGAACAACGCGTTCCTAAACATCCATATTCATACATTTGATAATGCACCTCTATTAACATACCATTACCCTGTTGGAGTAAGCATACAGGACAGAGTACCAGACATTTCTATTTCGATACATATTATCTGCCTTCTTTACACCCACGTACAACTCCTACAATGTCTTTAACTTTATATTTCCTTATTTTAAAATAATATTTCGATTGACCTTACCATATTTTTCATGGTCTACCTCTATCGATTCCTTCTACTTACATTTGCATTTTATATTTGTTTTATTAGCCTTTCTTCATTCATTCGTTCTATATGCCAAAATCATCTTAGAACGCTCTTCTTCATCTTACTCAACACATCATCCTTAAATTTGACGACCTTCATGGCCAAGTATATAAAAAATATGTCCTCCAGTCCTGAGGTTACGAGTTGATGTCCGCTAGAACCCTGATCGGTTAGAAGAGATTGCCATACGGCAATAATTCTCCAAGGCTGTAGTGTGCACAGAGAATGTGCTATATATATTTCACTGGAACGCTGCTATAGCTGCTCGAGTTAGTGCGCCCTTGAAGAGAGTTTGCTATTTAAATGGCACTGTATAAATTATTCTTTGAAAAAAATTATCATACATTAATCCAAAATCACTTCATTCCGTTTTTAGTACACGCATTTCTACAAAATTTATTCGGCTTGTTTACATTGTTTTTAATTGTTGTATATTTATTTAAAAATTTATTTTAAATTATTCAAGTAAATTTGAGGGCAAGTAAAGTATTATTTGAGAATGTTCTGCATATATAATCAGAATAAGCCAAGTTACCTTCACAGCATATATTATACTGTAAGCTGAGAGCCAATTAATATCCTGGGCCGCCCACGCGATCAGCTTTGGGATACAGGTTATGGATATATTTTCATGTTCCAGCACATTTCGTATGGTGTAATTGCGACGCACACATCAGGTAGCCGTTTAAACTGATTATTAATATGTGTGGGCTTGTAGTCTAACAGTGATCTGATAGGATAAATCATTTGTGATGAACGTATTATGGCAGTAAACATGTGGCCTAGGTATGTACGATACTCACCGTTAAAGTAATTAATAATTATAATTTAAAGAGATAAATTATACAAAGCTATTAAGTAAGCCAATTCACGTCAGTGGCGCTGTTATTAAGCTAAGCTACTTGTCAATTAAAAATAGCGCCCAAGTTCATTTAAAATTAAAGCCTTTCTTCCGAACGGAGTTACGAGTCGATGTGGCAAGTGTTACAAAAGAAAGTTCGAGTCTCGTTTTCGCTAGAACCTTATTTAAAAACGTTACGGTTAGTTGGAAAAGATTGCTAAATGTTTGCCCGCTAGGCTGTTTTTTTTTTACAGCAAAAATGTAAAAGCCAAGCTCAAGAAACACCTGTTTTATAAGCTAGGGATTGCGGATTCGATTCTCTTTGCTTGCGAGATTTTTTTTTAAGTGAAACTTCTATTGGCGCGGTAGGGAAAATTGGGCTGAACGTCACGAAAAAAGAAACGGTTTATTATATGATTATTAAATTATTAGTTATAATTATTAAATATTTTCTTTATTAATACACTATTATTAATTATTTTAATATAAATCATTATTTACTATTAATAATAAATAATATTATTTTAATATTATTAACTGTATAATATTATTATTTATAATCCAAATCATTATTACATTATTATTAAAAATAAAAAAATAAATATTTTTTGTTACATATTATATTTATATTAATATTACATATTTAATGTTACTGTAGGGAATACCGTCGTCCCTAAATATTGTCAACACGCACGGTCAACGACCGACGAACCAACCTTCGGACATGCCCAAAGGTCGCATACTAGAACATTAATATTGTGTACCCGCAAATACTATTTACGACACATTCCACAGTAGAAAGAGAACACATCTCGCCGTCTCGCCGTTTCGCCAGTAAATATTCTACCCACTATATTGTTGGCAACGTCTGCGACCACCTCTGCACACACAGGAGTGAGATTAAAATATATTTCGGACGCATTCACGCGCCCTGTTCTGAAATTGTATATATACCTACTTATCGATAAATAAAGATCACTTATTGTTAATCATTTGACCATTCATTGCTGTTTACTATTCATTGATTGTCCACTCTCACTTTTCGCATTCCTAATCGACGTATTTTATTTTAAATACCAAACAATCATAATCATCACGACGTTCCAGTAAAGCATCCCGCTAAATTACATATTGAATTTTAAATACCTAGCTAACCATTTTTGAACCGGTGTAAAAGGGGACGATGTATAAATGATATATATAAACAAATTTTACATTTATGAATATATATTTACATAAATGTGGAATTTGTTTTACTTCCGTGAATATTTCACGGGTTGCAACTAGTTGTTAATTGATAGTTCAAACGGCGTGACGATGATTGTTTTTTTTTTATTTTCGCTGCAATAAGAAGAAAAACGAATGAAAAATATATATATAATAAGAAGAAAAAAGAACGAAATTTACGTCTTTTTATATATTTTTTAATTTTTTCAAGTTGTTGGATTTTTGGTGTTTCTGAAATACACACATTTTTAGGTGAATCTTGAAATAAAAAAATATTGTTTTACATCAAATTAAATGTTTATTTCTCAAAAATATGATATATTTTAAATATTCAATTATCATCATCTGGACTACCATCTAACTCACGATCACACGTCGGCCAATCGAAAATTTCTGTATAAAATGCCGAAATTTGTTCCTCATCTGGCAGATACCTTTCAAGTTTTTTTTTATGTCTTGCTTTTTTTTTAATATTGATTGGTATACAACCATCCGCGTATGCTTTCCTTATCGGAAAACTAATAGAATCTCGGTTTCTATTACGTAGCCTAAAGGAATTTTCCTGAAATCCATCAATGAACTCCTTTGCGATGACAAGACCTTCATGTTCATACGAATGGATGAAGTGCCAAAACTGTGATATTTTAACCTGTTCACCGCGTTAAAAATCAAATTCCACGAATCCTGTGCACGGCACAATTTCAGCGTTTTTTAATTTCTAAGTTTAAACACATATTTTGTTTAGAACCACTGATATTTGATTACAACACCAAGTATACATGACACTAAAGTAATTTTCTGATAATAAATAATAGTAATTACTCTTAAGGAGACTCATTAAATAAAGGAGATAAACTTAACATTACGTAAAATAAACAAAGGAATGCTACGATCAAATCAATGCTTCATGACACTCACCCAATCAAATGCATATAGCACTAGTAATGTTTATTTACGTAAGAGAGACTTAGTTATGTTTATTTACGTAAGAGAGACTCATCGCAGGACTCGATCCGCGCGACAGGTCGTTAATGCTGGAAATATTGAGAAACCAAAAAAATTCGGCGCTCTGTTTATTCAACAATATCTCATAAACTAATATATTACTTGACAAGGTTTTCAGAGATGTCGCTAGAATAAAGATTATTTTAAATTTAAGTTCAATTTTTATTCCGGTTTTGTGTCATTTTTTTTAAGTATTTGTGATTTGAAACTTGGATTGTCGTCAGATCACAGGCGTTTGTGCTCCCCGCGGGGAACACGTTAAAGCTGACCTTTTGTTCTCTCGAAATGTTTCTGCCAAGTGATTCATTTGAAAGCATTGTCTTATAATACGTAGACCACCATTTTATTTAATTAAATATTCGATTTGTATTAGGTAAAACTACTGTAAAACGCTTCAATGTTTTTTTCGGAAGACAATATTAGCTCAGCATACTGCTTGGGGATATAAACCCTATCACTTTTTTTAATTTTGGGTTTGAGCACAGAGAAGTCCCTATCGCAGGGTAAAAAATAATGTCCTCTTGTAGGATAATATTGCTCAACAGTTTAAAATTTCTTTGTTGAAACTAATGCTGAGAAAAACCTTACAATAGTGTGATTTCTGTTTTGGGCAGCGCATGCATTGGAAAAAATGTGAAAGTTTTCTATTTTTTGGAATTCCGGATCACTGTTGAGATACTCTAGTATAAACGAAACCATTTCGTTGGGTCCTTTGGTTCTACACCCTCATGATATACACAGAATGTAGCCTTGTTATATTTAAGATTATGAATACACAGGACAATAAAAGTCAGTTGTCTCATGTAGAAAGTTTCTGGAATTGGAATCAGAGGGAGTTGCAAGTTTTGCATGTAATCGATGCAAATACCACCAGTGTTTTTTTATCGGATTTGCACTTTTCCGAAATTTATTTCAGTTTGGCATTAAAATTTGTTGGCTCTTCTCACATGAACAGCCTTTTCAGCAGCTGCCACAGTCAGTTGAAAAACAATGTCTTCTATAGCTGCGTTTATACTGTATTGCAGAAATACCAAACTTCCCGGAGTTTTGGGGTTTCTGCAATAGGTGCATGCGTTTTTGGGATATATATTTGGTCTATTCAATTGAAGAACTTTTGATGTTCGTCTTCATTATAAGACGTGTCTACCCCCAAACAATGAAAATCCTTAGAAAAGTGAAATTCGAAAAAAATGTGAGCTTTCTGAAATACGTGATTCAAATACTTATTTTATTATTTAGACATTTTTTTCTTTAAACTTTCAAGTACGACCTCCGCGACTTAGTTGATAAGCCCTATCTCCCAAACAGATAGAACCCAGATTTTTTTTAAAAGAGTTTTAGTTTTGTTTTCATTTAAGGCCTCTTTAACATCTATCTGTCTAGGTAGGTGATTGGAAGATGCTGTCACATGGCAATAGGTCCACTAAGTTGTATGTACTGTATACAACGAAAGTGTAATGAAATACAACAAAATATAAATATTTATACTTTTTGTGACATCGCGATTTTGTATTAGTGTTCAATCATAACTCTAATTTGTAACATGTTGATTTTGTATTAGTATTCAATCATAACTATAATTTGTAACATGTTGATTTTGTTTTAGTATTCAATCATTACTATAATTTGTAACATGTTGATTTTGTATTAGTATTCAATCATAACTCTAATTTGTAAAATGTTGATTTTGTATTAGTGTTCAATCATAATTCTAATTTGTAACATGTTGATTTTGTATTAGTATTCAATCATAACCCTAATTTGTAACATGTTGATTTTGTATTAGTGTTCAATCATAACTCTAATTTGTAAAATGTTGATTTTGTATTAGTGTTCAATCATAATTCTAATTTGTAACATGTTGATTTTGTATTAGTATTCAATCATAACCCTAATTTGTAACATGTTGATTTTGTATTAGTGTTCAATCATAACTCTAATTTGTAACATGTTGATTTTGTATTAGTATTCAATCATTACTTAAATTTGTAACATGTTGTTTTTGTATTAGTGTTCAATCATAACTATAATTTCAATTCTAGTATTGTAACTTTTTTAAAGGGTTGATATTATATTATACTAACCAAGTGAAAGGTAAACATGTTTTTATTGTTATTATTATTTCTTAAAACTTTTAAGGTTATCTAGTGAAAGTCTTTTATTTTCTATAATTATAATTTAGACATCATTATTTTTATCAAACGAGTGTTCTTTGTCAAGAAGTTGGTTCATAAAATCTTAAAACTTACTATTTTTAAGGCAGCATAGATATCCCTTATCCTTAAACTTATTTTTCAACCAGTTTTCCAATATATAATGCAGAAAATAAAATTCTTATTAAATGTTTTGAAACAAACAAGTAATCTCCCTTATTCATGATAATTAATTGGCATAAATAATATCATCCCTTAAAATATGTCAGAATATTTGAAGTATTCAAACTTCGAGACATAGTTCCTAGAACTTTTAATGGATTGAATAGTTAAATGAGGCCGTCTTCAATTTGTTTAAAATAAGTTTTTACAATAGTAAAAAAACACATATTTAACTCGACAAGATTTCAGATTGTTTGTATTTTTATGTAAATGTGGATATTGAACATAAAACTTTCTTGAGTTTTCTATTTCAATTTTGTTGATTTTTTTTATATTTTTTGTTTTAAAGTTTTAAACGTAATATATAAAGGGTCTTTCAAATTTAGCGGTATTTTTAATTCTTGGATAAAACACAGATGGCGTCGTGAACTTGCCTGGGTCTTGTGACATTTGAGAAGTGTTATGTATGAAATTTATAAAAATGGAGTCGTATACAATACAACAACGCGTTCAAATTGAGAATTATTTTATGTATTGTTATCTCCGGAAACGGTGATGTTAATTGGCCACCAAGATCATGGGATCTGATACCGTTGGACTATTTTCTCTGGGGTTATATAAAAAAAACAAGTCTATAAAAATGACTCCCAATCAATTCCTGAGCTGAAGGACGAAATTATTCGCGTTATTGGTGAGTTAGAACCGCAATTATGCCCAGATGTCATCGATTTTTTTACAAAAGAGTGGACATTTGGCGAATATTGTTTTTTTGTATTTAAATATAATACATTATACTTCAATGACCAATAAAAAGTTTTTTGAAATCAAAAGAAATTGTGTGTTTTATTCAAGAATAAAAATATATAGAATTAAAAAAACCACTCAATTTGAAAGATTTTCTTTACAAATAGAAAGAGTTATTGATGAAAAATAATTAGCTGTTTGAAATGGCATTTGTCATTTGAGCTAAATCAAACTAACAAACAATTCAAAGCAAATATCCCTACTTTTTTTTATAAAGACGGTCACATAACCTTTTGTATATAAAAACTATATGTTGTACAGATATGACAAATTAAATTAACAGCACGATATACGTTTTGGAAATCCGGATGATCCGAAACGACAAACTTTACAAGACCTTCTCGGAATCATCGTACTAACGAAAAAAATTTACTGAATACTGTTTTATACAAAGTATGTTGAGTGTGGTTTGAATACGGTTCGCGAAAAAAACGAACGAATTGCCAACTGTTTTTTTTTCAAATGAACAATAATGAAAATTTTTTTTATCCCAGTTGGGAATATACAAGTCACTCATTTAACACAGAAAAATACATTTCCCTATTCGATTATACGTGTGTTTTATTTTCAAATATAAAGAGAATAATTC
The DNA here is from genome assembly GCA_949825065.1 of Odontocerum albicorne. NCBI lineage: Eukaryota > Metazoa > Arthropoda > Insecta > Trichoptera > Odontoceridae > Odontocerum > Odontocerum albicorne. The sequence continues at coordinate 31,588,580 of OX463857.1, forward strand.
AAAATGATATTTGCCACTTGGCCACATAAAAATAGTTTGTTTTTTTTATCCAAGTGGATCTTTTTCAATGTCGAGAATAACGGTTTCCGGGTCCAAGAATTGCAGAAAAGCCCGGGAAAATGTAAGTTTTGTTTGGAAAAACTTTCTTATCGCAACTAGGGCAAGTCAGCAAAACACCACATATAACCAAAATGAGAAAAAAATAACTTATTTTCACATTAATGCGATTTCTTTTGTTAATAAATTATCTTTTGACATAAATTCTAATGTATGTCCAGATATTTAAGTGATTCTAACAATGAGATATAACATTATCAGGATGATAGATACCGCTTAACAATATTTTCGTATAACTGATATATAGGAGCGAAACACGGAAAAAGGAAAATATCGAAAACAGGTGAATAAATGCTTACAATATTTTCGTTTAACTGATATATAGGAGCGAAACACGGAAAAAGGAAAATATCGAAAACAGGTGAATAAATGCTTACAATATTTTCGTTTAACTGATATATAGGAGCGAAACACGGAAAAAGGAAAATATCGAAAACAGGTGAATAAATCCTTACAATATTTTCGTTTAACTGATATATAGGAGCGAAACACGGAAAAAGGAAAATATCGAAAACAGGTGAATAAATGCTAACAATATTTTCGTTTAACTGATATATAGGAGCGAAACACGGAAAAAGGAAAATATCGAAAACAGGTGAATAAATGCTTACAATATTTTCGTTTAACTGATATATAGGAGCGAAACACGGAAAAAGGAAAATATCGAAAACAGGTGAATAAATGCTAACAATATTTTCGTTTAACTGATATATAGGAGCGAAACACGGAAAAAGGAAAATATCGAAAACAGGTGAATAAATGCTAACAATATTTTCGTTTAACTGATATATAGGAGCGAAACATGGAAAAAGGAAAATATCGAAAACAGGTGAATAAATGCTAACAATATTTTCGTTTAACTGATATATAGGAGCGAAACACGGAAAAAAGAAAATATCGAAAACAGGTGAATAAATGCTAACAATATTTTCGTTTAACTGATATATAGGAGCGAAACACGGAAAAAGGAAAATATCGAAAACAGGTGAATAAATCCTTACAATATTTTCGTTTAACTGATATATAGGAGCGAAAAACGGAAAAAGGAAAATATCGAAAACAGGTGAATAAATGCTTACAATATTTTCGTTTAACTGATATACAGGTGCGAAACACGGAAAAAGGAAAATATCGAAAACAGGTGAATAAATGCTAACAATATTTTCGTTTAACTGATATATAGGAGCGAAACACGGAAAAAGGAAAATATCGAAAACAGGTGAATAAATGCTAACAATATTTTCGTTTAACTGATATATAGGTGCGAAACACGGAAAAAGGAAAATATGGAAAACAGGTGAATAAATGCTAACAATATTTTCGTTTAACTGATATATAGGAGCGAAACACGGAAAAAGGAAAATATCGAAAACAGGTGAATAAATGCTTACAATATTTTCGTTTAACTGATATATAGGAGCGAAACACGGAAAAAGGAAAATATCGAAAACAGGTGAATAAATGCTTACAATATTTTCGTTTAACTGATATATAGGAGCGAAACACGGAAAAAGGAAAATATCGAAAACAGGTGAATAAATGCTTACAATATTTTCGTTTAACTGATATATAGGAGCGAAACACGGAAAAAGGAAAATATCGAAAACAGGTGAATAAATGCTAACAATATTTTCGTTTAACTGATATATAGGAGCGAAACACGGAAAAAGGAAAATATCGAAAACAGGTAAATAAATGCTTACAATATTTTCGTTTAACTGATATATAGGAGCGAAACACGGAAAAAGGAAAATGTCGAAAACAGGTGAATAAATGCTTACAATATTTTCGTTTAACTGATATATAGGAGCGAAACACGGAAAAAAGAAAATATCGAAAACAGGTGAATAAATGCTTACAATATTTTCGTTTAACTGATATATAGGAGCGAAACACGGAAAAAGGAAAATATCGAAAACAGGTGAATAAATGCTTACAATATTTTCGTTTAACTGATATATAGGAGCGAAACACGGAAAAAGGAAAATATCGAAAACAGGTGAATAAATGCTAACAATATTTTCGTTTAACTGATATATAGGAGCGAAACACGGAAAAAGGAAAATATCGAAAACAGGTGAATAAATGCTAACAATATTTTCGTTTAACTGATATATAGGAGCGAAACACGGAAAAAGGAAAATTTCGACAACAGGTGAATAAATGCTAACAATATTTTCGTTTAACTGATATATAGGAGCGAAACACGGAAAAAGGAAAATATCGAAAACAGGTGAATAAATGCTAACAATATTTTCGTTTAACTGATATATAGGAGCGAAAAACGGAAAAAGGAAAATATCGAAAACAGGTAAATAAATGCTTACAATATTTTCGTTTAACTGATATATAGGAGCGAAACACGGAAAAAGGAAAATATCGAAAACAGGTGAATAAATGCTAACAATATTTTCGTTTAACTGATATATAGGAGCGAAACACGGAAAAAGGAAAATATCGAAAACAGGTGAATAAATGCTAACAATATTTTCGTTTAACTGATATATAGGTGCGAAACACGGAAAAAGGAAAATATGGAAAACAGGTGAATAAATGCTAACAATATTTTCGTTTAACTGATATATAGGAGCGAAACACGGAAAAAGGAAAATATCGAAAACAGGTGAATAAATGCTTACAATATTTTCGTTTAACTGATATATAGGAGCGAAACACGGAAAAAGGAAAATATCGAAAACAGGTGAATAAATGCTAACAATATTTTCGTTTAACTGATATATAGGAGCGAAACACGGAAAAAGGAAAATATCGAAAACAGGTGAATAAATGCTAACAATATTTTCGTTTAACTGATATATAGGAGCGAAACACGGAAAAAGGAAAATATCGAAAACAGGTGAATAAATGCTAACAATATTTTCGTTTAACTGATATATAGGAGCGAAAAACGGAAAAAGGAAAATATCGAAAACAGGTGAATAAATGCTTACAATATTTTCGTTTAACTGATATATAGGAGCGAAACACGGAAAAAGGAAAATATCGAAAACAGGTGAATAAATGCTAACAATATTTTCGTTTAACTGATATATAGGAGTGAAACACGGAAAAAGGAAAATATCGAAAACAGGTGAATAAATGCTAACAATATTTTCGTTTAACTGATATATAGGTGCGAAACACGGAAAAAGGAAAATATGGAAAACAGGTGAATAAATGCTAACAATATTTTCGTTTAACTGATATATAGGAGCGAAACACGGAAAAAGGAAAATATCGAAAACAGGTGTATAAATGCTTACAATATTTTCGTTTAACTGATATATAGGAGCGAAACACGGAAAAAGGAAAATATCGAAAACAGGTGAATAAATGCTAACAATATTTTCGTTTAACTGATATAAAGGAGCGAAACACGGAAAAAGGAAAATATCGAAAACAGGTGAATGAATGCTTTAGAAATGCGTGTATTGAGAATACTATATGGGGTGTCAATAACAGAATATGGAATGAAGTGATGAGGAATGAAAGAGAATGTAATTCGTTTTATCAATCACTGTTTATTCCACTTTTTGTAACGGTATAACCCTACCGGTTTCAAGGCTTTCACCTCATCTTCAGGGGAGCACAAACAAGACTAAACTTTGTTCAAACTGGTACCGAGATTATGTACACGTCTCTAACGGTAAGCATTCGAGTTGATGACTGGGGGCTGGGGGAGGCATGGGACGACCTCGGCGAGCAGCGGAAAGATTTTTAGTATATATGTGTTTGCTAGATGTCCACCTCGATGCACCGACTTAGAAATTTCTAGGGCCTCTAGCCTGTCCAATTTATTTCCGTTACTACTGATATGTAAGAATTTGGCATCATCGATAGAAAATGTATGGTTTTCACGGTGACAATGATAAGCCATTTCAGAAGAAATTAAAGGATTTTAATGCCTTAACTATAAATAATGAATGAAAGAGAAATTAAGAATGATGTGTTGAGTAAGATGAAGAAGAGGACTCTGATATAATTTGGGCATGTATAGCGAATGAATTGAGAAATAACAAACAAAATAAATATACAGTGCGCACATTGCTAAAGAAAGACTAAAGAAAGTAAGATTGGATCAAGTGAATAATATTTTGAAAGAAGGTAACATTGAGTTTTAAAGATATCGTAGGAGTTGCATGAGAAGGTGTTTAGATGTGGATGAGACGTAGGATGTGTTATAGACAAAGACAAATCTGGTATTCTGTCCTCTCCACCTACTCCGATAGGTAAGTGGAGTGATGGTATCTAGATGCTTTTAAAATGATACCGTATTTTTTTCATACACCTTCATTTTATGCTGTAGATACCATATGTACACTTTCAGTTCATACACCGTGTGTATGTCACATCCAGGACGTTCCTTAAAAAAAAGATATTTTGATAAGAATTGTCTTTAATTTCATCCTTAAAGTACATAATTCAAACACCAACAAGCTCATCACTTTCACGTCATATTTCTTTTGGTGTAGGTAGATAAATCTAATATCCAAATGATTTTATACTGGCACAAATCTTTCACTTGCCCCGCCACCATACAAGCTTTTATATTAAAAAGGGTTTTCCCTCTTATCTATTTCAGAATTATTTTTTCCAAACTTCTTTTACCTTATATAATACTAGTATAGAATATTTCTGTTGACCTTTTTTAATTAATTATTTTTACGCAGTCACACCATCTCAATGCTTTTTTCATCATCTTAAGCACTGCATCTTCTTTCAACCCACATCCTTTCCTTATTTTCCCATAACCTTACGAGTATATGACACAATTTATGAATAAAAAAAATCACTAACACTATTCTTTTTTTTATTAAACAAAGTAATATATGGTACAAACATTTGTCAAGGCTATACCTATATTATATACACATTTATTACTTCATCATCATCATCATCATTGTCAACCAGGGTCGATCCACTGCTGGATAAAGGTCTCCCCAAGCTGACTCCAAATAGTTTGGTTTTTTGCTCGTTGATGCCATGCGATGCTGCCATGCTTCCTGATTTCATATATCCAGCGTACCTTCGGTCTTCTTCTGCGCCTCTTTATGCCTCTTGAGTACCACTGGATTACTTCGGATGTTCATCGGTAGTCTGACATTCTGGCTACGTGTCCGACCCATTGCCACTTCATTATTTTGCACACCTTTATAACGTCTTCTACCTTTGTTATATTGTGAATCCAGGTGTTTCGTTTACGGTCTCTTTTAGTATATCCCAACATGCATGTCTCCATGCCCTTTTGTGCGGTCTGGAGCTTTTGTGTGCTTTTTACTGTGAGCGTCCATGTCTCGCAGCCATACGTAAATACTGTAAGAATGCACTGGTTGTAGACCCTTCGCTTCAATTTATTTATTACTTAATTTATCTTATTTATATATTATTATTTATGAACTTACATAATCTTACTTTTAACTAGATAACAATTCTTACAACTAATAATTAAGCAAGAGCAAGTCCACTCGTTCAGGCTACTTGTATTCCATCACATTCACTCAGACCTTGGTTCTCCCAGCTAATACAGTAGGTGGACTAGTCAGGCAACAGATAATACTAACGATATCCATTATATTATGTAGCCTAAAACAAAAAGTAACTATCAATTGGTTTTAGGAGAATAAAGTAAGTAGAATTAAAGAGCATAAATTAAATTAGTTATTTATATTTAGTTTTTATTGCTTTACGAAGTAACAAAACAAAATACAAATAAGATGAAAAAAATCAATTTGATTTATCCTCTTCATCTCTCATCACTCGTTACGCAATAAAACTATATATTATAATACATTACTAAAATCACTTCTTACTGCATACATAGCACCATGATCACTGTAATAACCGTCAATTTATTTAACTTACTCACCTGAAGAGGAAACATTCTGATGAAATACACCCGAAGAGGACACATTCTGATGAAATACATCTAAAAAGGACACATTCTGGTGGAATACACTTGAAAAGAACACATTCTGATGAAATACAAATAATGATATGCTTAAAACGCAATGGAAGAAAACGAAGTCATTATTTCATTAGTTATTCTTATGTAGTAATATTAATTATTAAATTACAATTTATATAACGTTTCGGGATTCAAACCCAATATCATTATCCTGTATAACCCTTATTTTGTATACAGTATAGCCTGGAGGGCTTGTTACCATGAGGCAATATCTTTCAACCAACTAGAAAGATGTTAACCTTTCCTTCCCTGTGTTGGGTATCTTCTACACGTTGCTTCTAATAACCATCAATATCTCTATAAATATAATAAATACAAGGTTAAGATTTTAGGTATTCCTCCATAATATATTTACGCATTAATTAAAAAAATAATATTAATAATAATCAGAATTTATCGACTACATCGTGGGTATTTTGTGAAGATCGAAAACAAATTCGCATTTAAACGCTGTGAGTGCCTCGACCTTGTGTCTTGACGATAGGTGAATAGTATGCGGGAAGCGCGACACTATATTTGCATCTCACTTTTGCATACTCCACTGAATTGCGAGGAGCTCAATTGTCTCAATCGTCGCAAGCGTAAGCCAAGCCGGGGTAAGCCACTGACGCTCCGCGCCGCCGTAGCTTCTGAGCTCGCAAATAGATTAGACCTACGCCCGTTCCGTGAGCGTTGCCGGATGGTTTTTTAAGGTTTTCAGCAAATAAATCTCAATTATTATAATTTTTAACATCAATTATAATTAATTAAGGGGATTATCTATGAATGTTCTTATTTTTCCGATTTAAAATCGCTAATTTTTGATCGCGTACTTACTACCCAACACCGGAACGCGCGTTTCAATTTTATAGCACCGTAAGGGAAGGGTTAAAGAAGCCTTAAGTGAAAACCAGACAGGAATCATTTTTTTAAATATCTGGGTTCCAGCTGGATTCCAGCCCACAACCTCCGCGTTGGGAGACAGGCGTCTTGCCAACAAGTCCAAGGGCGTCGTCTATCATCGTCTTATATTGTATTATCTTACACTTTCGTTGTATACAGTCCAACCTGTCGGGATTATTGCCATGTGGATATCTCTTCCAACCAACCATAAAGATGTTATAAAGGCTTTTAGTGAAAAACAGACTGGAAACTTTTTGTAACAAAAAGCTGAATTCCAGCGAAATTTGAACCAGCAATCTCCGAGTTGGGAGTCAGGCGTCTTATCAACTAGGTCACGGAGGTCTAGTGATTGAAAGATAATAAATATTACAAGAAATTCCAAGTTGAGTTCAAGGATAGGAAGGTGGTGGTTGCATATAAATCATCACGCCATCTCTCTTTTGGGGTAGGGAGAGAGGAGAGAACGCTATACTTTCCTATCTCGGCACACATTCTACGCCTCTTTTACACCCATAACTTCTTAAATAACTTCCACGATTTTTCTGACTTTTTACGTTTCATTATTTAAAAATATCATTCACTTGATCTATCCACGCTATTTTTGTTTTTTTTTTCTACCACACCTTCCACTCACATTAGTACTCCTTATTTGTTTTGTTAATTATCTTTATTCATTCATTATACATGCCCAAACCGTCTCAGATTGCTCTTTGTCATCTTACTTAACACACCAGTCGTAAAGTTAACATTTATTCACTAAATTCCGTATTCGATCATACATTGTCACTTCATGTATTTTTCTCAATTTACGTATTTTTACAGCACTTAATCGTTTTTTCTTAGTATTTTCCATGTCCACGTATCACTATTTCATTTTTTTCTTTATTTATTTTACACATTACAAGAAATATACATAATTTGCGAAAAAAAAACAACAGATAATTGAATTTGGACACACAATTTTAATGAATCTGGGTTTGTTGCCTTTCGTTTGTCGTGTCCCCAGTAAACTAGGCTTTTGCCTGTATCTCACTGAAGACTATCATACATCAACGTTAGTACTAAAATATTGTTGTGGGCTATCATATTGGGTGATTTTCATACGATCTGGTTCAGTAATTAATGTTTATGTGACCTTTTGACTTAGTTTCCTTTCATTTTATCTATTTAAACAAATATCTTGAAGAATAATGGCGTAATTGTAATTACGTCACCATCTAACAAAACCATCGATTTTTTTAATTCATAAACTATTTCTATTTTGTCTTTATTTCGTGACTAAGGTGGTTTGTACAAACATTGGAATTCCATATAAATTTGTCTATTTTCATCTCTATTGTCAATCAATTTGTAAAGAGACCCTCAAATAAAAATAAATTACCCTTGGCAATGTTACATCACCCTACACTGGTATTTTCCATATTATGTAAGCCTTTCCTAGAACGTGAACTTGCAGGTATTCTTTCTTCTCTTTCGGCGGCGTTTTCAAAAGTGGCCAGCCAAATGGGTTGCCTTGCATAACAATGTTTGCTCTATATTTTAGAGCTGCCCATTTTCTTAACACCTTTGTCTTTAGGAAGCGGATCTTTCTAAACGTATTGTTTTATACTGTCAAGGTTCATACGATCCTTTTTCGTGTCTTTATTATAATATTAATTAATACCACAGTACATTTCAACTTTGTAAGGGTAGGTAGAGAGGACAGATCGCCATACTTTCTAATGACGACACCTAACCTCCTCCACATTAGTAAATCTTCTCAACAACTTCTGTTTCCCTTATTGCTCACTTTTACTTTTTTTTTAATTTCATTTATTTGATTCAATCATTAATTTAATCAGCCCTTTATTGTCAAAAAAAATTGCGTGCTTATTTTCAGGCGAAAATTTCTTCCAGCCAACCAGATAAAAGAAAATAAATGAAAGATAAAAGAAAATAAATGGTCGCAAAAAATCATATGATTATTTATCTTTATGAAATTTATGACAATACGTATATGGTATATACTCGTACATGCTCGTAGTAAAAATAAAAGTGAGATATCATCTACCAAAGAAATAGAAAGAGACGGTGAAGAGGAAAGAAAGATCAGGAATGAAATAAGTTATAATACTGACTAGAAATTAAGATTTATTTAGGCGCTTCTTAAAGCATGCCAAGGACGAAGCGAGTCTACGATAGGTATGTTATGTTACTAGTTTCAGAGTCTCACTGCATGGACAGTAAAGGACGACGTAAAAAAAGAAGAGCAGTGAACTGGAAAGGCCAATAAACAATCTCTGTTTGAGCGTAGCGCTAATCCATGATTGGAAAGACGCTGAAAATTTTCGGTGAGATAAGTGGGTGCGGCGGGACAGTAAAGGATATTATACAATAGATACAGTATGTGAATTTGGCGTCTGTTTCTAACATTCAACCAGTTCAATGCCTTCTGGTATGAAGTTATATTATCGTTCTTTTGTAGGTTTAAAATAAATACTTTTTTTCAAATATGAGTTAAGTAAGAGGAAATTTATTGCTAGGTTTAAACTTTACCAAACAAAAATTTATATAAATTAAGATTTATGAAATTCTTGAAAATAAATTGGAGTTCGCAAATGAATTGGAGGTCACAAATGAATTGGAGGCCGCAAATGAATTGGAGGTCGCGAATTAATGAAGAAGAGCAGTGAACTGGAAAGGCCAATAAACAATCTCTGTTTGAGTGTAGCGTTAATTCATGAATTGAAAGACACTGAAAATTTTCGGCGAGATAAGAGGGGGTGGCGGGACAGTTAATGATAAAAAGAATAGCAGTGAACTGGAAATGTCAATAAACGATCTCTGTTTATAAGCATTAACCATTCTTATCTTGGTCATCCTCTACCACGATTTTACTTACGTAAATACTCGTATATCTTATTTTTTAAATTAACGATAATATTCTTAATGTGTTGTTTATATTTAAGGCATTAAAGAAATTTCTAAGTCAGTATACCGATCAGAGCATCTGCTGAATACTTATTTCCCCAAAATCTCCCCGCTCTTGGCCGAAATTATACCTAGCCTTCCTCTCACCCCTCCCGCCTCCAACCGTTGAAGTGTCTATATCGGTGCCAGTCCGAACAGCATTTAGTCTTGTTTACGCTCCCCTGAAGATGAGGTGAAAGCCTTGAAACCGGTAGGGTTATACCGTCATAAAAAAAGTGGAATAAACAATGTTTGTTAAAAATAAATAACAATATTCTTAATGTGATTTAATTTGCATTTATTTTATAAAGCGTACAGAGATGTTTAATTCAATTACATGCAAAACTTAAATATAAATATTTACAGTGTAAAACAACAAAATATGAAATAATTACTTCTTCAAAATAATTAGCTTCTACTACTTAGAAAGCTCAATATGCTTGCTTTCTTAGTAGTCGCAGCTAATTCCAAATGATTGTAAGATAATAAATATTACAGAAAAATACCAAGTTAAGTGCAAGGATAGGAAGGTGGCGGCTGCATAAATCATCACGCCACTTCCCTATTGGGGTAGGGAGAGAGGAGGGAGCGCTATACTTTCCTATCTCGACACGTACTCTTCGCCTCTTTTATATCCATCCATACCTTCTAAAACAACTTCTACAATTTTTCTGACTTTTTACGTTTTATAATTTAAAAATATTATTCTTTTGATCCATCTACGCTTTTTTCGGTTTTCTTCTACCACGTCTTTCACTCACATTAGTACTTTATATTTGTTTTGTTAATTATCTCTTTTCATTCAATATACATGCCTAAACCATCTCAGATTGCTCTTCGTCATTTTACTTAACACACCAGCCGTAAAATTGACATGTATTCCTATTCACTGAATTCCGTATTCGGTCATACATTGTCACTTTACGTATTCTTCTCAATGTTCGTATTTTAACAGCATTTAATCGTTTTTTGTTGGTATTTTCCACGTCTACGTATCACTTTTTTATTTACTTCTAAGAAAGTATTAAGAAAGCTCAACATGCTTTCTTAGTAGTAGGAGTTAATTATTTCATCAAAATAATTAGCTACTACTTCTAAAAAAGCTCAATATAATTTCTTAGTAGTAGAAACTAAGTATTTCATCAAAACAATTAGCTCCTACTACTAAGAAAGCTCAATATGTTTTCTTAGTAGTAAGAGCTAATTATTTCATCAAAATAATTAGCTTCTACTTCTAAAAAAGCTCAACATGATTTCTTAGTAGTAGAAGCTAAGTATTTCATCAAAACAATTACTATAGCTCCTACTACTAAGAAAGCTCAACATGCTTTCTTAGTAGTAGGAGTTAATTATTTCATCAAAATAATTAGCTCCTACTTCTAAAAAAGCTCAATATGATTCATCAAAACAATTAGCTCCTACTACTAAGAAAGCTCAATATGTTTTCTTAGTAGTAGGAGCTAATTATTTCTTCAAAATAATTATTTCCTACTACTAAGAAAGCTCAATATGCTTTCTTTAAAAACATTTTTTGAAACATTGAAGATAATAATAAAAAAATTAAAAACTTATTAAAAAATGATACCTGCAAACAAAATTAGAGCACTTGCAAAGTTAGTTCTGCTTGTTGCTAGTATAAATAAATTAACATTTCTATATCTTAAATAGTTACAAAACACAACACCATATATATTCCAACATAGTTGGGCTAGATGTTGCGTCTTTTAGCAATTCAAATGTTTAAGGAAATACCCTAATATCCCTTATTTTGCTTAGAAGGCAGTATTTTGAAGCATTACATAAGAAGTGTGAATGTGGAAATTTGAGCCTTTGCCAAGTTACTTTTATTTATGGGGTCTAGTACGAAAAAAATCTTAAATTATAGGGTAAGTTCACTCAATCTAAATCAAAATCCAGGTTAACACTTTAAATCAAGCTTATCCCAATATGACATGTATCTTAGAGGGTAGTTCTCTGATACATAGGTTGTTAATCCATTTAAGATTTGGGAGAACAGAACCATCATCGTCACGACAAAAAAGCGTCTAGTTAAGTCGAACACCTTTGTAATATTTAACATATGTACTTCGTGGAAACGTGGTCTCTGGAAGCAATCTAAAGATGTAGGATAGATGCATTTGAAATATGGTGCTGGAGAAGAATAAGTCAAATAATGTCTGCATTCTCGAAGAACTGAGAGTCATAGACATGTTGTTAACAATATGCATTCGATTCTTTGGACACATTGCTCGTGGCCATGGAGACAGTTTGGAGAGGCTTGTGGTCACTGAAAGGGTGGAAGGACAACGCACATAAGAAAACGTACCCTGAAAACCATACTTTTTCTATCGATGATATCAAATTCTTACATATCAGTAGTAACGGAAATAAATTTGACAGATTAGAGTCCCTAGAAATTTCTAAGTCAGTACATTGAGGCGAACATCTGGTGAACACATAACATATATCCCAAAAATCTGTCCGCTGCTGGCCGAGTTCGTCCCGTGCCTCCCTCAGTCCTCAGTCCCCAACCGTTAAAAACGTGTATATCGGTATCAGTTCAAATAGAATACAGTCTTGTTTGTGCTCCCCTGAAGATGAGGTGTAAGCCTTGAAACCGGTAGGGTTATACCGTTACAAAAAAGTGGAATAAACAATGTTTGATAAAACAAATTACAATATTCCCAATGGGTTGGACTGACCAAGTAGGAGACGCAAAAGGGCTATCCTTGCTAATTCTTTGAACTGCAAAGTGCAGTGATGGATGAAGAAAAGTGTTCAAGGGCCAACTACACGAGAAGTTGATGATAAATCTATTTAGTAAGTTACCAGGCTCTTGAGAACTTTTTGCGCCATGTTATTTTACCTTTTCCAGACACCTCAACTTTTAAGACTCCTTTGATAAGATGTTCCATCATATATGATCTTTTGTACTTTACACGGCATTTTTGTGGTAAGTTTAAAAGCTATGAAAACGATGTAGGTACGAGGCATATCCAGAAAGTAAGTGTACTGAATTTTTGTAGATTACAGTTTTTTTTATTTAAACATAAAAATTACGTGGTTACCGTAGTACATATGTAAGCTATTTTTCGACATAGTCGCCATTCCTCTCAATGCAGGTGGTGAAGCGGGGTATCAACTTTTTGATGGCTTCCTCGAAGTAGTTTCCCGCCATCCCCTCCGTCCACTTTTCCACCTCCTCCTTTACCTCCTCGTCGGTTGAAAACCTTTTCCACCCATGTGCAGCTTCTGGGAAGTAAAGAGATAGTAATCTGAAGGTGCTAGGTCTGTGGAATGCGCGGGATGGTTCAGGACATCCCATTTAAACGAGGCGAGCAGTTCCTTCGTGGCGTTGGCCGTGTATGGTCTGGCATTGTCGTGCAGCAGGCAGACTCCCTTTGTCAGCATGCCTTTCCTCTTGTTCTGAATCGCCCTCCGCAATTGTTTTAGGGTCTCACAGTATCTTGCAGAGTTGATGGTCTCCCCTTGAGGCATATATTCAATTAAAATTATGCCTTGACAGTCCCAAAACATGGATGCCATGATTTTCTTGGCTGAAATGGTGGTTTTGAACTTTTTGGTGGAGGGTGAAGAGGTGTGATGTGACCATTTTTAAAATCGCGACACCACTTGTACACACTCGTACGATTCATAGCTTTATCACCATATGCAGTTTTCACCTCATTATAAACCTCAACTGGAGGTTTTCCCTTCCAAACGAGATAACGGATGACGCCGCGTATTTCGCACTTGGCGGGAGATTGGATTGACATGTTTCACGAAACTTGTTGTCGCGTCGACACTTCTCAACGTACTGACCTCGAACCGGTCTCGTTGCGGAGGGGAAGGGTCAGGCTACACGGAAGTGTAGCTAACATGTCGAAAATAAAATCCATCCGGTCGTGAGAGACTCAGTACACTTACTTTCTGGATACTCATAGTATAATGTTCAAGGTTATCAAATTCACTATCGTGAGAAAACTTTGAAAGAACGTAAACGACCTTTAAGCAATTTATTTATACATATTTTACAAAAAAAGAATCATTTTTTATGTTACGAATAAAGGTATAGTAAATACGTCGTGACTTATTCCATTAAAGTGATACCTCCTGAGCAAAACACTGCTCCTGAGTAGTTTCAAGTCACTTTGATGAATGGCTGTCACGACATGAAAACGAAAACTTCCAAAATATTGAAACTATCTGACTGAAAACATTTTTATGATATTCATTTTGCTTCCTTCTGCTTCGTGTTTTCAAAAAAACACATAAGCCTGGCATTGGCTGAACTAAAAATATGGATCAGCACATTTTAATTTTTTTCATCAGCTTAGAAATCTTCGACCTTTTTAGCGTCCAAGTAAAATTTTGCTTTATGGCATAAAATTGCCGTTGTTTAAAAAACCAGTAGGATGTGTTTATTGCTCTATGCAAATCGCTTCCAAACGATCAAAATTATGTTGAAGATGTCTTGAGTACAATCAGACTGGATCACTTTTTTTAATTGTTGACCAACGGTTATATAACTCGCAACCTCCGGGCTGAAAGATAGGCGTCTTACAAACTTTACCACGTAGATCGTTTAACAATATGTATAACATCTTAACCTTTCCCTTCTTGTGCTAAAAAAAATCCAAGCGTTCCGGTGCTGTGTATTCAATACACATCAATACAGATGTAAAAATGAGCGATTTAAAATTGGAAAAATAAGAATATTCATAGCCAATCGCTTAAATTAATAAAATTTGAAGTCAAAAGTGACAGTAATTGAAATTTAATTGCTGAAAACATGAAAAAAAACATCAGCCGACGTTCACAAAACGGGCGAAGAGACCACCGCAAATGGATGCCCAAGAGCTACTGAAGCGAGAGAAGCGAGCGAACTGAAATTCCATTTCTTGCGTTCCCATAAACCGAAGTAGAGTGAGAGTAAGACGTGAATAGCGTCGCTTTCTCACCCATAGTGGTTTTTTAGAATGAATATACCTAAGTCACACACTGGCACACGTTTGATTGTATTGGTGAATTTATTCCCGATTTTCACAAAATATCTCTGATGTGGCTGATAAGTGCTAATTAATATTAATATTATTTTTTCATTCATTGCGTAAATGTATTACGGAGGAATATCTGAAATCTGAACCCAGTATTTATTATATTTAAAGAGATATTAAAGTTTTTAAAAGCAATGTGTACTAGTGACACATCACAGGGAAGGAAGGGTTTACACGTTTTTTTTAGTTACTAAAAGTGGTAGAACTTAGTTTTTACGTTTTAACATTAATTTTGTAATTGTTTTTTGTTTTTCCTTAGTTTAATGTTTTTGAAAAAAATATGAATTATACAGAAAAACATTTTTGTAATTCATATAATGAACTTTTTAATAAGGAATATGTGACTGAAGTCGTCCAAATATCTTCTTCTTCTTAGACTTTCAATAGACTTAAGAGTCTTACTGCAGGATTGTCCTCCTGTAATGCTGAGCTCCAGCCATCTCTCCATCGTTTCGGGGGTCTCCCTGGTGGACGCCGTCCATCCGGCACCCTATGCAGAACTATGTATAGAATTCTTATCGAATTAGTATCGTCGACGCTGTCGTCCCCATCTGACCACATCTTGGACCTCACAGACCTCTCGGGTTGTGGTGTTACTTACACGATCACGCAAAGTCTTCCAAGCAGTAAATATCAATAAATATCTTTTTTTTTTATTTATTGTAATAAACTGTTAAATATATCAAATGTTATTATTTGAAAGAAACTGTTTAAGACATCATGTTCTTTAATTAATTGAAATTGTCTCAAACTCAATTTTGGACCTTTTAAAAATTTTCTATTTAGTGAGACGCCACTGTCTCTTTATGCTAAACCCATCGCATTCTGTATAACTTTCTGAGTTCCCCGTACAAGTGATCCCTTGTCATTAAGCCGGGCTTACACGGCCCGCGAAATATATTTAATGTTAAGATGTATTAAGGGGGGGCTGTCACTTTGTGTGATTGATTGTTTGCTCGCCTCCAACTAAATCGTTCCTTGTTTAGTTCTGTTCGCTTTGAGTGTATAGAAAGTCGTATAAATTACTCCAACTATGATATAAGTAAAAAACGACTTGTTTCGTTAAATAGTCAAAAATACTATAAAATTATGCATGACGATGTGTAAAGACGTACTAGAGGCGTGTATAGTAAAATATATGTCTCAGAATATAAGAAATCTTTTCTCAATACATACCCCGATACGGACATAGCGTGATGGAAACGATAATGATGAGGATGGAAGAACTATTGCAATTACCCGACTAGATCGAAAAATGTGTAAAAAACAGATGTATGAGACTCTCGCGTGGTAGAAGTGAAACTTCTTAGCTCCTAAGAAAAGTTGATTTTATGTATTACTTTTTTTCCATTTAACGATTTTTTTTAGGATTAGGAAATATTATTTGGAATTTAATTCAAGAAAATCTCTCTTAATTAAATAAAAAATAAAAATTTAATAATAAATAATAATTTTAATAATAATATAATACACCTAACAATATTAAATGAAATTTTTTTAATATTAAATATATTAATATTTTTATGTTATTATTTATTATTAAATTAATTATTTTTAAATCTTTATTTATTTATTATTATATTATTTTTATTATGTTATTAATAATATATTATTAATAATATTAATATATTACATTATGAATTAATTATATTATAATATTATAATTATGAATATTATAATAACATATATGGTACATATTATTATAAATATACATTAAATATAAATTAAACATTAAATAAATATTAAAATAAATATAAAATTAAATTAAATAATTCAATATAAAATAAAATTAATAATTATTAAATATATTAATATAAAAATAATATATTACAAAAAAATAATTTATTTTTAATAATAAGTAATTATAATTTAAATAAATAATAATTTTAAAAATAATGTAATACACTTAATGATATTAAAATAATATAAATTATTATTGATAATTATTAATTATTAATAATTATTAATATTAAAATAATGAAAAATTATTTATTAATAAATAAAATATTTAATAATAATAATATAATACACCGTTTCACTTTTCGTGACGTTCAGGATAATTTGCCCTACCGCGCCTATATGGTGGTATCACTTAAAAAAAAAACCTTAGTTTTCATAAAAACCCATTAAACATGTCAAATCCTTAATATAAAGGTCAGCTGCTTGACAAAGAATTTATGATAAGAAGGTGAGGATTTATATTGTTTACCACCTAGCACTACTAGGAAAAAATAAATATTTAATAAAAATAATTGGAAGCATCCTAGGAGTTGTTAGGTAAAAAATTACACTAGGTGAAAGGTAACAATGTGTCTCAAATGGTATCACATTGTTAAGAGAATCCGCATTTTTTAAATACAAAATAATAATTTTAAAAAAAATGTCTCGCTTAACGAAATTCATTTACATATAAAAAACTTGAAGAAAGTTATTTTAAAACGGAATTCCTTCACGATCTTCTTTTTCCATTCCTCTTACTTGGCAATCGCGTTACTTCCCAAAATAGGGAAACTTTTGTTTATCCTCATCCAAAAAACAGATTACGAACTTTTGTAACGTTAGCCAATTTTTGTGTCGATTTGTTGGTACCTTATTCTCCAATATATTATAAAATTCATCCGAAATATCTGGACCAAATAATTTACATCGGAATTTATGTTTTAGCATAAATAAATTGCCTGCTCTTATTTTGTTTTCTTCTCTAGACGAGAGGAAAAAATGCAGATTCTATTATTTTAAATTACCGATACCGTGCGTAATGAAATTTCTTGATCGAGAGATTCCTTTTGTTATATAAATTGTATTTTTACGAGGAGATATTTTTTTTTTCTTTCTTTTACAGTTACCCAATACACAAACAAAAATATTCTGGGAACTTTAATCATTTAAACTTTTGGGATATTTTCAATTCATATATTCTATTCTTCGTTTGCAATTCTTTCGAATTCAACGAATTCGTTTTGATCGAAAGGCAAAATTAAATAATCTTTGTGTATTTTTTCAATTAAACTGTATTTTCTTTGTAAATCGTTAAAAATAGTTTTTTTTAGTTTGATAGAAACAGTTTGTTATAAAAAGCCTACAAGATCCGACTTCACGTCTTATTCTTAAGTTTAAAAAACTTTACAAAAAAGTAACACGACTTTTGAAACTATATTATTATGATCAAATAATCATTAAATGTAAATTTCTGAATACATTCGTCATCAAGTTGAAACGATGCATGTCTAGAGATGATGGGTTCAATTCTCATTTAATTTTATTTATTTATTTTACGCATGACAAGAAATATACATAATTTACGAAAAAAACAACAGGTAATTTAATTCAGTGTCCCCAGTAAACTAGGCTTTTGCCTTTATCTCACTGAGGACCATTGGAACCAGTTGTTTTAAATGGGTTACATTTTGTTTCTTTTTTAAGGGATCTAAAAAATATTTTTGGTCAATTCGAACAAATTTCCATAAGGCAATAAATCCACCAGATTTTACTTAATACAAAGAATGTGTAAGAAAATAATAAATATAAAGCATGAGCAACCAGTCGGTTGCGATCTACTAGTCAATCGCGGCATATTTTATGTAGATCTTTACTTTTTCTTTCATTACTTTTTTTTATTCACACTAAAACGTCGCCCTTTAAAAAAATATTTCACTTATACAAAAAGGTCATGCGGCCCAGATATAAAGAATAAAGAAGACATTACCAACTTTGTTGCCTGGTTAGTATGACGGTATGACTTCCAGCCCAGGGTCTGTGAATTAGATTATGTTGCTACCCAATGTTTTGTAAAGAGTGTTACAGTTTGGATTTTACTTTAGGTTTATTTACCATATTTCTGTTTGGTATTAAGTGATTGCCACAACGTAATAAACCCACGAATCTTAAACAACGATTATTGTAATGAATTGAACTTTTGTCGTACACAGTACAACCTGGCGAGTTTGTCGCTATGTGATTATCACGATATAATTAATACATGATAGTCATAAATATTTTTACATTGGTCCACTTCTAAAAAGTTTACATGGCGTAAGTGTCGTGAACGGATCGATTTCAAACGTTGTATCTCTGTACTACTATATAGCCCCTTAATGAGATATATCCATTAAATCCTTTGAACATGTGCCTGAGAAATGTTCCTTTGGAGAGAAGTTGACATTTGAGGTCAATTTCTTTTTAAACTGAAATTGGTTGTTCCAAATCAATCGATACAGTGGAGTTTTATGATAGAGGTTTTGCCATTGCTGGTTATGTGACGTGGAATGGTCTACCTTCTAGTATTAAAAATAAGGGTGGCGTGTGTTACTTTAGAAAACACTTAAAAATAATCCTTTTTGGAAGGTCTTATCTAAAATGTATGAGTGAGTGTGAAGAATTAGAGTGCCTTTAAGGTGAGTTGGCCCATTGAATGGCGCTATTTAAATTGTCGTTTTATTATTATCATTATAATAAAAATCTAGAGGCTTAAAAAATTTAATTTTTCTCTAAAGAACCATCAAAACTCTTCATCTTCATCAAATGGCACCATACATAAGTCACCATAATTATAAGCACAAAGGGGAACTATTCGTCTGGTGTAAAATCGAAAAAGGTCTTATTTTGTGCGAAAGTTAAAATCAAACGAACTGAAAAGCTCTGAAAAATATGGGCGACATATCACGCGCGTGGATCTGAAAATCGCACCCCCTCTACCGCCCTCTTTCCACCCTCTTATACCAAGCACAAGAAATCCTCTCACGTGGCACGCGGTAATATAATATGTTTTACAAATTTTGGATCTGAAATGACGTTATTATCATAAATATTTAACCGCAATTTTTTTTCTTTATTTTTTTTTATTTAAAAGTAATCGAAGAACTTTTTTTATTCATTCATATCATACCCCTCAACATATCTGATTATTTTTAATATGTGGAAGCATATGAGTCTGGGAGATACTATCGTCTTTTGTTTACATAATAGAGCTTTTGAGTTAAAAAAATTGAAGTAGGCGAATAATAGCACCGTTTACAATTTTACCTGGTGGAAATACTACCCACGTGAAAAAGCAACAAGACTTGTACAAAATGCTTCGGAGTGTAATACCGCAAGGTTTGGTTTATGATACCGACGATTTGAAAACGTTGTCGGTTTCATCTTCACGGCTTGTTTCTAATCAACTTGACCATACGTGGATGTGCACCGAATACCGCATAGTTTTAGGATAAATTCCGACCGAAACGTAAATGCTTGGGTCCACCCCGATTCACTACCATAACGAGAGCACGTGGGTTCATTCAACAATGGGATAACAAGCGGGTGGATTCCACAATGGTTGAATCAATAAAGTTATGGTTAATATTAATTTTGCTGTCGCTTTAATTTGATTATGGGGGTCCATTGATTTGAGATGGAATCCATTATCTCTAATAATATTACTTGGATTTTTGTAGATTTCTATTTTTCAATTAATCAGGAGTGATAACTCATTGGTTTGTTGAATATTTTAGGTTCAAGGGAGAAACGGTAGCCTGACTCGATAAAGTGTTCGATCAAAGCTGATTTTTTGGGAAGCGAGTCTGCAGGCTCTCTCGTGTTCGACTGTTCTTTTGTATACCGTTCTCGCTGTTTAGCGCAGGCAAATTTGAATTATATAAAACATTATTTGTATACAGTACAACCAGGCAGATTCTGTGTGGAAATTTCTTCCAACCAACACGAAAGATATTATTGAATTTTGAAATGAATACCAGACTGAACCCCTGCTTTAAAAAAAAACGAGAGATTACGGCAATCGGAATCCCAACCCCGGAGTCAGCGGACAGGAATTTTACCAATAAACCACAGAGGATCTAAGGGTTTATTTATTATTATATTTTTGTTCCCAGTTGTCTCTCAATAAGGCTTCAGGATTAATATTTTCCATGTACAAATTGCTAGTACAGATAAAATGAGGATATTAAATAAAACAAGTCCGAAAGGGAAACAACAAGGAATTGTCGATTTTTTAATAATATGAATTTATTAAAACAGTTTGTCACACTTAAATTGTTATGTTTGTTCACTGTAGTCACGACTATCCAATTTTTCTCTGGCCATAAAAGCTTTAATAGCAGTATTTTAGTTTCAGCATTGTCCCTACGCCTGTTTTAATTTCTGCGGCTATCTGGATCAGACTGCAAATCTCCATTTTGTAGTACTGCGATGATAATCAAGTATATTGTACAAATATATTATATAATCTTCATTTTGCCTTACATCGGTTCATCTTCGGTTACTCCAATCAAGTGATGTGAAAATGTAGTTTTGTTGCATTCAAAGTACTGTCAATTTGCTAGGCTATTTGAACTCAGGACCTTAGCCCCTTTTATATCAATATTTATTACGCTACGAGCCATTTACCTTCGCCCGTGACATGAGATCTTCATCGTTTCTATTATTTCTACACTCAATTGTGTCACCACAGCAGAAATCCTTTTGATCAGTTTTCAATCAATCAATCAATGGCACTACAGCCCATTGTGGGCCCCGGCCTCCTCCAGCAGTCGTCGCCATTCCCTCATATCCTGGGATGCAGTTTCCTAGGTTGGTTATTCGGGGTCAGTCCGGCTTCTTTTGATTTTGATTTCATAATCGTGAGGTTTCAGATAGACAGGCGATTAACCCATCGTATCCTAGGTCCCTGGTGGGGCTGCCACCTTAAGGCCTGATACCCTGCCCTGGTTTTCTGTTAGGGTTCTCCTTCCCTTAGCTGATGGGGTCTGGTTTTTAGGCGCCAGAGACTCGCATTTCATCCTTCCGCTATCTGCTATGATCCACATAGTGTGACCACATTGCCCAGGGTTCGCGACGGGGACGCTAACGAATCGCGCTAGCCAGTAGTGTTGCTGATAGTATGCAACTCGGCGTTCCACAGCATTTTATAGACTTACACCTTCCAGCATAGTGTAAGTCACTGTGACCCTACTGACAATTCGGACCCCTGATCCCTTGATCAGTTTTACCAAAATTTAATTATTTCGTTATAAATTCGTATTAACTTGTTAAGCTGTGTGACCTACTTACTAGTTAACACTCCAGCGCACTGTATCACTTTAACGAAATAAACATTCTTTCTTGCAATTCCCTTCACATACGCAAATTAAGTTAAACGCTTATCAGATTTTAGGGATGTATTACAAGTTTTTGAAGAAAAATAAAGAAATACTATCGCTATACTACGTACAACGCCATCGTCACCCTGGTAGTATGCGCAGTAGCTCCATTCTATTGGAACCATACTTCCTAATTATCTTCGACCGCTGGGCGTAAAAAAATTGCAAGTATTGTATTTTCCTATACAGGGCCCCGTTGTTTTTTTCTGGCTGACCTTCCTCATTGTCAAAGAAATAGGGGCCGATTACTCTTTCAGACATAACACCGCAACGAACAGTGCATTTTTGAGGATGCAATTGATGCTGATATAATTCCCTGGGATTTTCAGTACCAAAAAATCTGCAGTGTTGTTTTTTAATGTACCCGTTGAAATGAAAATGGGTCTCATTACTCATTACCAAGTTGTCTTAAAAGTTGTTGTTATCTTTGGCTAAGTGTTGAAAATAAATGGCATACTGCAGGCGCTACTGAGTATCTTGGGATAGTAAAGCTCTATAACCTGTAAAAAAAGATTGAAAATGAACAAGGTATGACTTTTTTAAACCCTTCCGTCTTTCAGTGCCCACATTTCAAACAATTTTTCAAAACATTATAAACATTTCTTTCCTCACTTTATACGTACTTTGAGTGACCCACGTAGAAAAATATGAAATCTGAAATGAAATACGGTGTATTTGCTTTCTTATATAAGATCATGATAATAGAACTGGAGGAGAAATAGTAAAATCGCTTCGCACGTGAAATGAATAAGAGATGAAAGAAAAAATAGATCTACAGGTCAAAACGGTTCAAAGGGAAGACATGGAAAAACATGTTCAACCAATATTTTCCCCAATATTCTATCCATTTAGTTGAAAACACGGTAAGAAACGTGGGAAATCGTATAAAAGACGCCAACAAACAAATTAAATTCTGCTTCAGAGATAAACAACCAGTGCATATTTAATAACTTAAAGCACTTTTAATGAAATGGTTTATAAAATCCGATTTGTTGGTAGCAGTTTATGTTGGTAGCAGTCTATGTTGGTACCAGTCTATGTTGGTAGCAGTCTATGCTGGTAGCAGTCTGTGTTGGTAGCATTCTATGGTATCTTTGGAATACAGAACCATAATTTAAAAGACTGAATTCGCGTCATATTCTGATGAAAGCCAAAACCTATCCTTGATTTTTGCACTGATGATTTCTAATATTCGAGAATTATATATCGCACCTATCAAAATACTGATTATTTCGCTACACTTTTAAAGTAATTTTGCAATATATGTGTATAAGTGTCTATGAATTTAATTTTAGAAAACTTTTTTTGTAAATTTTGTTGTTTTACATGTTCTCGTACACACCATACATACCATAACGTTTTTCTCAGTCGGGGTAGGCAAAGAAGATAAAGCACTAGATTTCCTCTAGCATGACATACATATTTTGCTTCTTCTACGTCCATACACCTTCTCATTTTTCTGATTTTAACATTTCCTTCTTTAAAAATATCATCATATTAATCCAACTACGCCTTCTTGAGTTGACCCTTTCATGATTTTTACTTATATTAGCACTATATATTAGTTTAGTTAGTTTTTGTTCATTCATTCGTTACAAATGCCCAAACCATCTCAACGTGCAATACTTTTCTTAATTTTACTTAACACATCACCCTTAGTATTTTTATGAAGTAATTTTATCCATTCGTTTTACATGCCCAAACAATTTCAGAGTGCTCTGGTTCATCTTAATCAGTACACCAACCTTAAAATCACATTCCTCCTTATTTCCTATATTCCATATTCTGTCATACAGTATTATCCCATATGCATTCTTCTCTTTATTTCCATAGCATTTATTCCCTGTATTTCAGTATTTTTCCACGTATTAGGTAAATTACCTGTCAAAAGTAAATTTAAGTCTTTGTATACTTTCGATTGAAGAAATAGGAGATTAGCATTTTTGACGAATTTATGGAAAAGGTAAATTTGAAAAAAAAAACACCAATCTATCATATAAAAAAGTTAATATTTAACTTCAAGATTTCGTTTGTCTATGTTTTCTTTTTTTTCTGAGAAAATCCCCATTTTCCAGGAAAATATTTTAGATGATAGTATTTTTTTCGACCATTAAACCATTCTTTAAAAAAGAAGATAAAAAGGTTTCTTGAATAAATGAATGCTCATATTACAGGGCGCAATACAGTGATTGTTGTTGGTGTACCTGAAATGACTTACTAAGTAAGGAGCTTCAGAAATTTCAGTTTGTGTGTTTCTTATTTTTCCATCGGTTCCCTAATAATTACCAACAGTTCAATGTTATTTTATTAGATCCACTATTATTTACTTCAGTTTTTCTGAACATTTATGTCTTAAAGTGTATGATGTCGATCGATTTTTTTTTCTTGCTCTGCCTACCGTGCTTTATCATCCCTCCATTAGCACAACAAAGGGATGTTTTTTTTTTACGAAACTTGAGTTTGGCGATTTGTACGAAAAAAATGACTGGACCAACGCAGGCAAACACGCGATGCTAGATTTTCTATACCACAGTAGCTAGCTCTGTTCAGTACTTAATTGTTTAATAAATCAAGAATCCTTTGTGAGAGAT
Organism: Odontocerum albicorne; assembly: GCA_949825065.1. Classification (NCBI taxonomy): domain Eukaryota; kingdom Metazoa; phylum Arthropoda; class Insecta; order Trichoptera; family Odontoceridae; genus Odontocerum; species Odontocerum albicorne. The sequence continues at coordinate 31,613,277 of OX463857.1, forward strand.
TTGTGAGGTATAAATATTATTATTTTTTTATATAATAAGGAACAATTAAGTCATATTTAAGCCACAATCTTCTGAGTTCAAATATTTACCATTTTCCAAATTTCACTGCAGTTATTTTTTTATTTATTTTTTTATTGAACAAAGTAATACATTGTACAAATATTTGTCAAGGCTATACTTATATACAAATTTATTACTAAACTTATTTTATTTATATGTTGTCTTATAATTTATGAACTTACTTAATCTTATTTTCCTACGTGTCATTTTATTTTTTATTATCTTAATATATGACTTATTATAAATAATAATCAACCAACATAGTGCTTATAACTAGATAACAATTCTTACAACTAAGTATTTAGCAAGAACAAGTCCACTCGTTCAGGCTACTTGTATTCCATCACATTCACTCAGACCTTGGTCCTCCCAGCTAATACTGTAACGTAGGTGGACTTGCAGTTATTTTTGAAATATTTAATTATAATATATACTTCAGCGGAATATCTAGTTAAACATTTAATTTTGCAGCTGGTAAAGAAAAATCGTATTTAAAATACTTATAAATTTTTTTCTTCAAGTATTTTTATTTTTTTATTTTTATCTTAAAGTTTTTAATATCTTTATTATTAAACTAAAAGGTTATACACCTCTGTCTTATATGTACATACCATATTTTTAGCACAACATACGCGGAAAGGGCTCCTCTAATGGAGGATTGAATATAGGTCAAGATCAACCTGTTTCCGTCTGTATCAAAAATCGTGTTACGTAACCTGAGGTGATCGGATTCTATGGGCTGTTTTGCTCAGTGCCGGAATAAGGGCTGGAAATATAATAAAAATTGAAAAATATTTAAGCGATGTTTAAGATTGAATTAAAATTGTTTTATTAAATACTTAAATAAAAGTTTATGTTATTTAAATAAACAATTTATGAAAAAAAAAACTTTTTAGATAATCTTCAAAAATCACGTTTCTAAAAGCTAATTTTTGTATTGATACTGAGTGTCTTAATGGATCTTTCGCAATTCAAATTATACAGTTACAATAATTATACAGTTACACTCATAATCGTGGGAATGTGACAATTAGGTTACTCCAATTCCTTTTTAACCTTTCCCTTCCTGTGCTGAAAAAATCCGCGCATTCCGGTGCTGTGTATTTAATAAACATCAAAACACATGTAAAAATGAGCGATTTAAAATCAGAAAAATAAGAATAATCATAGCCAATCGCTTAAATTAATAAAATTTGGAGTCAAAAGTGATAATAATTGAAATTTAATTGCTAAAAACATAAAAAAAAACATCGGCCAAAGTTCACAAAACGGGCAAAGCGACCACCTCTACCGAAAGCCGCCGTTCTACTTACGGAGCGAGAGAAGCGAGCGAACTGAGATTCTATTTCTTGCGTTCCCATATACTTACCGAAGTAGAGTGATAGTGGGACGTGAATAGCGTCGCTTTCTCACCCATAGCGGTTTTTAGAATGAATATACCTACGTCACACACTGGCACACGTTTGATTGTATTGCTGAATTTATTCCTGATTTTCACAAAATATATATGATGTGCTAATTATTATTAATATTTTTTTTTCATTCAATGCATTAATGTATATCGGAGGAATACCTAAAATCTGAACCCAATATTTATAGAGATATTATAGTTTTTTTAGAAGCAATGTGTACTAGTTACATATCACATGAAGGTAAGGGTTAAGATATATGTTGAGCTTATATAGTAAGGTTACTTCTTCAGCGTTTCCTCAAACTTAGGCATTTTTTCGTATTGTGATATATTAGACATTTTTTATTTTATGAGTCGTATGTATTCAAAATTATATTGATTTTCTTAATATGTTGATATTTTATGTTTTGTTTAATAAACGTAACTGAACCGTTTCAATGAAATCATTCTTCGCCTAATAAATCCACACCTCAAAAGCTGCCATCGCAGTTACATAGCTTGTTTTTACAATTATTACTGCTACTGCCATCTCTGTAGAAGATAATGAATATTTTTGTCACATGTCAGATGATTTTTGTCAAGATATTGTCATTTTTCTAAAATGATCCGTTCGACAGACGTTCTATGTCGCAAGGGTAGTTTTTTTTGGATATCTAAAAAAATTTAAAAAATAATAACAAAAATGACAAAGAAGTTTGGCCTACAGGTACACACTAGATATTTCATGAGTGTAAGAAAAACGTTAAGTATCGTTTAGTTTTTTTTTAAGAATCAAATAAAACATAAATATTTCTTAGAGATCATTCGTTGGAGTTACGACTATCGTATATTAGTTGATACCACGATACACTTCCGACTCAAGTTCAGGTTCCATTACCGACAGTACCCACAAAAAAGAACAACATTTTTCAGTAATATTTTTTCATGTTGAAGGTTTCTTAATATTTCTGCTTCAAAGTAATACATTCAAACTGTATACTCGTATATATAATCAAAAGACGTTTTCGCCCATTGAAATTTTGAAAAATATAAATTTATTTCTATGTATTATGAAATAATATAATACATCAGGAAATCAATAATATTTCCGGTAACTCGAGAGAAATTCCTTCATGAAAGTAAGCCCGCCAGGCTGCATCGTAAAAAAAAATATGTTGATATCGTTACTGCCCTGAAACGAAGCCTGAAAACACGGACACTGGATACTCGAATAAAACAGCCCGTTTAGAGGATCCCAAGGCGATCGTAAAGAACCAAAATGGCTTCAGAAAAGTGCTCGTGCTATCAGTTATACCTGTCATAGTGCTGTTTGGAGTTCACCTTCGTAACTTATGGCCTGCACAGTGAAAGCATTTTGGTTTAGGGTTACTACCAGTTATATTCGATAGTCAGAAATAAATTCTTATGCATTGGGGAAAAAAAATTCTTTCCTATATTGAGAATAAACAGGAAGTTACTAACAAGTTTTCTCACCTTCTTTGACAAAATCAGTAAATTTTTTTATTCAATATGGCAATTGTAAAAAAACATTCAAGTAAATAAAAAAAAATAATATCATTGTAATTTGTTTTTATCAAACACTGTTTATTCCACTTTTTTATAACGGTTTCAAGGCTTTCACCTCATCATCAGGGGAACACAAACAAAACTGAATTCTGTTCGAACTGGTACTGAAATACACGCTTCTAACGATAAACATTTGGGTTGGGGAGTGTAGGTGAATGGAGGAGGGAAACAACCTCACCGAGCAGAGGTGAGATTTTTGGAATATATGTTTTGTGTTTACCAGATATTCACCCCGATGCACTGACTTTGGAATTTCTAGGGCCTCTAATCTGTCCAGTTTATTTCTGCTGCTACTGATAAGTAAGAATTTAGCATCGTCGATAGAAAACGTATGGTTTTCAAGGTGACAATGATTAGCCATTTCAGAATAAATTAGACGATTTATTAAGGCGGATCTCTTTTCAAAAGATCTTCCTGTCTTTCCTATATATTATATAAATTATCAGTCAGCACATACAAGTTTAAACACACCACTGTGGCTAAGTATTCAATTTTTGACTTTCCCGTTAAATAAAATTTACCGGAAATTAAAATTAGTGTAAAAACCTGAGATTAAAATTTGTGTAAAAAGCTGACTTTACGAGTATGTGACTTGGATTTTTTTTTTTGTTTTTTCGTATGGCAGTCTTGTTTGTGCTCCTGATGATGAGGTTAACACCTTGAAACCGGTAGAGTTATACCATTATAAAAAGTAGAATAAACAGTGAACCTCCACAATGTAAATGCCTTAACTTTAAATAATAATACCATTGTTCCAGCAGGTATTCCGAGAATTGCAATGTAAGGCACACAATGGATGAGAATTATATTCGTATCATCATTTTTCAAATACAAAACAGCTTATTTAAAAAATATATATCCGCTAGAACCCAGATAAAAAAAATCTGGTTTTCACTTGAGGCCTCATAAATATGTTTCTGATTGGTTGGATGAGACCGTCACATGGCAATAATCTAACAAGGTTGTACTGTATGCAAAAGAAGAGTAATACATGATTTGCTCGGGCGCTGCTATAGTTGTCAGAAGTGATTTGTTTAATATTAATGCATTCGAGACCTGAGTAAGAGCGCTCTTGTGGAGAGTTTGATTTGCTCCCATAGCTATTGCTATAGCTGCCAGAAGAGATTTGTTCAATATTAATGCATTCGAGACCTGAGTAAAAGCGCTCTTGTGGAGTTTGCATTGCTGCCATAGCTGTTGCTATAGCTTCCAGAAGGGATTTCTTTAATATTAATGTATTCGAGACCTGAGTAAAAGCGCTCTTGTGGAGAGTTTGATTTGCTGCCACAGCTATTGCTATAGCTGCCAAAAGACATTTGTTTAATATTAATGCATTCGAGACCTGAGTAAGAGCACTCTTGTGGAGAGTTTGATTTGATGCCATAGCTATTGCTATAGCTGCCAGAAGATATTGTTCAATATTAATGCGTTCGAGACCTGAGTAAAAGCGCTCTTGTGGAGTTTGCATTGCTGCTATATCTGTTGCTATAGCTTCCAGAAGGGATTTGTTTAATATTAATGCATTCGAGACCTGAGTAAAAGCGCTCTTGTGGAGAGTTCGATTTGCTGCCATAGCTGTTGCTATAGCTGCTAAAAGAGGTTTTTTTAATATTAACGCATTTGAGACCTGAGTAAAAGCACCCTTGAGGAGAATTTGCTATGCTGGCATAGCTGCTGCTATCGCTGCCAGAAGGGATTTATTTAATATTTATGGGTTCGAAACTCGAGCTAGAGCACCTTTGAGGAGAGCTTGCTGTCTAAAAAGACTCTACTGCGTAAAAAAGTGTAATAAATGGTCGTTCGGGTGCTGCTATAGCCGTCAGACTTGATTTGTTTAAAATAAGTGGATTCGAGGCCAAAAAGTTGGATCTCTAAATGGCGCTGTATTCAATTGTTCTTCCTTTTTCGTTTCTTCGGTAAGTTATTTTCATCAAAGAAAGAATATAATTGGTACACATAAGACTGGTTGACTTAAAACAGGAATTATTTGTAAGTCGGCCAACAGGTCTATGGTATCTTAGTATAAAATTAAAATATGATTTGGGAAATAAAGTATATTTTATATGATTATGAACAGCATCACTTTTATATCTTGAATATTAAAAAATACGTTTGTTTCCATTTGTGGTGTCACGTTTATATTTTTTTAATAAAATAAATAAAATACTTATTTTTTCTCTTGTATTCACCCGTGTTATTTTTTTGTGAGTTCACAACCGGTTTCTAAGACTTCCGTCTTCTTTGTCATTTCATCTTAACCTGGCGAAGAAGACGAAAGTCTTCGAAACTGGTTGTGAATTCATACATTAAATTAACAGTGGTGAATAGAAAAAAAAAACGTATTTTTTGCACCTCTTTTAACTGTTCCCTTTGATTTTATTAAATATTTATTTATCTTTGAAGAATAATAATGGACGAAACAAAAAAATAAATAAAGAATGTCTTAATTATTATTTTTGGTTAATATTTCAATTTAATAATTGTTCTTTTTGTTGTTAAATGTCACATAGAAACTAAACCGGATAGATAAATTAATTATTCATGAAAACTAGAACTTATGATGTCAATTCAGTAAATATTTTGTGTGCCTCAAAGTGTTACAAAGATGGGGTGCATGTGCAGCTTTAGGAAGTACTAAGACAACCCTTTTTTAGATGTCTTATCAAAATTTACACACATACACTACACTCCACCTTAAGTCGAATGTGTTCCTATCACATATCAGAATCTCGAAAAGGTTTCTTTGTAGTCCATTCAACCACGGTTTTCTTACTTAATATGTTTTTTAAGTATATGCAGATACGGGAAAATTTCTAACCTAATGCCCATAAACACAACCTTCCTATCCTTTTACTCAACCTGTGTTATTTTTTTTTTAATATTTTTAATATGTCAATAACATTGGACTCAAATCCCAAGATGGAACGCGCTTAAGGAGAGTCTGTTCTCCAGACAGCGCTATATAAATTGTCATTTTATTATCATTATAAGGTCAAACTTCAGATCAGTATTTTAACAAATATTATTGATTTATTGTAATATTAAAATTTCAAAGTTAGCGCCGATGAAGAAAAAAATATTTACACATTTTCTATTCTTATACGGTCACTATAAAATAAAATAAATAGCAATTAAAGTAAAATTCTAGCTTAAGAACATTTCTATGGCGTTTTGGTAAAGAGGTATAAGTCATCAATAACTTATTTGCAAGTTTGAAGTTTTGCAACACTTGTATTCCTGAAATACAGACCTCAGGTAAATTTTAAAGGTAAACTTTGAATACATAAATTATTGATGTATTCAAAGTTTACCTTTAAAATTTACCTGAGGTCTGTATTTCAGGAATACAAGTGCTGCAAAACTTCAAACTGACAAATAAGTAATTGATGACTTGTACCTCTTTACCAAAACGCGATAGATTTTTTTCACAAAATTGGAATTCAATTTGTGCATCAGTTGTTCACATTCTATCTGGTATTTAGTGAAACCTTTTTCGCCTCTGTAATGTTATCGCTTTTTGATAAACATCAAAATTAAATCTTCTTCCTGGCTCCATCCCAACTCATTGTCTGCGAAGACTGTTGGGGTCAGTTCGCCTCGTCCTCAGATTGTATGCTATTCTGTTCCGGACTGCGTTCCCCAGGCCGTGCCTCTGCATCAGGTTATCCTTTTGCACCACCCATGAATTCTTTGGCCTTCCTCTGGTTGTTATTTGAGGAAGATCCATGGAGATTGCCTGGTTCACTCTGCGTCCAATGTGTCCATACTATCTCAATCGCCTCTCCTCCATCTTGCTGTTGATGTCTGTAACACCCAGGCTTCCACGAAGGCGTGAGCTTCTTATTTAGTATCTTAGAGACACACATGCTGACCATCTTAAGCATGCGCATTTCAGCAGTTTCTAGTTGCCTAAAGTAAGAGTTATACATCGTCCAGCATTCGGAGCCATAGAGGAGTGACAAACATCAAAATTAAATAAGTAAAATAATTTCTTTGTTTTTGTATTATTGTCAATGGTGTACCACAAATAAATTGCACTTACACCCGATTCTACCGAACAGTACTTCATAAATAAATAACTTACCATCTTGCAATCTACTTGTTGGAAAAATCACCAATACAAACCTAGGACAATCTCAATATACTCGTATTACTATATACTTCCTTTGAGTCTCTTCTACTTTAAGAATTTTTTTCAGCGTCTTTCCTTCTTTACTTAACTTATTTTAAAATATTATTCACTTAGTCCAACCATACTTTCCTGTATCTTATTTTACCATAACTCTAAATAATATCTACGTGTATCTTATTTTACCATAACTCTAAATAATATCTCGTATTTTGCAGATTTATTTAGTCTCTATTTGATTACCCATCCGTCCAACGCAAACCATTTTAACGTGCTTTTTTAAACCCCACGTAACACGGTGGTCTATATTATATAAGAAAATATGTTACATATAAATATTATTGGTAAAACCCATTCATCCCGAATAACAAACTAGTAGTCAGTAATATGTACAACGTCGCCCAAAAGTCACGAACTCCGGAAAGAAAATCTTCGATTCAAATCTCAGTGGGCCAAGTATTTTCAATTAGGTCTTACGTGACTTCCTACCAGCGCTGTGTAACACCGCAGAATACACAGACTGTTTTATAAGTAAAAATAGAAAATTTGAACCGAATCGTTCGGGAATTTGTGATAAAAATGAACGTTGCTTTATTTATCTGTATTTAACCAAATAAATAAAGTAACTTTTCAAGGTTTTTAAAATATTTTATACATAATAAAATAAGCGTCTCTAAAAAAAAGTTGACATAATTATTTGGGTTAAGTTTGTAGAAATTTGTATTTATGGTAATATTAAATAATAAAAAAAAAAGGTATTTCATTTCAAAGGGCCTATAAAATGTTAGCCTTTCTCTTCCTGTGATAAAAAAAATCCACGAGTTCCGGTGCTTTATATTCAATAGACATCAATACACATGTAAAAATGAGCGATTAAAAATCGGAAAAATAAGAATGTTCATAGCGAATTGCTTAAATTAATTAAATTTGAAGTCAAAGTGATAATAATTAAAATTAAATTGCTGAAAACATGAAAAAAACATCAGAGGCGTTCACGTGACGGGCGAAGGCACCACCTCAAATGGATGTCTTAAAACTACTGAAGCGAGAGAAGCGAGCGAACTGAGATTCTATTTCTTGCGTTTCCATATGCCGAAGTAGAGTGAGAGTGAGACATGAATAGCGTCGTTTCCTCACCCATAGCGGTTTTTTTAGAATGAATATACCTACGTCAACACACTGGCACACGTTTGATTGTATTGGTGAATTTATTCCCGATTTTCATAAAATATCCCTGATGTGGCCGATAAGTGCTAACTATTATTAATATTATTTTTTCATTCAATGCGTAAATGTATAACGGAGGAATACTTAAAATCTGAATCCAGTATTTATTATGTTTGTAGAGATATTAAAATTTTTAGAAGCAATGTGCACTTGTTACACATCACAGGGAAGGAAGGGTTAGTAATATCAGACTGGCAAACCTCTTTAGGTTTTTAATAATGAAACCGAGCATCCTGTGGTTTTTTGAAATAACATTTTCAATGTCATAAGTATAAGTGAGCTTAAAGTCAAGAATTGCTACTAGATCTCTGGCCACAGTGACCCTACTCAAAGGTTTATCTACATTTTCCTCTCACATCGTGTATCATTTGATGTTTGTGATTTCAAAATGGAATGTCAATTATTAATTATTCTCTAGTCCGAGCTAACAAACGATAAAATCACAAACCGTTAGATGAAAATGATGCTGTTGGTCTTTGCTAATAAATCGTTTTGTTTTATTCGACAAATCCACTTAATAACACTAAATTATGAGTGACATGACACTAGGTGATGAGAATATTTGAAAGGTATGATTTAAGTACCAGTATTAACAAATATTTATTGTCATTCTAGGCTTTTTCTTTCAACATCTAGTATGAAACTTTATTTTCACTTGAAATATTTTCTCTTATAATCTGTTACCGGTATAATAAGGCTACTTTATCCATGCATTCATTTCAAACGTTTTCTAACCTCCTTCTTTCAAACATTGAATCTACAAATTATTCTCAGTGCACACATATTCACAGCATTAATTTTACTTTCATTGTCGTTCTGTCAAGCTAAAGCTCGCATAGCATATATAAAAGCGGCACCAAAACACAATTATAAACCGAAATAAGCAAGTCGTTAGACGTTATGTCTATCATATCTAATTGATAAGTTATTTTATTATACAATAGAAGGCATCGAATTGGTTGAATGTTAGAACTAGACGCCAAATTCACATACTGTCTCTAATGTATAATTTCCTTAACTGTCCCGCCACCCCCTCTTATCTCGCCGAAAATTTTCAGCGTCTTTCCAATCATGGATTAGCGTTATGCTCAAACAGAGATCGTATATTGGCTTTTCCAGTTCACCGCTCCTCTTTTTTTACGTCATCCTTTACTGTCCATGCAGTGAGACTCTGGAATCAGGTACAAACTAATATAAGAATCGCTCCGTCCTTGGCATGCTTTAAGAAACGACTGAAAAACTTCTTAATTTCTAGTCAGTAAAATAACGTGTTTCATTCCTGATTTTTTTCCTTACCTCTCCACCACCCCTTCCTTTTCCTTTGATTGATGATATCTCACTTTATATGAAAATTAATGTTCTGGTGATTGCCCGTCTTTGTGGGGTTCGTGGACATATACTCACGTATATGTTTATGGATTTCGTTGGGATGGATAGTCATTTGAATGATTTATGCAACCATGTAACTGCTTAATTTACTTTTGTCTGGTTTGTTGGAAGAGATTGCCGTCTGGCAATAAGCCCGCCAGATTTTATTTGCAATAAAAATGTTAAATAAATAAGGATAAGCCTGCTCTAGGACGTAAGGATCAATAAAATATGTGGCAACACTCGAAGATGTAACAAATACAAATATAATTTATCTCTAGGTTCATTACTTATTCTTGATAATTCCTAATTAAAGTAAACTTTTCAACATTTCATTGAACATGATATTCCTAGTAAATTGATTCATGTCTTCCAAAAGCTGTCTATGTTGTGGGTTCTCTGTTATCTGACCATCCACTTGGTCTGAACTTCTTGACCGTGATTATCCAATATAGAGTTGGGAATTTGAAAATACCACGGTCTGCAGGTTAATGCCAACGTGCTCAAATATTTAACCTTTTAACTTGTTGAAGGTGGTGGCATATGTAGGACTTATGGTAAATCTTCGTTATTTCAATGAAAATTCAAATGTCATATCACTCAGAATACAATATGTTCGCGGAATGAAAACTATGTAACCGTAATTATACTCGGTAATAATTTTTGCTATAATTAAGTTCCAATGTAAATCTCTGATCAGTCGGGTTCCATTAAATATTCCTTGCTTTTGGATGTAAATTGCGCAGAACCATGATGATCCCTCCTTTTCTGAACAGCAGAATGGGTGGTGGTTTGCCTCGTGGAATTTGTTTGTTTAAATACTCGATAAGGTAATTGTATCGGACGATTACGTTACATATATTAGTAAATTTATTTATTGAAGTACTTGGAAACATTGTTTCAATATCATTCATGTGCCATTGTTGGAAACATTGTTTAGGAACTGTGTTCCTTAAAGGAGAGATGATTTGTTGATAAATAAAATACTCTCCGAAATCGGAATGTGTAAAGAGGAATTTTATTGACAGACGTGGGTATTTATAATATTCTTGAATGTGTGCGGAAATGCTCGCCCGATATACCGCTGTCTCGTTTCTGCATTTAAAATACGATTCTTGTCGCGTGTAGGTATTCATTCTGTTTTGGGAACCGGCGCGACAGATGTGTTGCTTTCTCGTTTTAACATGGAATGCGCTCTCCGATTGATAGTGAGTTGAATGACCGATGCATGGACTTTGTTCATTGCTTGTCTCGGCTTTGTGAAGCTGTGCAAAGGTCGTCTCGTGGGTTCAGTGACCGCGCATGCGACCGCAACAATTGTTTCAAAATTATTCCTGTGTCATTGTTGGAAATATTGTTTCAAAATCATTCGTGTGCCATTGATTTATTTTCAACCTACGTAAGTACGATCATATAACTTCATACCAGAAGGCATTGAACTGGTTGAATGTTAGAAATTGACGCCAAATTCACATACTGTCTCTATTGTATAATATAATTAACTGTCCCACCACCCCCTCTTATCTCGCCGAGAATTTTCAGCGTCTTTCCAATCATAGATTAGCGCTACGCTCAAACAGAGACTGTTTATTGGCATTTCCAGTTCACCGCTCCTCTTTCTTTACGTCGTCCTTTACTGTCCATGCAGTGAGACTCTGGAATCAGTTACAAACCAATATAAGACTCGCTCCGTCCTTGGCATGCTTTAAGAAGCGACTGAAAAACCTCTTAATTTATAGTCAGTAAAATAACGTGTTTCATTCCTGATTTTTCTTTTCCTTTCCTCTCCACCATCCCTTCCTTTCCTTTTGATTGATGATATCTCACTTTATATGAAAAATAATGTTTGGGTACTGTCCGTCTTTGTGGGGTTCGTGGGCATGTGCTCACGTATATGTTTATGGATTTCGTGGAGATGGATAGTCATTTGAATGATTTATGCGACCACGTAACTTGCTTCGTTTACTTTTGTCTGGTTGGTTGGAAGAGATTGCCGCCTGGCAATACACCCGCCAGATTGTATTTGCAATAAAAGTATTAAATAAATAAATATTTGTATTAAAATAAATCGTCTGTTTGTGTGGTCCTCGCATTATCATTAAAGATCGAACGACCCCTGCGCGCGATAAACGGGTGACAAGCTTTGAGATATCGCAGGGTGACGGCATAAGCGGTCAAATCGAGATGCTTGCGATGTGCTTAACATAAGGGGCGCAAAATGATTGTCGTCTGACACATTAACTCTGTTATTATTTCAACAAAGTTCTACCAGTCAACAAGCAATCTTTTAATCTAGATCTTCACCGACACTCGTTGAAGTTACGTAGAAATCTTTGAGAATTGAGCGGCAACCATTCACCTATTCTATAGAGCATTGAGCGGAACACTAAGGTCATCTGAGATAAGGGAGTCAACGCTATATTAAATACCTCCTTATTCTGGTAATCAATAATTTGACAGCTGACTAGCAGGCGCTTCAATCATTCTTCTTTAACACTTGCCCCCCTATGATGGATAGTGAGTGACCAGGACTTACATAATAAAATAATTTTATAGCTTATTACAAAAAAATAAATATTATTTTAATTTAAAACATACATTTTTCACTGGATGGGGAACGTCCAGCACAGTGGCTGGCGGAATTGTTTAGCACAGTAAGGCAAGTGTTAATAAACTGGTTAGTTTTTATACCAGAGATAGAATAAATTAATGCTCTTGTATCAAACATTTGTTATACAATTTTAATACAACATCCATTGTTGATGTCTTCAATTGGCGGATGTCCGCCCATGCCAAACGAAAATAACCAATAAATTTAAATAATTATAAACCTACATAATATTCCTATTATAAGTTAAGAACCAAACAAATATTGATAGTGAATTTCAATGTAATATATCTGTGTCCTTTCAAATTTGCTATAAATAAAGCGTTCGACACAAAGCTAGACTATTGTTATACATGCATACATATTGTAAATTTTGCTAGTATTGATATAGACAGAACCAACACAAATACTCGTACAATACGTACATCATCCGGCGGAAAGTAATACACATTGGGCTTAAGAAAGAGATTGTCGGCCATAATCGGCTAACTTCGGCTTTGTAGAGCGTCGTCTTTGTCACTAGAAAACGACTGACAAATCACGACGGAACACGTGTATGAATGACAGAGACGACGCTCTACAAAGCCGAAGTCAACCGATCATGGCCGACAGTCTCTTTTTTAAGCCCGATGTGTATTATTTACCACCGGATACTGTACATACCATTACATATTTTTACTTCTGGTGTACACACAGAGGAATAGGTCATCATACTTTCCTATCTCGACCGACAAACATAGTTCTCCTCTTTCATATTCATATATTTTGATTCATCTGGAGTGATGAAATGTAAGGAGTTTGATTTCGCGTGATGTATACATATTGTATAGAATTGAGTTTCACTGCTTGTCAAGTTGACAAGAATATGTGCAATGGGGTTGAATATAATCAAAAATCGGAAAGAAGTATCGATTAATTTTTTCATGATATATGTCCTCAGTGAGATACAGGCAAAAGCCTAGTCTACTGGGGACACGACAAAAAAGGCAACAAACCCAGATTCATTAAAATTGTGCGTCCAAATTAAATTACCTGTTGTTTTTTCACTAATTATGTATATTTCTTGTCATGTGTAAATAAATAAATAAAATAAGTATATTTTTCAAACAATTCCTACAATAACGTATCTCTTATTTCTAACTTTTCCTTCTTTCAAAATCCAACCATGCTTTTCTTTCTCTTCTTCTATCAAGATTTTTTACCACATTTGCACTATTAATTTGTAAAATTATCTTTCTGCATTAATTTATTCTAACACACGTAACCAAACCACAGTACCACAGTAAGATGGGGGAGAGGCGATTGAGATGGTATGGGCACGTTGGACGCAGAGCACCCGATCACATTGTGAACCAGGCAATCTCCATGGATCTTCCTCAAATAACAGCCAGAGGAAGACGAAATAATTCATGGGTGGTGCAAAAAGATATCCCCTGATGCAGAGGCACGGCCTAGGGGGACGTAGTCCGGGACAGAAGAGCACAAAACCTGAGGACGAGGAGAGCTGACCCCAACAGTCTTCGCAGACAGTGAGTTGGGATGGAGCCAGGGAGAAGAAGATACGTAACCAAACCATCTCAAAATGCATCTTACTCAAAACACAAGAATTAAGCTCACATTTATCTCTTATCACTTATCCCATATTCTATTATAGGTACATTGCCACCCCATTTATTATTCTTAGTACACGCATTTCTACAACATTTTTTTTGGTTATTTTCAGTATTTTTTTCGCAGTTACGTTTAACTTCCTCACATTAAATTTTTGCAGGTATTTTGGTTTGACACATTCGTATTTTATTGAAGGTTAAAAGGAAAAGTATACCAAACGATTGTCAGACCCGCACTCCTTTATGGCTCCGAATGCTGGACGATGACGACTATAACTTTTACTCTTGGCAACTAGAAACTGCTGAAATGCGCATGCTAAGATGGTCAGCTGGTGTATCCCTAAGAGATAAAATAAAAAGCTCACACATTCGTGGAAGCCTAGGTGTTACAGACATCAACAGTAAGATGGAGGAGAGGCAATTGAGATGGTATGGGCACGTTGGACGCAGAGCACCCGATCACATTGTGAACCAGGCAATCTCCATGGATCTTCCTCGAATAACAACCAGAGGAAGACCAAATAATTCATGGGTGGTGCAAAAAGATAACCTGATGCAGAGGCACGGCCTGGGAGACGTAGTCCGGGACAGAAGAGCATACAACCTGAGGACGAGGAGAACTAACCCCAACAGTCTTCGCAGACAATGAGTTGGGATGGAGCCATGGAGATTGAAGGTTAAATTTTATTAAATTAAAAAGTTATATTTAAAAAAAATTAAAAGTTCATTTTATTAAATTCACGTTATTTAAATCCAACAATTTATTTTTCTTTCTGTGGATCAACTTGAACTGTATAATTTTACAACACGTGTTGGTTCTAATCATCCATATTTTTATGTTAAATCATTTTTAGAAATGCTTTTACCAACAGGAGGAAATAATTCAAAAACATTTTTTTTAAATTTAATATCAGAAAAAACAGAATAAAAGAAATTCTTACGTTATTCAATAGAAATAAAAATATTTATACAAATCAAATTCAATTTCAGATACACACATTTTAACAATACATATATATATACAATCACGATATTTCTTTGTTGGAGAGGACCAAGTTTCAATCTTTACCCATCACACCTTTCTCCATTCGTTTCCTCCACGTTCATAAATATTCCCACATAGCTCATTGTGTTTTTCTTAACTCTTACCTTTTTTCTTCCAAAATTCTATTCACTTGGTTCAATCATACTTTTCTCAGTCGAATTGAAGACTTATGCTAGTGTTGTTACCTCTTCGTATGCGGGTATATTGACAATACGGCTACTCAAATGGTTCTAAATTAAAATGTTCGATACATGAGTTTTGTGTGACTCAAAAATGCCTTTAAAACTAAAAGGGAAGGTATACCAGACTATCGTTAGACCCGTGATTATGTATGACTCAGAATGCTGGACTATGTACATCTCCTACTCTAGGCAACTTGAAACAGCAGAAATACGAATGCTTAGGTGGTCGACGGGAGTATCACTAAAATATAAAATTAAGAGCTCACGCATTTTTGGTAGCCTGGGGGTCACTGACATAAACAGCTAGCTGGAAGAGCGACAACTGAGATGGTACGGGCACATAAGACGGATACCAACATTACCATTCGGTAAATCAGGCAATATCTGTGGATCTTACTCGACCAGAGTTTGTTAATATTGCGGAATGACTTTACTGCGCTCCATTCTTTTTCAAAGTGATAAAGAATGATAGGATAAATAGCAAGGAAAATGTAAGTAAAAAACATTTAAACAAAAGGACTTATTTGTCAGATTTGTAAACACTGGTAAAATTATCTTAAATCATGAATCAACCAATCAATATAATCAGAGTGAAAATTAAGAGTGCCTTAATAAGTGACTGCTCTATAAATGGCGCTATCCAAATTGTGTTTATATTTATATCTCAAAACTTCATATTCTTTTTTATTTATTGAAGATCATGACCAGGAGATAATATTGTCGTTGGGCTTATTTATATTCTTCTTCTTCTTCCTGGCACTGTCCCAACTCATTGCCTAGGTTGGCTGTTGAGGTCGGCTCTTCTCGTTCTCAGGCTGTATATTCTTCGGTTCTGGGTGTCGCTTTCATCTAGGCCGTTTGCCTGCAGGATTTTGGAGCATTGAGTCATCCAGGAATTCTTTGGTCTTCCTCTGGACGGCTGTCGAGGAAGATCCACAGACACTGCCTGATTTACAGTATGGTCTGGTGGTCTCCGTCTTATGTGCCCGTACCATCTCAGCTGTCGCTCTTCTATTGAATAATACATAATATGAAAACAATACAAAATAATATATTCTTCGGTTCTGGGTGTTGCTTTTATCTAGGCCGTTTCTTTGCAGGATTTTGGAGCATTGAGTCATCCAGGAATTCTTTGGTCTTCCTCTGGACGGCTGTCGAAAAAGATCCACAGATATTGCCTGATTTTTAGTATGGTCTGGTGGTCTCCGTCTTATGTGCCCGCATCATCTCAACTGTCGCTCTTACCGCTTACTATTTATGTCAGTGACCCCCAGGCTACCACAAATGCGTTCCATGAAGCTTTGGTTTGTTTGACTGTATATGTTTTATCCACATATGGTCGTCAGACGTGGAACCAGAGTGACCCAACTAACTGTGTTAGGGCTGCATCCGCTATCATTGGCCGTTAATGGCCAACTATCGGATTAAACTAATGAGCCCGGATACCCATTTAGAGATGGTGTATGCGACTATTACCCGAATACGTCGAGTTGCCAACACTCACTATTTGTGAGCCGCCACTTATGTAATTGGGTATGTCAAATATGAAAAAAAAATCAGGAACATTGGGATACAATCAAATTAATTTATACCTGTGAGTCCATAGCCTGGCACACCACTTCCTACAAACTCATAGCCAAAATGCTCCAACGTGATAAATGGCAGATTAAATTGTTTATTTTAAGGATGTTTGATAATTGACTGATCCGGTCATTTTGAACAAATTTTCCACGCAGTTATTGTGAGGACTATATTTGATAAAGTGCATACTTCACATCCTCGAGGTTGTAAATTTGCGACATATCATGTTTTATGAAAACATGGTATCGAGACCATGTGCTTGCCTTGAAAACGAAAAATTAAAATATTATGAAATACCGGAATATTTTAAAATACAAAAAGATAATAAAATAGAAGGGTAGCTGTCTGGGCAGACAGGTACATTTTTATTCAATGACAACACTGTCAAGTACAATTTTTGTTCACGATGGCCAGTCGTACTGGTGAGAGAGATAAAAAGAATTGTCGTCTCTCTCTCGGGATTTCCTTGCTAAGGGGAAGGAGGCGTTCGCAGCCTCCTTTTTCCATTCGGAACGTGCTGAGTTGTTGATGTTGCTCCAGCGGTGGTGGCACGGAGTGTGGGCCGTGTTCTTCTCGCTGATTTCCTCTGCTATCACAGAACTTCAGGACGCCATCTTCAATTATGGGTGAATATTATTCCTTGTATTTAATGCTGGATTTCGTCCGCACGTTTAACCATCGCTCAATTTAAATTCTAATTGTTATTGAAATCCCCCTTGCTAATCTACAACACAATCTTCGTACCCTACTTAAAACTTTTTTTTCTTGACATTCGTTCAAGTTTTTTTTTTTTTTTTTTTTATCCATAATATAATAAACTGTTTTGTTTTAAAATTATACTTTGTTTAATTGTGTCACCTTGTCCCGCTGAGATCTGAGAAAGAGTTACACAGAGTTAAAGAAATCCAACGAACCACTGAGATCTGAAGAGTACTTCTCTTTAAGATTCGGCTGAGCTGAACAGGCGTGTCCCACCTTGGTAAGATTGATTGTTGGTGAAATTGATTTATGTAATCAATTGTGTACATCTTATTATTGTTTCTAATATAGGAAAAAGGTGTGACATTATTTCATTTCAATTTTTAAGTCGTTTAGAAATATGAAATAACTTTACCCTCGGATGAAATATTGAACATTTTTGTATTCGAGATACGGATGTTCAGCAATTTCAATTTGTATCATAACAAATTCAACTGAGATCTTTAGGTCCAAAGAGTTGAGTTTGAACACCTAGTCACGGACGGATATCCGTGTTTTGACAAACGTCTCTCAACGGACCTATCAATATTCAACTGGGATATCTTATATCAGCTCATTGTATCCTAAAATGTACCCTTTATTAATATAGGAAATCATTGCTTTGACATCCTTGTAAACAAGATCCTCAAATGGTGAAGATATATTTATGATACATTATACAACTAAAAATTCAGGACAAAAGTTTGATTTCAGGAGAGGACTTTTTTTATAAGACAATTTGATATATCGCGATTTTTCGATCCCCTCAAAAAGCTTCTAAATTAGTTTAAAAGAATAGAAGAGAAGTTAAAGGACACTAATGACGCTAAAAAAGCCACTTTTGGTTACCTAGCATATTTGATTCAGAAAAGTTAAACCAGTAAGCAAGTAAGTCCTCCAGGAATTAAACCAGAGGCGTCCACTTGCTAAGCATTATTTCTAACCGTTAGACTACTGCCAACGATAATTTAAGAAAGTATGTTGGAACACTTCTTAAATTCTCAAAGAACTTTAAAAATTAAAGCGTTTTTTTTTAAATACAACTAAAAATCATCAGGTAATTTGACCAAATAATTATTTTATAGATAACTTGGTATAACTTTATTCTTCGATAATTGCAATCATCTCAAGAGCGCTTTCTAGTTTGCTAAACATAAAATAAAGGAAGTTGAGAAATACCAATGTCACTAAACATTTCTTCATAAAATTATCTAGCGTATAAGCTAAATAAATATATACATTTTAATATAAAATAGCCGAAGAGGAAAACTTTTCTGCAAGTGCAAGGACATTGAAAATGGAGCGCCTGCTTACTTAGTATGGAGACTTACCGTCAGATTTTGGCCGCTGGAAAGATACAATAGAGAAACTGATGATTCGAAGGAAAAAGTTCTGATCACAAGATAGATCGCTTAAATAATACACATACCTGGTAAGGAATGCAACCAAGATTATTTCACTTGAAGAGTATATTAGAAATGCTATTGATCGTGCTAAATGGAGGCATATTGATTTTTCTACAGTTCATATAACTTGTTTGTAAGATCAATTCTAATAATTACAACTGCTCTGTAAAATATCGTTTTAAGATAGTCGACACTTTTAAAGGCATTCTATAGCTCGGGATTCAAAATAGGTAGTGTGTAGTACACCTTTAGCAAACACTTGAAGATAACCCTTTTTGGGAGGTTTTATCAAAGTTTATGAACGCATATGAACACTACGTGTATACACTTAACATAAAGCTGAAAGTGTTACAATAACAAATTGGAAAATCTAGGTTTAAAAAAAGATTTCTCTGTAGTTCGTCTTCTAGCGTCTGGTAAATTTTCTGCGGTTCACTTTCCAAATATGTTTTTGTGAATACACGCGGATGCGAGGAAGTACCTAATCTAATGGCAGCAGTCACTATATTCGTATCCTTACACTAAATTTATGTGTATTTATTTTGTTATGTTTTAATAATAGTGGATTCGAATAAAGAGTTAGAACGCCCTTGAAAAGAGTTTACTTTCCAAACGGTGTTTAATAAATTGTCTTTTTATTCTTCTTCTTCTTCTCCCTGACTCTATCCCAACTCACTGTCTGCGAAGACTGTTGAGGTCAGCTCTCCTCGTCCTCAGGTTGTATGCTCTTCTGTCCCGGACTACGTCCCCCAGGCCGTGCCTCTGCATCAGGTTATCTTTTTGCACCACCCATGAATTCTTTGGTCTACCTCTGGTTGTTATTCGAGGAAGATCCATGGAGATTGCCTGGTTCACAATGTGATTGGGTGCTCTGCGTCTAAGGTGCCCATACCATCTCAATCGCCTTTCCTCCATCTTGCTGTTGATGTCTGTAACACCTAGGGTTCCAAGAATGCGTGAGCTTTTTATTTTGTCTCTTAGGGACACACCAGCTGACCATCTTAACATGCGCATTTCAGCAGTTTCTAGTTGCCTAGAGTAAGAGTTATACATCATCCAGCATTCGGAGCCATATAGGAGTGCGGATCTGAAATCGTTTGGTATACTTTTCCTTTTAACTTTACTGGCATTTACGGATCACATAGAACTCCTTTATTATTTTTTATTAAAAATATTAATAAATATAAGAATATGAAAATTGTGACTGTCATCAAAACTATAAAAAAGCGTTTTATTTAATCTAAACTCAAGGAGGGATCGAGGTTCTTGAAACAATCATAGAGTGCTAAACATATATTTTTTAAATCAGTTATATTTTTCCTTGTTTTAAGTTAAATAATCCATAGACTTTTTATTTTTTATTTTAAAGTTTTGAAATACGAGGTTTTCTTTTTATCACAAGCAATATTTTTATTCTAAAATTATTATTAAAAATATGACATAAAAAAATAAGTTAAGTATATGAAGATTATGACTGTCATCAAATCTATAAAAAAGCGTCTAATACAGTCTTAACTCAAGGAGAGATCGAGGTTTGTGAAACAATCATAGAGTTTTAAACACGTATATTAATATGTTTTTTTTAATTCAGTTATGTTTTTCCTTGTTTTGAAGTTAAATAATCCAAAGATTGTTTTTTTTTTTCATTTTAAAGTTTTGAAATACGAGGCTTCGTTTTATCACAAGCAATATTTTTTATTCTAAAATTATAATTAAAAATATAACAATAAAAATAAGTTAAGTATATGAAGATGATGACTGTCATTAAAACTTAAAAAAAGTGTCTTATTTAATCTAAACTCAAGGAGAGATTTAGCTTCTTGAAACAATCATAGTGTTAAACATATATATGAATATGTTTTTTAAATCAATAATTTTTTTCCTTGTTTTTAAGGTAAATAATCCAAAGATTGTTTTTTTTTTCATTTTAATGTTTTGAAATACGAGGTTTCGTTTTATCACAAGCAATATTTTTTATTCTTTCGTAAAAAAATATGAAACAATATGAAAAAGTCTACTCACGTACATGTAAGTGCACCATTACAAGGCTGATCGAAAACATAAAAACTGGAAATGTTTTTGAAATGCAGCTTTATTGCGCATTAAAGTACAATATGCTAGATTTATTGCCGGTTGGCAATTCCTTCCAATAAGCTAGACATTGCGTTATTCATGCCGAGTAAGTAAATTCTTACGTATATTACATTTCGGTGATTTCTACTTTTTCAAATGAATATTTAAAAAATTTATTATTATTTTTTATTTTACTTAATTTCAACCTTTTTATTAAAAAAATTAAAAAACAACAACGAAAACATTTAAAAAAATTTAATGAGAAGTGTTTAAACTTAGAATAAAAACTAGCACAAGATGAACCTATCAAAACAATACAGCAGATTCATACTTCTTCATTTTACTCCAATTTGTCAAAAGCACGTTAAAGTTCACTTTAATCAAAGTTCACTTTAATCAAAGTTGTTAAGTTTTACTTTAATCAAAGTTGTTAAATTTTTCACTTTAATCAAAGTTGCACGTAAAAGTTCACTTTACTCCAAGTTGTCAAAATTTCACGAAAGTTTACTTTACTCCAAGTTGCTGAAAGCACATGAAAGTTCACTTTACTCCAAGTTGAAAAAAGCACGTGAAAGTTCACTTTACTCCAAATTGTCAAAAGTTTACGAAAGTTCACTTTACTCCAAGCTGAAAAAAGCACGTGAAAGTTCACTTTACTCCAAGTTGTCAAAAGTTTACGAAAATTCACTTTACTCCAGGTTGTCAAAATTACATTGATTCAATATGTGCAGTCTATTTTGCCAGGCGGACCCAAAAGAAACGTGTTACATGACAAACACCTGATTTGTTCCGGACTATTGAATATTAGCTTACAATCTTAAATAACAAGGTAACATAAAACATTTTATTATAATTAAATGTATGAAATATCGAGAATTGGTATCGTGGTTTTTAAATAACATGGTAACATAAATCATTTTATTATAATTAAATGTTTGAAATATGGTGAATTGGTATTGTGACTATTAAATAACAAAGTAACATAAAACATTTTATTATAATTAAATGTTTGAAATATCGCGAATTGGTATCGTGGATCTTCCTCACAAGCCGTCCAGAGGAAGACCGAAGAAACGGCCTAGATGAAAGCGACACCCAGAACCGAAGAATATACAGCCTGAGGACGAGAAGAGCCGACCCCAACAGCCTACATAGGCAATGAGTTGGGACAGTGCCAGGAAGAAGAAAATAAGGTATCGTGATTATTAAATAACAAAGTATCATAAAACATTTTATTATAATTAAATGTTTGAAATATGGTGAATTGGTATTGTGATTATTAAATAACAAAGTAACATAAAACATTTTATTATAATTAAATGTTTGAAATATCGCGAATTGGTATCGTGGATCTTCCTCGACAGCCGTCCAGAGGAAAACCGAAGAAACGGCCTAGATGAAAGCGACACCCAGAACCGAAGAATATACAGCCTGAGAACGAGAAGGGCCGACCCCAACAGCCTACATAGGCAATGAGTTGGGACAGTACCAGGAAGAAGAAAATAAGGTATCGTGATTATTAAATAACAAAGTGTCATAAAACATTTTATTATAATTATATGTTTGAAATATCGTGAATTGGTATCGTGATTATTAAACGTGATATATTTTTTCACGACTTCACAATATTTGACTCAATTCGAGGTATAACGAGAAGAAAAACTGTAATAGTAATGTTATGATGATTGAAATAAGCCATGGAAAATCAAATTTAAACAATACCAGTTTATGTTATGTTACAATTTAAAAGCATCGTAATACGATACATTTGTTAAGATAAATAATTTCTTGTTCAATACTAAGAACAAGTCAATGGATATACGAGTATGTACAACAAAGGCTTTGTGTATCATCTATATAATTCTCTTAATCCAACATTTTTTCCAAGAGCTTCCTATACTTCGCCCTTTACAGCCTTTTGCACGGTATATTTGTTTTGTAAAACGATGGTAATATTTTCAAATTATTTGTCAATCTAATAAATTATGTTTTTTTTTTCATTTTATTCAGATGTCACAATTTTTTTTGGGTTACAACACAGGATTGAACCCGAAATCCTGCGATGGAGGACAAAAGTCCTTACAATAAGTTACAATAAGGCAAGCCCTCAACATTCAGAGATTTTTTTTGTATGTGAGAGAGTTGAATGATAAATTTAATGGAGACTGAGTTGGTGAGATTTTTAGGAGTTGATATGGAGTTATTTAGTGTTATTTGTAGTGGTTAGTGAGTTATTGAGTGCATCACAGTGTAAAGAGTTCCCTTACCACACATAAAAACTGCATTTTTAATTTGTGAAGTCTAAAAGAAAATAAATAAAAAATATGTTTTTTTATTATAAATAACCACAAAAAAAACTTCTTATCTGAGAGAGTAACTCGTTACCGGTATTGAATTGTCGACAAATTGTTGTAAAAAAAATTCAATAGAAAATAACAAAACTCTAAAAAAAATTATAAAACAGGATTTTTTTTTTGAACTCGTTATTACTTAATTTTACCAACATACTATATGTTAATTCGAACCATTTTCTTTAGCATGAAATTAACTGCGGTCGTTTTCTTAAAAGCGTTAAATTATTTTCTATTTACTTATTAATTTGTATGATGAACTACATGCAGTGAATAAAAAAGCTCAGCTTCAATAATTTTCGTAACGTTTTTTTAATGAAAGGATTTCTTAAATATTTTCTTGTAAATTAGTTCATTCGTATGATATCCCTGTATCCTTATATTTGTAATATATTAAGGGAATAAATGCTAAGGATTATTATATATGGCATTTCTGAAATCACGAAGTCTTGAAATTTTTAACTTGAGTGTTTAACGATAAGGATATAAAAGGTTCAAGATCTTTAACAGATTAAATATAATTATACTTTTATTATAATAAATGTGTATTAAGTGTTAACATTGGTCACTGTGTAGTGTTCTTATAATATATATTTTAAAACTAGAAAATGAATTATAGAAACACAATTATTAAAATAAGAGTTAAAAGGACAGAAATCGAATACTAAATAATACTATTGAATTGTGTAAATATATTTTTTATTCATTGCTCGAAACCTTTCGTTTAAAATAATAACTTATACTACTGCACTTAGCAGTTTGTCTTTATCTTAAAATGTATATTACATTCCTATTTTGAACACTCAAATCTTTTTGTTATTAGAAAATTAAAGCCTTTTTGTTTCGTTTGTTTTAAAAAATCCTTCCTAGGATCACACGTTCATTAGGAGTAGTGCTCCGTACCTTGCGAGGGGCGAGATAAGGACGTGCAAGGAAATTGAAATAGGACCTCAACATCTTATTCCAGGTTGCCGGAGCGGAATATCTTAAGGTGAAGATGCTGGAACACGAGAACGTAATTTTCAAGTTATTTCCTCTTGCTGTTAGGCTGAAATTTAAAAATAGCAAATAAAAAAATAATGTATTTAAAAGCAATGATGACTTTTTCTACAAGATTTTTTTTCTTGTAAACGTGTTTTGAATTGATGTATCGCTGTACGAGATCTCTAGAGAAACAGCTAATAAATCCTTGTTTTAAGATGATAAGTGATGTTATTTATTAGCTATTGGCTTTTCGTTTTATTTGTGCAAAACCTAGGTTTAAGTGTGATCATTATAAATTTAATGAAAAACTTTATTGTGCAAAGTAGAATTTTGCGAGTTTACTACAAAAATGTTATTCATATCTTACATTCACCCAGACGATTTTTGAAGTGAAACTTCTATAGACGCGGTAGGGCAAATTGACTTGAACGTCACGAAAAGTGAAACGCTTCATCTATTTTGAGTGAAGGAATGAAATTAAAATTAAATAAAGATAAATAAAATAAAATAATATAAAATTTAATAAATTAAATTAAATAAAACCAAATTAAGAAAATTAAATAATACATACTAAAAGTAAAATAAAATTAACTGAAATAAAACAAAATAAAATTAAATTAATAAAAAATTAATAAATAAAAATACATAATTAAATAAATAAATTTAAATAAATTAAAATTAAATCAAATTTAATAAAAACTAAATAAAAACTAATAAAATTAATTAAAATTAAAAAATTAATTAAAATTAAAAAAAAAAGTAAATTATATAATTATATTAATTAATTTATTTTTGATTTAACTCCATAATACATCATAGACACGCTACGCGCATGCGCCGCGTGTACTATGTGTACACGTAGCACAAGTCAAGCAATAAACGCTTGCGTATTACATTAGAATTTAATTTTTAAAAAATAATAAAAAATCGTTTACAAATGGACAAAAAGCAATGCATAAAATCAACTTTTCCTAGGAGCTAACAAGTTTCACTTCACGCATCTGTTTTTTTTAACAATTTTCTTTATTAGTGTTCAATGTCAAAAATTTACGTTAGAGCCTTATATTATATAAAGATTTTTTATGTGAAAAAAAAAACAGAATCGTACGGTAAAAAAAAAATTACGGAAGTAAGAATAAAATATACAATAATTTCATCGGAGATAGGAAATAATATTGTAAAAAAATAATGATGTGAGAATCAGCAAGTACACTACTTCACTGAAGGGGATAATTATGTTTGATTTGTATCTTGAAAAACACGAACGATGGTTTGAGTATTATTTTAGCTTGTTTCAAAGTTTTAATACATGGACAGTTAAAAACTACAAACTGTTAAAAAAAACAAATGTCAGACTCGCTCCGTCTTTGACATGCATTGCTTATTTGACATTTCAAGTCAGTCACATAACATGTTTCATTTCTGATTTTTCTTTCCTCTTCACCTTTCCTTCCTTTTCCTTTGAATAATAATATCTCACTTGTTCTTTATCTTTGCTTATTGTTTATAAATTTTGTAAAATTGTATACAATTTCATATATCCAATCAGTTGTTGAAGTGAAATTTCTATAGGCGCGGTAGGGCAAATTGGCCTGAACGTCACGAAAAGTGAAACGGTGTATTGTATTACTATTTTTAAATTATTATCAAATATTTTATTTTTTAATAAATTATTATTAATTATTTATAATAATTAATATTATTTAGTGTGTTATATTATTATTAAAATTGCTATTTATTATTAAAAAAATTTAAAAATAATATTTTTTGTTATATATTATTTTTATATTAATAAATTTTATTGTTATTTATTTTATTTCATATTTAACTATTATATTGTATTCTATTTAATATTTATTTTAATATTTATTTAGTATATAATTCATATTTAATGTATAATAATATAAAGGTTATTATATTTTTAGTAATTATTTTATTAATATATTATAATTATTTATAATATAACTAATTAATAATTTTATTCATAATATAATAAAAATTATACGATAATAAATAAATAATTAAATAATTATTTAAAAATAATTAAGTAAAAATATTAATGTATTTCATATTAAAAAATATACAATATTATTAAAATGATAATTTATTATTAAAATATATATATTTTTTTATTTAATTAAGAAAGATTTTCTTGAATAAAATTACACGTAACCATTTTTAATTTAATTAGGAGAGATTTTCTTGAATTCAATTCCACATAACCATTTCCTAATCCTAAAAAAATAAAATAATGAAAATCGATAGCAAATGCAAAAAAAGCAATGCATAAAATGAACTTTTCCTAGGAGCTAAGAAGTTTCACTTCTAACGCGCGAGAGCCTCACGCATCTGTTTTTTTTTTTTCTGAAAAGTCGTTATATGCTTAACTTAAAATAGATTTATATTTATTTACTATGCCCTATACTAAATTAGCAGTTTCAATAATTTAATAAGAAGATAAATCTTGGAGTAGAAGTACACAGTCATAAAAAATACCATTATATTGATAAAGAAACCAGGCAAGGCCCATAACGAAGTGGTTTAATTTCTTAGCATAGAAATTTCATGCTCGTATATTTGTCGTAAATATTCAAACACTCAGCTGATAAATTCACATTCTGCATTCACATCCACTTCTTTGGCATACACACACAATTCAAACCACATAAAAATCATATCGAACAACTCTTTATCACATACTTTATATTCGCATCAGTCATTCGATTTATTAATTCTACGATCATATTACGTGACTTGAGTTTCGATTCCTTATTGTGGGTCTTCGTCAGACAAGAAAAACGTGTAGCCCTATTAAATATAAAGCTTGAAAGAAATCTACGAGGAAGAGGTGAGTCAAGTCAATATGATAAAAATAGGGTTGAAGTATTTGACAACCACAAGTTTGCATTTTCTGGAGTAAATATGAAATGAATGAAAATTAATGTTTTGTGTGTATAAAAAAGAATTTAAATATAAAATCAAAGTATTCGTGAAAATACAAAGTCAATATTATCATTATGAAGTTCCACAAAGTAAAACCAAAAACATTTCGAAATATATGTAATAATAATAAAATGTTTACCATGTTGGAATTTCAAGACGTCATTTGCATTAAAATACTGAGATTCATTATTGCTTATAATCAAATATTTAAAATTGGCACGTCTTTTATATAACTATGAAACGGAATTACACAGAATGGTCGGGGTAGGCAAAGGTTATGGAGCGCCATACTTTCTTATCTCGATATACATATTTTCTTTACTATCCGTGCATACACCTTACCATATATCATAACTCCTACAATTTGTATGATTTTCTACGTTTACTTCTTTCAAAATACATTTCACCTTAATCAACCATACTAACTTTTATTTTATCATACCTCACATTTTCACTTTACATTTGTTTTGTTATTATTTCTGCATGCATTCGTTTTACATGCCCTAAACATCTCAGCGGCCTCTTTTCCATCTTAATCAAAACATCAGCATTAAGTTAACATTGACCTCTAACAATTTCATTCCGTTTCCTATCATACATTGCAACCCCTTGTATTCTTCTCAGTGAACGTATTTTAACAGTATTTATTCAGCCTCCTCCAGTATTTTCAAGTCCATATTACACAGATATACTATACATAGAAATTTGTTATCAAATATTGTTATTGAATACCAAATTAATGTTATATTTGCTATGTTAACATGTAAAAATGCCGCAATAACGAACGAGAAGATGAAAAACACTTATTATTCCACCAAATCAACCAGTATTGTCTATAGTAACCCCGACAGTGTGGAACCAAATGACGTGTATCAATCCTGACAGCGTGGAACCAAATATATCCACATTCAAGTCAGCTACCGTTTCGTACACTCGGTGCTTCCTCATTATTGTAGAAGTTTGCGTTGTTCATAAATGTAGCTACATTGAATTAAAAAGGTTTTCTTAAAGTGCGAAAGCCAACACTTAAATCAGTTAGTTACAGAGTATATTGAAGAATTAGAAAAGTAGCTATCATCGGTGCTGGGTTTCGTAGTCCAGTATCCATTAACCATGTCAATCTTGAGCTGCTCCTCTTGTAAAAGTATAGCCCAATCCTGGATGCGTACTCCCTCCCGTAGACGTCAGACATTCTCCTGAACCACCTGGAAACTAACGCGTATTTGCTGTACGCTGACCGTTTCTCATATGTATGGCTGTTGAGGCACCATCGGCTTGAGAATAGATAGCTCTTCACTTTCCACGATCTACCTTCTTTCAGTTTTCAGGCACCCCGCACAAAGTCAGCGACTCTAGCAGACTATCTTTATATCACATTCACCATTACTAACCTTTTGCTTGATCTTACTTCCCCATAAAATATGGAATTTCATAAAGTCACACAAGAGCTAATGTGTGTCTACGAACCTCAAATGATTGAAACTCGAAAAAAGACTCAAGTAGTGGTTAACACACTCATAATTTTTAACCAAACTTGTATTAACCATCGTTTTAGAAATATTGTCAATGGTTATTTTAAAGGCGATGTTATAAATTTACATTGCTTCTTGCATCTTCAAAGCTTTTATTCATGTGGGCGCTTAAGAAAGCGGAACATTTCCCACAAAATATTTCATCCACGAGTATAAATTTTAAACGCCATTTGGCTGGAAAAGCATTTGTCATTTTCGTTCCTAGAATACATTACGCTCTGATATTAGCGAGAATCTCTCGTGCACATGTGACGGGTTCAAAACGAGCGAAATGCATTTTTCATCCCTCAAATGGGGAAGAAAGAGGCGTCGAGGGATGTTTTGCTTGGCACAACATCACAGTCATGTACAAATCAATGCTAACAACGTTGAAAAATTGTCATTTAACTGAAATTAGTTTTTATTTAAATTGAAAAGTGATTCACGCGTTGGTTTTCACAACTTTTATCCACGACTGGAATATTCCACAGGAATCATCACAATTTAATTAAAAATTCTTTCATACTTTTTTACATTTTCTACATTTTTTATTCACAGTTGTTGCCTACGGAGATCAACATTTTTTTGATGATTTATTTGGCTTCAATATTTTTTTTGGAAACAGTTCAAAAACACACAAATCCGCTTGTTTTATAAATATATAATGGCGTTTACTTCCTGTATGATTTTTTCTAGAGAAATCATTAAGGTATCATTTTGAAGTATTCAGAAGAAATCGTAAATCATCAAAATAAACTGCTTTACGCAAAATTTATCATCATACATTATATATAAATGCTTATTTGTGATTGCATAGCAGGATATTATTTAAATGGCAATTACATTGAAAATTATTCATACAGTCATTTATGATTGCATAGCAGGATTTTATTGGAATGGTAATTACATTGAAAATTATTCATATATAGTTATTTAAGATTGCATAGCAGGATATTATTGGAATGGCAATGACATTGAAAATTATTCATACAGTTATTTATGATTACATAACAGGATATTATTGAAGTGGCAATTATGATACATTGAAAATTATTAATACAGTCATTTATAATTACACAGCAGGATCTTATTGAAATTACATTGAAAATTATTCATACAGTCATTTATGAGAGCATATCAGAATATTATGGAAAAGGCAATTACATTGAAAATTATTCATACAATAATTTATGGTTGCATAGCAGGATATTATTGAAATGGCAATTACATTGAAAATTATTCATATATAGTTATTTAAGATTGCATAGCAGGATGTTATTGAAATGGCAATTACATTGAAAATTATTCATACAATAATTTATGATGGCATAGCGGGATAATATTGAAATGGCAGTTACATTGGAAATTATTCATACAGTCATTTAAGATTGCATATGTAGTAGGATAATATTCAAATGACAATTACGTTGAGAATTATTCATACAGTCATTAATTTTTGCAGAGCAGGACGTTATTGAAATGGCAATTACATTGAAAATTATAAATACAGTAATTTATTATAATTAAGTGACTAGGAATGAATGTGAACTGCGAATGCCTGAAATATGTAATAAGATAAAGAAGAGTACTCTGAGATGGTTTGGGCACATAGAGCACATGAATGCATATAGACCAACAAAATAAATATTTATGAATGCAAGACGTGGTAGATAAATACAAAAAAAAATGTGGTTGGATGAAATGAGTGATATTTTGAAAGAATGAAAGGTAAAGAGTCAGAAAAATCGTACAATTTATATAAGAAGGTACATTGATGTAGAAGATGCTAAGGATGTGTGCCAAGATTGGAATTTCACTAATCTGTCTTCTGCCTACACCGACAGGGAAATGGCGTGATGGTATGTATGCCTGTATTATTCATAAGTCCGAGCTAAAAGCATTTTAATCCAAATATGCATTCTGTACGTCATATTTCATAGCTTATGATATTATTATGATTCCATGACAAAACTTGAATATATACGTAAAAGTGTAAAGAAATCTTTAGATTTAAAATTTTAGATTAATAAAATATACAAACTCAACAATGACTATTATCAAGCTATATAAATCAATTGATATCCCCTTTTCTGAACTACATTTGATTTTTCTATCATATATTGTACTATTCAGGAAACATTAGCAATTAGGAAACATTAGCTATGTGGCTTTAACTGTCCAGCGATTCTAGAAACACTAAGTTTATATGTACCTAATAAATATAGCCGTGCAAGAAATCACCCTCTGTTCTACATACCAACTTACAGAACAAATATCATGGATAAACACTCAGTCATGAGTGGTATAGAGATATCGAACCTAATGCATGACACTGTGGATATATTCTCAATACCGTCTAGCAGTATGAGAAGAATCCTGACTGATACTTTTCCTAACGAATAGGCTTACTCTAGAAGCAGATCTTCTTTGTGTAACAGGATAAATCCATGCAAAGTGGATAAAAAACATTGTTTCTTAAACGTCCGGATTAAATTTTTTGGTGTAATAAAAAACATATTTGCCAAAAAACTCTGAATAAAGAAAATGTGGTTAAATAAATAGGTACAAACTGTTTATCTAAAATAAAAAATGAGTCTCAAAGGGCTGGGTGAAACGTGTGTGTTGATATCTATCAGATTTAGCTCAAAATGTTTTTTTTTCGAGTTGTGGTCATGTTGATTGGCTTACACGATGGCTAACGTTTCGAAGGCATTACAGCTTTTATTTTCAAGGTGACACCAAAAATAAATATCAAACATTATTTGCAAGTACGTGCGCAATGCGCTCACTGTGGGTCCTGCTCTGATCACAGAGCTGTTCACGTTACGGTCGTGATAGCAGGTAGCGAACGAGTCAAACACGTATTCATGTAGCCAAGCGAGTCGAACACGAGTTTAAATAGCAAGATGGATGCTTCGTTAACAAAATGAAAAAGTAAGGATAAAGATAAACAGAATGGACTCTATTAGAATATTTATGGATGAAGAGGAGGCGAAGGAAGTGTCTTGTGATAAGAAAAAATGACGTTCTGTCCTCTGCCTAATTCTACAAGAAAATGGTGTGATGGTTTTGTGTTTGTAAATACATTTTCACGTTACCGTTGATGAATGTTTGCGACGGGGTATTGTATAATCAACGGGGTATTGTATTCTTTTTCTATGTTATATGTCCTCAGTAAGATACAGGCAAAAGCTTTGTTTACTGAGAACAAGACAAAAAAAAGGCCACGAACCCAGATCCATACAAATTGTGATGTCCATTTTAAATGGCTTATTTTTTAACAAATTACATTTTTATTTTTTTTCGTCATGTGACTATATAAATGAATAAATAAATACACTGAAAATAATTATTCTATAATAACAGAAAGAAAAATATCTCTGTGTTTTGAAAAACATTTCATCACGTTGTTTTTCTGTATTTTCATCACCTGAAATCATGTTCATAACCATATCATGGAATACTCAGTTACATTCATCGAATGAAGCTTATAAGAATAAGCATTCATAGAATAAGCAAACAGCATCACATTCATCTGATGGCTCGTGATTTAATCGTTTGTTAGTTCAAGCTCTTGAATAATTTCATTAAAAGGCCATTTAAATGATGTCATGCTATGGAATTATAAACAAGCAATTAAACATGGCGTGAGAGGGAAACTTTTGAGTAAAGTAATTTTATGTTTTCATAAAAGATAAATAAAAAAACCTGTTTAAATATTATGAATAAGTATAATTGACCCACTGTACGTAGAGATAAGTGCTTGTTTAAATCAAAACAGAGAACCTACTGAGTGGTTCAACATTACTAAATGTGTAAAGCAAGGATATGCGATGTCACTATGGTTGTTAAATTTATATATAATATATTCACATGTGAGTGATTTAAAATACGATGCGAGACGTGTAAGAACGTGTGAAATAAAATGCATGTGAAATTCGACGTGCATAGGATATGGTTACACATATGCTTACTTAAAATGAAGGCGGTTTAAGGCACCCTCCGATTGTCACTCTGAACACCCCTCCATCGACAGCTCCTCCGCAAGACAGTTTACCCCTATAGGCAACCGCATTTCCCATCTTCAATAAACATTATTTACACTTTAATATATTTATATAAGTCACATACGTCTCATCCACTTAATTACCTATATATATATATATATATATACTATATTCACTTTCATACTATATTTTATTCATAACCATTTTTTTTCACCCATTCAATATATTGCCGTGTGTGACAACACACCTTAATGTATATTCTTATGTAATATTATGTATATACTATCACATTTATTTATGTATTTAACCGTTTTATAATTTCTCATAATCATCCATAAAAACTCATAAACCTATCCTTTCCCGATTCCTAAAAAGATCCAAAATTTCCAAAAATATCAAAACAGTCAGCACTTATCCGATGAAGGAGTAAGGCGTCCTACCATCGGACCGAGACTCCAAACAAGCTATCCATCACTCGCGGTTTAAGGGATATAGTAAATGAACTGTTTAAAAGATGTATAGAAAAAGGTTTGAAAATAAATTTGGTGAAATCAAAGTGTACATATTGTTATAGAAACAGATGTGGTAAAAGATGCTGGCAATGTATGAGTTAACTCAGAAACAAAAGGTAAATGATTTATATTGTTTGGGTAGTATTTTAACGTGTGATGCGTGAATTGAAAGGGACATTGAAAGAAAGGTAACGACAAGAATCAAGATATGTTTGTGAGGCACTTAATGTAAAATAAAACAACCGCGCTTTATCAAATGCAAAAGTGACAATATATAAATGTGTGTACCGTAAGTACCCACTTTGACTTATGGGAGTGAAACATAAACATCGCAGAAATAAAAAAAAGAAGATTAATGTTATTGGCGGTAAATATATGAAATAAGGCGGAATCAAGACATTTGAAATTAACGCATGCTATGGTTGTCCGTGCAGTAAGAAAGATTTGTGGATTGTGAATGTAATAAGGTGGAATCAAGACAAGAAATTAAAGAATAGTAAGATAGATAATGTTTTAAGTAAGGTTGAGAAAGGAGTGGCAAGATAGATTAGGCATGTGGAGAGGAGATGAATGACGACATAAATACTAAGCGAGTATACAAGTCAGCAGTGCAAAGAGTGCACGGAAGTAGACTGAGGAAAACGACAGTATCAACTGAGGTTAAGGGAGAAATGGAAATAAAATAGGATTGTATTTAACGAGATGCAAGAAAGTGGGCATTTTGTTATTTATATTTTATAAAGCTTCTTTAAACCGTTGTGAATATGATAGCTTGGGATTTGAGAATGCAAATGCAGGATATGCATATTTCAGCTGAATGTTTCAGTAATTGAGACAAATATGTGAAAATTGCGATTAATGAACGATACCACTTTATTGCAAGAGTTGTAGAGTGAAGTGGTTCTCTATATCAACAAAATTAAAGGCTTTTAGCATTGTTGTGTAGTTGTAGCTGAATAATAAAAATACATACTTTTGCGTTCGCGTTCTTGCTCTCTCAAAACTATTTATGTAAATTTAACGTTCAATGATACCAATTTTTGAAATCTTTATTTCGTCTTAGATTGCGTTGGTTTTTTAAAAAAAATGTACACGGACACAATAACTTATTAAAGGGTCTTTCAAATTGAATGCTTTTTTTAATTATTGAATAAAACACAATTCGATATGATTTCAAAAAACTGTTTATTGGTCATTTTAGTATTGTATAATGTATCACTTTTAAATACAAAAAAAAAACAATATTCACCAAAACTCTACATATGTCTACTTATTTGTCAATATTTTCGATGACATTTTGGCGTAATTACGGTTCTAAGTCACTAATAACCCGAATAATTTCGTCATTTAGCTCAGGAATTGATTGGGGTTTATTCTTAAAGACCTGATTTTTCACGCAACCCCAGAGAAAATAGTCCAACGGTGTCAGATCACATGATCTTGGTGGCCAATTAACATCACCGTTTCCTGAGATTACAATACATAAAATAATTCAACAATTTGAACGCGTTGTTGTATTGTATATGTTATGACTCCATTTTTTTACAAGTCATACATTACACTTCTCAAATGTTACAAAATCCAGGCAAGCTCGCGACGCTATCTGTGTTTTATCCAAGAATGAAAAAAAAAGCTCAATTTGAAAGACCCTTTATAAAAACGATTATTGATTATTATTTCACTAAAATTCACAGTCGTCTAGATATGTGATCTATTTTTTTCCAAAAACATGACACAAAAAGGGGAAAAATGCACACACATCAAAAGTAAATAAATATAACATACAAATGTATCAAAATATATTTTTTAAACAAAAAAATAATCATAACATACATTGAACATTGATGTTTTATGTTTCAATTTGACTTAACACATCAAAAGCGAAAAAATCATAATCATTTGGTGGGTTATGGGGAAAACAATTCACCAAAATAATAAACATAACCCATAAAGTAAATTGGATGATTGACAATTTATGACTGTTTTCGTTTATTTACAGAGTGAGAGTAAAAAACTTCGCACACAAATTTGACTCAACTTAGTTCGTGAAAATTTTCTTCATGTAATGGAACGGTCAGCCATAAAAATAACCTCTTAAGGTTGACTCTACTTTTATTGAAAGTTTCAATGATACACAAAACAAGTAAAGAGCCAACAATTTTAAATATGTGTGAATGAACGTATGTAGGACGCAATTAGTTTAAAAAGCTTGCTATTGACATTATTCAATGAGAAAAAAAATAATAAAGAGCTTTTGTTGCCACTAAAATTCTTGGTCACTTTCATTATGTACGTACGCTTTAATTCATTAACAATATCGTTTAATAAAAAAAAAACAACTTAAGAAAAGCATTGCATTAAGTGTAATAGCAAAATATAAGATAGAATATAAAACACATTGACCCAAAAATTTATACAACACAGGGAAAATTTGTCAATCCTGCAACATGCCTCTACATTGACAAAGAGGAGAGTGCAACTGGCAGAGATAAGAAACATGGTTGTGTTGAAACTTACACCAAGAAGAACAATTCAATCAACATTAAGATGAACATGCAGTTTAACAACAAATAAGACAAATATTCCAACACAACCCCTGCCCACTTCCAAAACAGGGGAGTCCATTGAAATCAAGGCTTTTAACTAGTTTATACGATATAAGCTCTATTTATTGTAATTTTTTTTTTTTAAGAATGGAT
This sequence comes from Odontocerum albicorne, assembly GCA_949825065.1. Taxonomy (NCBI): domain Eukaryota; kingdom Metazoa; phylum Arthropoda; class Insecta; order Trichoptera; family Odontoceridae; genus Odontocerum; species Odontocerum albicorne. Next base: position 31,649,288 of record OX463857.1, read on the forward strand.
ATGACCGAAATCATAGGCATCCTTATGCCATCGAACACAAGGCGGAAAAAGTGCCTGTATCGTTCGAGGAGAGTAGCACAACGCGGGGTTCGAACCGACGACCTTCCGCACGGAAGTCCAGTGCGTTACCGCGCGACCATGCACCTCATTAAAACAATTTTATTGCGTCTGGTAGCATTACTTACGTTCCTGCCCAACTAAGCTTTTATTCTTGAATATTAACCCTTTTAATTCCACGGGGCCTATAATTGGCCCTAACTAGTGTTCGAAAACTCCCACGGGGCCGATCATCGGCCTCAAAGTTTCCATACAAGTTTTTATGTTCAATAAAAAAATGTAAAAAATATTTTTTTTTATAAATATGAAAATAAATTTTTATTTTACACTCTACAGGGAGGTCTTGACAAAAAAAAGGTTTTAAAACAAAATATTAATTAAGATAAAAGATAAAATATAAACTACTGTTTTTTTGCCAAAAAATGCTTGGATTTTTTCGCACATTTTATGCAAAATATGATGGGATTAAAAGGGTTAAATAAATTATTATCAATGTATACATTAAAATGGGGCTATTTTTTTCATTGGCGTTAGTTTTTGTTGAACATTGTTTAAAATCAGGAGCTATTATTACTTTCGTATAATATCAATGGATGTTTAAAATAAAATATGGTATGTTATTTCTTTCTAACAATTTCTTCCAGCCAACCATTGTTTAAATGCCTGTTTAAAACATATTGAGGTCGTCAAAATGGTAGAAATACTGTCTACTATAATTCTTGGATTTTTTTCAAATTAGATCTACATTAGTAGTTTTTAAGCTTTAGAAAATCCTTGAACACGACCCATTTTAGGAGGTTTAATCAAAATTTATGATTGTTTATGAAAATTACACATATCATATACTAAGCTACACCTAAAGCCGAACGTATTATTATCCCATTTCGATAGATCTACGTAAATTTCTTTAAAGTTCGTGTTCCTTGGTAAGCTATCAACGGTTTTCTAGCATATGCAGATGTAGAGAAATACGTTATCTTGTTTATTTTAATGTTTTAATCTGTAAATAATAATAAAATAAGAGTGCGCCCTTTTAAAAGCGTTAAATAAATTGTAATATCTTTACATTATTAGGTAAGATGAGAAAAATTAACTGTAAGTTTTCATTTTTATGCACAATCAAATCTTATGTCGATGGGTTGATTCAATTTTTCAGTACATGCTGTGACGCCTGTAGGGCGGGACCTATTCGCAGACAATTAATCATGAAGAAACCTCGAAAAAAAGTCAATATATGAAGATTTGTGCGATATGTCAAGCAAGCAATAAATACTACTGAAGAACTTTGTATGCTAAATTACGTAAAAAAACTAATAATTTAACTCTTAGATTTATAAAAATATGAAGGTTTTATAAATTAACATTTTAGTGATGGGTTTATTTATTAAAATCTGATAAATAAACCCTTTGATAGCGAGTAACAGTATTTAAGTCAAGATTTGTGGGAGTAAGCATAAACTTGGAAAAAGGCTGAAAGAAGCTTAATAAATGCTGAAGAAATTTATGCACTGAAACAAATACGAGTACATGGGGTGACCAGCGGTGACTGGTCTCGGGTGCGTTGGTGTGCAGAGCCGGATTAATAATTAGAAATAATTAAATTATATATTCGCAAATATGACTTCAAAAAATGTTAAATATATAATATGTACAATAAATACTGACAAATAAAACGAGTATTTTTATTTAAGTGAAAATTAAAAAAAAAATTAAAGTAAAATTTAAAAAAAAATATTCCATTCAAATTGACCAACCAAGTTTGTCAATTCATACAGGAGTGATCTCGAACATGCACCGGACGGAAACGCAGATTCATATAGGGTAGACAGAGACATGTAAACCGTGAGACTATTTCTCTATAGTGCGAATTGTTTCTTCGTTTTGTTATGATCCAGCATTCCTCAACTGGGATAACTGGCAAGCGACTGTGAGCACTTACTTCTTTGTATTTTGTCTTCGAAACTTGAGGATTCAATCTGTCAGGATATCTTGAATCTTTTAGGTTTTTCTGTTATGGCCTTTTGCAACGAAAACATTTTTAGAATTTCAACTGTGTAGTTTTATTTGTATGAAGGTTGAATTACATTGAAGTATAATATTAACATTATTATAATAACGATGATGTTAATATCTTAGTGGCTTTAAGAATAATGATTCTGCCTCAGATATGACGTCCTATTTAAAGCAAATATAACCATACGCATGACCCCTCGTTAGATTAGGAAGGAATGTTTCGGGTATGTTATCCTTGCCCATTAGGTCAATTCGATATCAGGTGATTTATCTCGTTCGCAGTTTCTTCCATTTAGTGATACCAAATCTTTATTCAATTTGGATAGATAACTGCCAACGAGATAATAAATTTAAACATAATACATCGAGTTGAGTTGACATACATGTGATAACACTAATATTTATAGGTTCTAGATTACATAGTACAGAAATATCGATAAGTTTGACATTGGTTTGCACAATAACTTATAATATTTATTTGAATGTGGATAAAAACATCGATAAGATAACATTGGTTTTGGTGATTACTTAATATTTATTGTATACGATAAGATTAGCATATTAACATTGGTAGAGATACATTACACTGCAGGATGTCTCCAAATCAAACATAAGTATTTGATACAATTCAATTCACTTCAAGCGTTTAGGATTAATTACCCGGTTTTTAATGATGGAAGGGTTTATGTAACCGAAATTTGTTTATAAAATATTCATTATGAGAACTGCGATTAAGTATGCAATTTCGTCGTCTTAGGCGAGCATTTCTTAAATAACTAAGCATGACAGAAGTCTTATATAAACAATCCCACGCTTTTTTTACGTTAACATTAAAACGATCTATAATAGTTCAACGCGCCAGCGCACCTCGGGACCGGCCGCCGCTGGCGATGACAATGATGATTGAATATGGTATTAAGTGATTAATGATTAATGTGAGCTGAAGAACAGCTCTCTGAGATGTTCAGAACACATAAAACGAATGAATGAAGAAATACTAACAGCAAGGTGGGATAGAAGAAGATTGAGAAAAGTATGTTCCGATCAATACAATAATATTTTGAGAGAAAGAAACATGAAAAATCAAAGAAATCGTGGAAGTTGTATGAACACTTTTATGGATGTAAAGAAAGCCAAAGATTAGTGTCAAGTTAGGAAAATCAGGTTCTGTCCTCTCTGCCTACTCCAACAGGGAGATATATTGATAGTATGAATGTGTGTATGTCACATGACAAACCAAAAAGATTTAACAGAGGCCGAGAGTGAAAACGGTACTAAAATGCAAATTACTAGTGCAGATGTTAAGTGTGTAATGAGTTGTCTGAAGATTACTTTAATAATTTTATTTTTTGTACATGGTTCATACATAGTACATCTGGTTAGCTTATTACTGTTCTGCAATTTCTTCCAACCAACCAGTTTATCTTTTTGTTTAAATTCAAGTAAAATTTATTAATAAATGACTAGTCCCTAAACAATGATGGTCGAAGTAGAGGAAAGGAATTAACGTAAATAAGGATGGTGCACATTTGATAACTCTTTAAAGTTCACTCTACAATTACGCTGAGTGAACTATACGAGTATATTGATGTTGGTATTCGATATGTGAAGATCGCGAAACAGCCAGTTAGAAAACGGGGTGTTTTTTTTTGTTAAAAACGTCCCGTTTTCCTTATAGAAATAATTTTATAACTAGGTGTAAAAACAATTTAGAAATAAAAAACAATGACCATAGAATTTTAAAAAAAAATCTAGAATTTTATATCTTTTGCATCCTTCTGTCTTTTACTGTTAAACAATATTTTTAAATTATATTATTTATAGGTAAGGCATTAACAATGTGAAGGTTGTAATTTGTTAAGACATCGTAATAGCCATCGATCCGAACATCTGGTGAACAGTTATATCCCCAAAAATCTCTCCACTCTTGGCCGAAATCATCCCATGCCTCCCTCACCCCTCAGCCCCCAACCGTTGAAGCGTGTATATAGGTACCAGTTTGAGCATAATTTAGTCTTGTTTGTGCTCCCCTGAAGATGAGGGAAAGCCTTGAAACCGGTAGGGTTATACCGTTACAAAAAAGTGGAATAAACAGTGTTTGATAAAAATAAATTACAATGTCTTTAAACATTTACAACGTTAATGTCTTAACTATAAACAACAACGTAATAAACAGTGTTTGATAAAACAAATTACAAAGTTTTTAAATTGTATATTTGGGATTTGCGAGTGTTAAACGACATGTACACATTTATTTAAATCTATTTGAAATAATTTTTATGAATCCTTTAAAGAAGTTATGGGAGAAAATGTTACTTTTAATCAATAAAATGGTTTATGGGTTCTCAATGTTTTGGAAGTATTATGTTGCTGAAATGGCCAATCATTGTCACTGTGAGAATCATACTTTTTCTATCGATGATGCCAAATTCTTACATATCAGTAGTAACGGAAATAAATTGGACAGATTAGAGGCCCTAGAAATTTCTAAGTCAGTACATCGATCCGAACATCTGTTGAACAGTTATTTCCCAAAAATCTCTCCGCTCTTGGCCGAAACTGTCCCGTGCCTCCCTCACCCCCCATCTTCCAACCGTTGAAGCGTGTATATCGGTACCAGTTCGAACAGAATTTAGTCTCGTTTGCGCTCCCCTGAAGATGAGGTGAAAGCCTTGAAACCGGTAGGGTTATACCGTCACAAAAAAGTGGTATAAACAGTGTTTGATAAAAATTAATTACAAAAAATTTGGAAGTATTGTTTTTAATAAATTGTATTCGAGGTTTTAGCCAATATACGAGTATATAAAATTTTCTTTCCAGGCAATTGTTTTCGTAAGAAATCGATTGATATATTTATTTTTCAAGAGGAAATTTTATTTCAAGTACGAAACACTCATGTTCAAATGTTATTTCTTTTTTTCGCTTACAAAGCTTTTGATGGGCAACACACATTCGGAATTTGCAAGAGATTTGGAATATGAAATCCCGCGCACCTGAGATAAATTTCCTTTTGATGCCGAAGTGATGGAATAACAGGCAGCGATCTAATGCAAATGCCGGATCTCAAAGGATCTGCATGGTGTTTGTTAGATGCGAATTTATCTTAAGATATGCGAATATATCGTGAGATATGTGAATTTACTTTGGTATATGCCAAGCGTAGATGATCCAGAATCGCATACATTTTCGACTAAATCTGTAGATACGCTTGGCATTTATTGCCATATTTACATTGAATACAAAATTGTACATTTCCTCCCATACAAGAATATTCGTTCATATTATTTGTGATATATCTGCATTTAGGGAAATCAAACATATCTACTTTAGATGGATCATCACGTAGAGTCAAGTTTTACCCTTATTTCTAACAAAATATTTTAAGACATTATTATCGAAACCTTTAAATTTATAGTTTATTTAATCTAACAAAAGTAAAAAAAGGAAATTAAAAAACTAATCATTTGAACACAATATTTTCTATGGTAACGAAAGACTGGGAAAGGAGAAGAAAGGACAAGAAGTCAGGAGTTATGGAGAAACATATGGTCATTGATGACAGATGAAATATTTTTATGTCATTGTATGAAGTAAACCAACGAGGCTGAGCGCCTTACGGCATTCCGTGATGGTTCTAGAGTCAGATGTTATATACAGGAAAGGATAACATAGCGATGGAGGAACGACGAACTTTTAATGTCATATTGTTGGAAATAAAAAGCTTTTTTTTTTTTTTTTATTAAACAAAGTAAATTATTGTACAAACATTTGTCAAGGCTATAACCTATATACAAATTTATTACTTAACTAATCTTAATTATGTATTATAATTTATGAACTTACTTAATCTTATTTTCCTACATATCATTTTATTTTATTTATTCAATCTTAATATATGAGATCTTAGAAATAATTAACACCTACATACTACTTATAACTAGATAACAATTCTTACACTAATTATTTAGCAAAAACAAGTCCACTCGTTCAGGCTACTTGTATTCCATCACATTCACTCAGGCCTTGGTCGTCCCAGCTAATACTGTAGGTGGACTAGTCAGGCAACAGATAATGCTTCGGGAGCTTGTGCTTATAACGGAAGGGTAGGTCGGATTTACTCTCGTAAGCCCCCAGGGCAGCGACTAAGGGATTGCTGTGATTTTGTTGGCTTTTATAGAACTTCACGGTCCAAGCGAGGATGTGGTGTTGTAGGGTTTCTTCTCGCTGTTCGGCGTGAAGTCGGGTAAGATTTGTTCTGGGATGGGTGTTAAAAGATATCTTGAATGCCTTGTTCTGCACATGAGTTTCAGGTGATCCGTGTTGCTCACACTACCCCAAACGGGTGCAGCATAGGTCAAGATAGGACGAATAAGGGTTTTATAGAGGAGGAGCTTATTATTGGGGGAAAGGAAGCTGCCTCGATGAAATATCGAACTGATAGCCCCTATGCCCTTGTGACTCTTCTGTCTGATGGTATTCAAATGGGTTTTCCACGTCAGTCGCCGGTCAAGGTGCAGGCCGAGGTATTTAATCTCGTCCTGCCACTGAACCAGGCAACCACCGATGGAAATAAAAAGCTGTTTCACAGGTGTTTCTGAATTATTTTTTTAAAGATTTTCGATGTTGAACGAAAGTTATTTCATATATTATTTATAGTTAAAACAATAACACTGTGGAGGATTAAATACACTGCAATTTGTGTAGTCAAACATTGTACATTTCACTTTACATGTTGGATGTTACGTTAGATGATATTGTCTTCTGGCCTCACTATTCAATATGTACAAGTCACTAATATGGATAGGTTGAAGAGTATTATACTTAATAAATATAATTTTTACGTGACAAGTATTTCTAATACATAAACTTAACTATCAATGGAAGGCGTGATATAGAAAGACTAAGAAAAGTACGGTTGGATCAACTGTAGAATTTTTTTGAAATAACGAAACGTCGAAAGTCAAACAGTTCATAGTAGTTGTATAAGAAGACATTTGAATATGGAAAAGGCTAAGCATGTGTGTCGAAAAAGGTAAATCTGATTCTGTGTCTTCTCTACCTATCCCAACAGGGAAATATGGTATGGTATGTATGTAATTTATGAAATAAAAAGACATACAAAATAATTCGTTTCATGTTGAAGCTTACAAATTATATACTTGTCATTTTTCTACCCAGTAAACTAAGCTTTGGCATGTATTATAGTGAGGATTTATAAACATGAATCAATAGGTAAATATTTTTGCCGACAATTGATTATTAATAAATGGATTAAAAAAATTTTGAATTTAAAAAACGCTCAATTTGAAAGACCCTGTATATAAACAACAAACTTAAAAAAATGCTCCTTAGCATATTTTGGTATTTGCCCAAAATATCAGCAAATATATTCAACTTTTTTATGGTTTTCTAAGAAATCGTTATAAAACATTTTCTCCGTATATTAATTTAAAAGGAAATTGGCAAATCACTGATCATATAATTCTTGGAAATATTATTGTTAAGCTCAATTTAAGTGGCTCCTTTAAAAGAGCATCATTGTTATATTTTTTTTCAATCATAAATATTTATATTGTAAAAGTAACAAATAATGAACGTTCAAAGGTTTTTTTCTAAACGATTTATGTTTATTATGATCAGAAGCTTAGATGGAATAAAAAGGTATGACGTTTCCGTTTAAACTCCAGAGGTATCACGTTTAGTATGTATAGGCGTTTCAGCTCGATACCCCTACCACCCACGTTATTATGAAGGGTAAAATTAGCTCCTATCCACCATAATCACCTTGCAACTAAGATGGGACTGCCCAAACAGATTACTTCTCCAATGGCAACTCATCTGAGTATGAAATGAATAGTAGAGACAACGGTCTTAAGGTTCAATGTCACGGGAAAAGGGAAATTACTCGCAGCAATGGTAAATATACTTAGAAAGTGACTAAAGGCCTGGAGCTCAACCAGCCTAGCAAGTTGCTAGTACTTTCACAAAAAAAACTTTGAATTAATCAAAACTATCATTTGACGTCACTAGATTGCTAATTCAAATGCTACGTTTGGTCAATGTTGTTGCATGGAGTGGAATCATTGACCCTCAAAGTTAGTAGTATGAACCGACTGAAAGCATTCGAAATGTGGATGCACCGGAGAATGCTACGGTTACCCTGGACGGATATGGTCAGCAACACAAGGGTTCTTCAAAGAGCCAAAGTTGATAGACAGCTGTTGACTAATATTAAAATCCGAAAGGTGTCCTACTTGGATCATGTACTTAGAGGAGCAAAGTACAAACTACTGCACCTGATCATCCAAGGCAAAATAGAGGGCCGAAGAGGGGCTGGCAGGAGGCAAATCTCCTGGCTCCGCAATATACCTACGTGATTGGACTGGCATAAAGGGCGTTGGAGATCTTTTTCGGGCTGCCGGGGATAAAGATGTCTACTCTCAGGTGATATTCAATGTTGGGGGGACCTGACATAACATTGGGAAGAAGAATAAGATTGCTAATCGGTTTGTATGTGAATCGATGTAAGACTGAGTGGAAACCCAATCGGAAATCATTGATTCGATTATCATCGCAGTATTACTAAATGCGATCTGCGGTTTGATCCAGATGATCGCAAACATTTAAAAAGGGTGAAGAAATAAGACTAAAGCTAAAAAAATGCCATTAAAAATCCAATGGCCAGACATAAATTGGGTAGTACATTAGATTGGATACCCCATGGAGAGTCAACGCGCTCCCTAGTGCTTGGAAAAAAATTAAACAATTGTCTTCGCACGAGTATGACGACCATCGATGTTGCTACGTTGACAGCTGGGCCTCTGCGCAGGTTTTAATGATCGCACGAGGGGTCATCCTTGGAAGACCCCTAGATGAAACCAAATTCAAGTCATCATGCAATTATATGTGTCAATAAAATAAAATAAAAAAATACAATAAAAACATTTTTTAATTACAATTCTAGACTTTTAAACGTTTTAGCTAATTAAGCTTAAAAAATATTACAATTGATTTTTTAGTGAATAAGTTCCACAAAGTAACGCAACATTTATTGGACGCGGTAAAGATACGGGTTTTAGTAAATCAAATCTATCACGCCAAAGACAATCGAAAAATACACCTTCTATAGTTTCATCATCCAGACCACACTCGCAGCCGGGAATCTCCTCCAATACCCATTATGTAAAGGTGAGATTAGCCACCAAGCAGTTGCCAGTCCACAAACGATACGTGACAAACACTTCCATATTGTTCATTCTAATTGTATTAAACCATGGTTTCAAAGAAATAGTTTGTTGGATTGATTCGATCTGAAGGTATTGCGTATCCATCAATACAAATAACTGAATGAATCTTTTTTTCGAGGAGAATCGTTTAGCAAAATGTTTTCTCGGTTATTGAAAATAAATCCAATATATATTTGTATAGGTTTACCATTATTTCAAACTGCTCTCGTGAACAATTTTATTTATGAGATATTTTTTGCTTCAACGCTTGTTGTGCTGTTTGAATTTATGTTTGAAAATATGCTTTCGTTTGATATAGTTTTATCACCTTGTATATGTCTCTTGCAAATAAGTAAATAGAGATATTCTGATAAAATTGAAGAACGTGCTTCTTGTTATTTTGCTTAAGTTAAATATTGTTATAAAATGTATTGTCGTCGTTGCTGATCCTCATAGCCGAGGATCCCCTCGCCACTCAGACGTCAATATTAGTCAATATAAGCTGTCTTTATACCATTTTTTCTGCCCACCAATCCTTCGCTTGCCAACTATTTCCCCATACAAGACGCGTTTTGGGAGTCTATGACAATGCGTATCATAAAATGACATGTATATTCGTCTAGTCATTCATCATCACTCAACCATCTCATAAAGCTCCTTTTAAAGGGTCATAGGACCCAGCCATGTTTTCCTTCTATCTCTTACATGCACATCTTGTATTTCTGACATGTATATTCGTCTAGTCATTCATCATCACTCAACCATCTCATAAAGCTCCTTTTAAAGGGTCATAGGACCCAGCCATGTTTTCCTTCTATTTCTTACATGCACATCTTGTATTTCTGACATGTATAGTCGTCTAGTCATTCATCATCACTCAACCATCTCATAAAGCTCCTTTTAAAGGATCATAGGACCCAGCCATGTTTTCCTTCTATCTCTTACATGCTTATCTTGTACTTCTGACATGTATATTCGTCTAGTCATTCATCATCACTCAACCATCTCATAAAGCTCCTTTTAAAGGGTCATAGGACCCAGCCATGTTTTCCTTCTATTTCTTACATGCACATCTTGTATTTCTGACATGTATAGTCGTCTAGTCATTCATCATCACTCAACCATCTCATAAAGCTCCTTTTAAAGGATCATAGGACCCAGCCATGTTTTCCTTCTATCTCTTACATGCTTATCTTGTACTTCTGACATGTATATTCGTCTAGTCATTCATCATCACTCAACCATCTCATAAAGCTCCTTTTAAAGGATCATAGGACCCAGCCATGTTTTCCTTCTATCTCTTACATGCAGATCTTGTACTTCTGACATGTATATTCGTCTAGTCATTCATCATCACTCAACCATCTCATAAAGCTCCTTTTAAAGGGTCATAGGACCCAGCCATGTTTTCCTTCTATCTCTTACATGCACATCTTGTACTTCTGACATGTATATTCGTCTAGTCATTCATCATCACTCAACCATCTCATAAAGCTCCTTTTAAAGGGTCATAGGACCCACCCATGTTTTCCTTCTATCTCTTACATGCACATATTGTACTTCTGACATGTATATTCGTCTAGTCATTCATCATCACTCAACCATCTCATAAAGCTCCTTTTAAAGGGTCATAGGACCCAGCCATGTTTTCCTTCTATCTCTTACATGCACATCTTGTACTTCTGACATGTATATTCGTCTAGTCATTCATCATCACTCAACCATCTCATAAAGCTCCTTTTAAAGGGTCATAGGACCCAGCCATGTTTTCCTTCTATCTCTTACATGCACATCTTGTACTTCTGACATGTATATTCGTCTAGTCATTCATCATCACTCAACCATCTCATAAAGCTCCTTTTAAAGGGTCATAGGACCCAGCCATGTTTTCCTTCTATCTCTTACATGCACATCTTGTACTTCTGACATGTATATTCGTCTAGTCATTCATCATCACTCAACCATCTCGTAAAGCTCCTTTCGTTATCTTATTTCAAATTTCTATTTTATCTATGAATTAATTTCTGATGTCTTCTCTCCGCCTTCTTTCATACATTGACACCATAATTTTTTCTTAGTGTACACATCTCAACAGTTTTAATCTTACTTTTATCCTTCTGCACAAATCTAAGATTCACTTCCATATACTATATTATAATATTAACGCTGATGCATCAAGTGTCAGATGCATTTATATCATATTGCACATAGAGGTTTTCTTAAATTCCCAGTATTGGTCAATTTCACAGATAATTGTTATCTTATCTGTTTTGTAATGACCAACCGGTTTATGGCAGAAACACAATTGTTTTATTTAACGAACTAGAAAACTAGTATATGAATTTTTGCTTTATTTTTATTTCCATGTTCAGTTTTGCACTAAATGCCTAAAAAAAATATGTATAGTATACTATAACCTGACACAAATCAATGATATCATCAACTCAAATCATAACACACTGGATCTTGTTTACACTAATTTTGGTGTGAATGTGTCTCACAGTGACTTGCCTCTTGTAGACGAGGACAGTTGTCATCCCACCCTAGAATTCTCCTTAGTTAATTTATACTTAGTTAACCTTTCCTTCCCTGTGCTGGGTATCTTCTACACGTTGCTTCTAATAACCATCAATATCTCTATAAATATAATAAATACAAGGTTTAGATTTTAGGTATTCCTCCATAATATATTTACGCATTGATTTAAAAAAATAATATTAATAATAATCAGAATTTATCGACTACATCGAGGTGTTTTAAAAAGATCGAAAACAAATTCGCATTTAAACGCTGCGAGTGCCTCGTCTTGACGATAGGTGAATAGTATGCGGGAAGCGCGACACTATATTCGCATCTCACTCTTGCATACTAGACTGAATTGCGAGGAGCTGAATTGTCTCAACGCCGCAAGCATATGCGTAAGCGCCGGGGTATGCGACTGACATTCCGCGCCGCTAGTAGCTTCTAAGCTTGCAAATAGGTTAGACGTACGCCCGTTCCGTGAGCGGTGGCAGATGGTTTTTTAATGTTTTCAGCAAATAAATCTCTATTATTATAATTTTTAACTTCAATTATAATTAATTAAGGGGATTATCTATGAATGTTCTTATTTTTCCGATTTATAATCGCTAATTTTTTATTGCGTTCTCACTACCCAACACCGGAGCACGCGTATTATTTTTATCACCGTAAGGGAAGGGTTAATGTAGACCGGACATATTATGTCCGGTCTACATGCGTATCAGATGTCCCGTCCATCACAATTTCGCCTTTACAATTAAATTTTCTATGGGTTTACGGTTGGAGCGTTGTTTTGTAGACATTTGTGACATTTGTAATGTATTTAAAACCAGTAACAACCTGTCAATCCTGACGGAAGTTAATAATATTTCTTCAATATGAGGTTGTGTTTGTCTTTGTGCTACTTAGTGTTGACATGTTGCTGACTCTCCAATTCCATTTGATTGTGATTATAAACACGATCGTCTCCTTTTTTAAATAATAGCAGCTCTTTTTGCCGCTGTCTGGATCTTTAATAATAAATATGTAATACTCTCTCCAATCGCATTTGATTGTGGTGATAAACAGGATCGTCTCCTTTTTTAAATAATAGCAGCTCTTTTTTGCCGCTGTCTGGATCTTTAATAATAAATATGTAATACTCTCTCCAATCGCATTTGATTGTGGTGATAAACACGATCGTCTCCTTTTTTAAATAATAGCAGCTCTTTTTTGCCGCTGTCTGGATCTTTAAGAATAAATATGTAATACTCTCTCCAATCGTATTTGATTGTGGTGATAAACACGATCGTCTCCTTTTTTAAATAAAAGCAGCTCTTTTTGCCGCTGTCTGGATCTTTAATAATAAATCTGTAATACTCTCTCCAATCGCATTTGATTGTGGTGATAAACACGATCGTCTCCTTTTTTAAATAAAAGCAGCTCTTTTTGCCGCTGTCTGGATCTTTAATAATAAATCTGTAATACTTAAAAAATTGACTTAAAGAAACAATTTTTTTTCTTGAATCTTAGAAAAGACATTTGGTTTACTTTGTGGTGTCACAACTATTTTATTTGAGTTCACTATCGGTTTTAAAAACCTCCGTCTTCTTCGTCAGGTGAAATTGAACAAAATGGTGCATAAAATACATTTTTTTCTTATGATAGGTACACGTGAGGGGGAGGGGAGCAGGGCTACTAAGGAGAGGCTAGTAGTGAGGCGTCAAAAGGATGGCTTTTGAACGGGAAATATATTTAGCAGAGAACTACTACTAACTAAATTACATCCAAAGGTTATTTTTGATAAAATGGTGAGTAAAATCCGTTTACGGAATGAAACTGGTGCATCTTTAGTAGCTGAATTGACAGAAAAATTAAGGTTTCGTTTTCTCCATCTACATAATTTACACCATTTTCACTGACCAGCTAAGGTGACTGAACTGTGTGTTAGATGAACACTGGCCATTGAGATTGTATTTGTTGACATTATAGAGAAATTACGTGTTTTGTCTGTAGTATATTTGTAATTTAAAAAAAAAACTTTGTTATTTCAATAATAAAGTACACATGTTTCTAACTATAATCTTTTTAAGTGAACTATACTTACACATGTTTTTACCTCCTATCAGTGTACTACACTTACAAATGTTTCTAACACCCATATCTTTAAGTGAGTTACACTTACACATGTTTTTACCTCCTATCTATTTTTAAATGAACAACACTTACACATGTTTCTACCTCCCATCTCTTTAAGCGAACTACACTTACACATGTTTCTACCTCAAATATCTTTAACTGAACTACACTAACACATGTTTCTACCTCATATATATTTAAGTGAACTACACTTATATATGTTTTTATCTCCTGTCTCTTTAAGTGAACTATACTTACACATGTTTCTACCTCCCATCTCTTTAAGTGAACTACACTTACACATGTTTCTACCTCCTATCTCTTTAAGTGAACTACACTTACACATGTTTCTACCTCCCATCTCTTTAAGTGAACTACACTTACACATGCCCTACTTCTTATCTCTTTAAGTGAACTACACTCACACATGTTTCTACCTCCAATCTATTTAAGTGAACTATACTTACACATGTTTCTACCTCCTATCTCTTTAATTGAAATGGTACTGGTTTGTTATGAAATCAGTGCTCAGGTTCCTGACCTAACTGATTCTCTCACAATAAACCGAGATTATACAACTTAATGAAAACCTCAAGATGTGAGGTAGAAACACGTATATAGAAGATTAATGCGATTTGTGGAATAACAAAGTTTTTCAAAAATATTAATTAATCGGGGTGCATGGCCGCGCGGTAAAGCGCTGGACTTCTGTGCGTAAGGTCGTCGGTTCGAATCCCGCGCTGTGCTACTCTCCTCGAATGACACAGGCACTTTTTCCGCCTAGTATTCGAGGGTATTAAGGTTACCTATGACTTCGGTCATATCTTTTCTTTTAAAAAAAAATCGAGTTCAACAAAGTAAAGGCCGAAACCTTTGATACATTTTTTGTCATTGATCAATTTCCTCTAAGAGTTCTTTGAAAAAAAATACATTGTTAAATGTATCGATAAAGACGGTACTACTCGTATGTTCTGGGATATCTTCCTTTCGTACTCACCAAAAATAAAGAACGGGTGATATCATTGTATATTTAACATGTTCACCGCGTTAAAAATCAAATTCCACGAATCCTGTGCGCGGCACAATTTCAGCGTTTTTTAATTTCTAAGTTTAAACACATATTTTGTTTAGAACCACTGATATTTGATTACAACACCAAGTAAACATGACACTTAAGTAATTTTCGGATAATACATAATAGTCATTACTCTTAAGGAGACTCATTAAATAAAGGAGATAAACTTAACATTACGTAAAATAAACAAAGGAATGCTACGATCAAATCAATGCTTCATGACACTCACCCAATCAAATGCATATAGCACAAGTAATGTTTATTTACGTAAGAGAGACTTAGTAATGTTTATTTACGTAAGAGAGACTCATCGCAGGACTCGATCCGCGAGACAGGTCGTTAATGCTGGAAATATTGAGAAACCAAAAAAATTCGGCGCTCTGTTTATTCAACAATATCTCATAAACTAATATATTATTTGACAAGGTTTTCAGAGATGTCGCTAGAATAAAGATTACTTTAAATTTTAGTTCAAATTTTATTCCGGTTTTGTGTCATTTTTTTTAAGTATTTGTGATTTGAAACTTGGATTGTCGTCAGATCACAGGCGTTTGTGCTCCCCGCGGGGAACATGTTAACTCGATACAAACTTATAATCTTGGCATCAACGTTATATGGTATACAAGATGTTCTGACAGATATTCATAATAACTAACCCTAAGAATCAGGCATGAGCATCCTTAGTGGAACTAGTTTTTAAAGCTATTTCGCTCTCTTGTTTCACTAATTAAAAAGAATTCTATATAATTTTCTCGTATCGTCAATATACAACCACTTAATGAGAAGTGTGGAAGTGAATTTAAAGAAAAACAACTCTAAAAGCAGTTGTGAGCGAGCTAATTCAAATAAATGTAAAGAATACCACAAGCCATTAGTCGGTTTTCGTTTCCACGCTTTACTTTGGCTTCCACAGTTTATTTTCGTTTCCACAAATTACAAGACTGCACCGGCTTTAAAGACTGCACTGGTAACACCAAATACAAGCGGAGTTTTCCCAAGTGATTTGTTTTCAAGCTGAGTAAATGCAATATAATTAAAGTGTATTGCTTCGTGAGACATTTTATAAAGTTACTTAATTTTTTGACGGTTTTTTTTACTGTTTTTTTTTATTTATTTAACGGTACCCTTATTTTAATGGAAAATAGGCAACATTACAAACGGTGGAATTGAACAAGATAAACACAAAAATGGAAAATAGGCAACATAACAAACGGTGGAATTGAACAAGATAAACACAAAAATGGAAAATAGGCAACATTACAAACGGTGGAATTGAACAAGATAAACACAAAAATGGAAAATAGGCAACATTACAAACGGTGGAATTGAACAAGATAAACACAAAAATGGAAAATAGGCAACATTACAAACGGTGGAATTGAACAAGATAAACACAAAAATGGAAAATAGGCAACATTACAAACGGTGGAATTGAACAAGATAAACACAAAAATGGAAAATAGGCAACATTACAAACGGTGGAATTGAACAAGATAAACACAAAAATGGAAAATAGGCAACATTACAAACGGTGCAATTGAACAAGATAAACACAAAAATGGAACAAACTGGGTGGGATAAAGTATGTGTCAAACATGGCGAACCAAATAGCATCACACCATGCCTCTTGATAAGTAAACGGAGAGAACAGAACTCTACAGTTTGTTATCTAAAAACCCAACTTCAATTTTTCATCACAGGTTTCGGGTTTGTGGAACTATGTATTAAAACATTTAACAATTAATTTCTTTCTTATTCCACTTATAATAATTATCGCCTGTACATGTGTTTTTACCTCTCGTCCCAGGCGGAATGTCTGAAGAGAGACTCGGAATAGATGTAGAAACACGTGTAGTGGGGATTTATTTATGACGTAAATAACAAAATAGTTAGTTGTCAAATACAATAAATTTCTATTTATCCCTATTATACGAGTACATCTCGTCATGCGCAGTCATATATATAATAATTTGTGCGTAGCATTCTTTCCATATTTGGTCCACTTGGTTAAGCTACGTTTTCTTTATTCTACCTCTTCCACAAACACCATGTTCTTCTAAATCAGTAATCTGGACTGCATTCATTTTCTACATACCCGTTTTATTAACCTTTCCTTCCCTGTGTTGGGTATCTTCTACACGTTGCTTCTAATAACCATAAATATCTCTATAAATATAATAAATACAAGGTTAAGATTTTAGGTATTCCTCCATAATATATTTACGCATTGATTTAAAAAATAATATTAATAATAATCAGAATTAATCGACTACATCGAGGTGTTTTGTAAAGATCGAAAACAAATTCGCATTTAAACGCTGCGAGTGCCTCGACTTGACGATAGGTGAATAGTATGCGGGAAGCGCGACACTATATTTGCATCTCACTCTTGCATACTAGACTGAATTGCGAGGAGCTGAATTGTCTCAACGTCGCAAGCAAAGGCGTAAGCGCCGGGGTATGCGACTGACGTTCCGCGCCACTAGTAGTTTCTTAGCTTGCAAATAAGTTAGACCTACGCCCGTTCCGTGAGCGTTGCCAGATGATTTTTTAATGTTTTCAGCAAATAAATCTCAATTATTATAATTTTTAACTTCAATTATAATTAATTAATGGGATTATCTATGAATGTTCTTATTTTTCCGATTTAAAATCGCTATTTTTTTATTACGTACTCACTACCCAACACCGCAGCACGCATATTCTTTTTATCACCGTAAGGGAAGGGTTAAACTATCCATTTATTATATTCTGATGTTTTCATTTCACTTTCTTTTGCAAATTGACACAATAATCTTCAGTGCATGCAACTCCATAGCATTAATCCAACGTTTATCTTTTTTCTAAGTCCAAGCTTTATTTCTGCCTGTCAAGGTAGAATGGAACCAACACACTGTTAATACATTGTCAATTTTCTAGGCAGACGAGTTTCACTTCAAAGGTTTAAGCATTATATATTTTGTTGATCAAAATAAATACTCTTACAGATGTATGATTAAGTATCTTTTTCCTCTAAGTTTCGAAGAAATTAAAAAAAATTAAAGTTTAATTTTTAACCCTTCCCTTAAAAATTGAAAACCGTGCTAAAATTGAAACGCGCGCTCCGGTGTTGGGTAGTGAGTACGCGATCAAAAATTAGTGATTTTAAATCGGAAAAATAAGAACATTCATTGATTATCCCCTTAATTAATTATAATTGAAGTTAAAAATTATAATATTTGAGATTTATTTGCTGAAAACATTAAAAAACCATCTAGCAACGCTCACGGAACGGGCGTACGTCTAATCTATTAGGAAGCCCAGAAGCAACTGCGGCGCGGATCAGTAGTGGCTTACCCCGGCGTGACTTACGCTTGCGACGATTGAGACAATTGAGCTCCTCGCAATTCAGTGGAGTATGCAAGAGTGAGATGCGAATATAGTGTCGCGCTTCCCGCATACTCTTCACCTATCGTCAAGACACAAGGTCGAGGCACTCACAGCGTTTAAATGTGAATTTGTTTCCGATTTTCACAAAATACCCACGATATAGTCGATAAACTCTGATTATTATTAATAACATTTTTTAAATCAATACGTAAATATATTATGGAGAAATACCTAAAATCTTAACCTTGTATTTATTATATTTATAGAGATATTGATGGTTTTTAGAAGCAACGTGTAGAAGATACCCAACACAGGGAAGGAAAGGTTAAACACGTTTTTTACTTTCAAATATGCCTTAAGCTGGGAAAAATTCTTGAAGTGTACATTCCACGTGTTATGAAAAAGTTCTTTATAAAGTTTACATACTTTTTTTAATAATTGTTATTCATTTTGCGTGGTGTTTATATCTTTTACATATCGCACAAAGAACTAATTTCCTTGTTATATCTTTAATATATTGTGCATACAAAGAACTAATCTCTTTCTTAAGCTTTATTTCACATTATTTTTCTTTTAAATTTATCTACAGCATGTATGGGAAAAACAAGCAGCATAAAAAAAACAGTTTTATCTTTTAGATTTAAAATGAGAAACGTTGAAATAAGTATATTTTATTACGCAATATCCTGAAGGTATTCAAATACACAATACAATCTAACATAAAGCATTCTTTGAGCGGTATTAAATTGTTTGATTTTTCCTTGTTTAAGACTTTTATAACAAACGTATAAGGAATAATAATACCCGAAAGAGTTTTATTCGTTAGAAAAATCATCGTAGAAAACCGCTTCATTATGCATTTTCTTTTCTTGTACCCTCCGTTACATATATTTATGACTATATCTTAACCATGACACTTTCTTTGTGACAATCTTTCCGTTAAGATCGACTTAAGTAAATTGCATTTAAGGCTGCATATTGCGTTTATGCATTCGTCACATTCTTCAGTTCTTCAGTTTTGCACAAGGAGGGCATGTACAGTGCCATGGTAACTTGCAATGGGGGGGATGGGAAGAGAAGAAATAGATTTTCTTTGCACTGAAGTGATCAGATGTGTAGTGCCACGGGCTTACGCTTCGGACAGCGGAATGCCGAAAAGATTGAAAAAATAATGCACAAGTTACAACAATTCTAGTGTGGGTCACGTTCCTAAACATTGAGGCCACGACACAGATGAATCATATCGCCGAATAAATTGTTAACTTGATATTTACAGATCTAGAAACAATCTTTTAAATAAATAAATACTCTAAAATTAAGGATAATTTTTGTGAACTTGACATGTATACAGTATAATATTTTTAATATATAAGTGGGTGTTTTTAAGTTTAAATAAATATTAATTTGATACATAAGAGCATTCGATAAAGTTTGATTTTTAATAAGTGGATCCATAACTACTTCACACTAGAATTGTGATTACACATGTGATTGCACATTGTGATTGCACATCCTTTAATCAAAATGAGTACACGTTTTAATGAAAATAAATAAATAGTATTAAAATAAATAATAAATAAAATAAATTAATTTACATAATATAAAATAATATTAATAATTATTACATTTTTAATAATTTTAATAATAAATAATAATTTTAATTATATTATAAAACACTAAATAATATTAATTATTATTAATAATAATTAATATTACATTATTTATTAATAATGTATTAATAAATAAAATATTTAATAATAATATAATTATAATACAATAATAATATAATACACCGTTTCACTTTTCGTGACGTTCAGGCTAATTGCTTCACCGCGCCTATAGAAGTTTCACTTCAAAAAACATTTACTAATTTAACAAGATCATCAGCCAGATCCGAAGATGCCCAGGAGAAGAAAAGGGGATTTCGTTCGTTGAATTTTGAGTGAATCAGAAGAACTCATCGAAATACATTTTGGCAGCCCTGTGTTAAAAATTGATAGAATTGAACATTTGATTTTAATCTTCCTTTTTTTTACAAGTATGTATTTTTTACAAGTTCATGTTTGAGCAGAAATCCAAAAAAAAAATCCAACAATAAAAAATTGTCGACAACCTATTATTATGACTTCAGAAAACTTCAGAAGCGAAAAAAATTAATGCCTTAAATTTTCTAAGCCTTCCCTTTTTTAACTATCACATTATTATTCCTCTGAATTTTTATCTTTGACTTTTTGAAAACGTTTGTATTAGCTATTCAAAATGAATGCTCTCTAACAAACCAAGTAATTTGTTAGAATAACTACCCCAATCACTCAACTTCCCCGCCCGGAACGACTACCGGCTGCGGGCAAATATTTGAACCTTTCACACTGATTGTAATCCGAAAATAAGTTATGAAGCCGAAAATTTTCCAATATTTACATTTCTGAATAACTTTTCTTTCATTTATTATTAAGTTGATTGATGACCTCCGTAGACTAGTTAGTAAAACTGTGATGTTCAATTTGGGGGTTTTGGATTCAATTCCCGATTGTATCAAAACAATAAAATTAAAAACGATAAAGTTGTTTAAATATTTTGTAATTGGTTTTATTAAACACTGTTTATTCAATTTTTTGTAACGGTATAACCCTGCCGGTTTCAAGGCTTTCACCTCATCATCATTAGAGCACAAATAAGGCTTTCACCTCATCATCAGGGAGCACAAGTTGTTTAAATATATCTGGCGTATATTTGTGGAACTCCACAATAAATATAAAATCAAAATACAGTTACATACTTTATTTTAATTTTATATTAACCCTTCCCTTACGGTGATAAAAATCATACGCGTGCTTCGGTGTTGGGTAGTGAGTACGCAATAAAAAATTAGCGATTTTAAATCGGAAAAATAAGAACATTTATAGATAATCCCCTTAATTAATTATAATTGAAGTTAAAAATTATAATAATTGAGATTTATTTGCTGAAAACATTAAAAAACCATCTGGCAACGCTCACGGAACGGGCGTACGTCTAACCTATTTGCAAGCTTAGAAGCTACTAGTGACGCGGAACGTCAGTCGCATACCCCGGCGCTTACGCTTATGCTTTCGACGTTGAGACAATTCAGCTTCTCGCAATTCAGTCTAGTATGCAAGAGTGAGATGCGAATATAGTGTCGCGCTTCCCGCATACTATTCACCTATCGTCAAGACGAGGCACTCGCAGCGTTTAAATGCGAATTTGTTTTCGATCTTTACAAAACACCTCGATGTAGTCGATAAATTCTGATTATTATTAATATTATTTTTTAAATCAATGCGTAAATATATTATGGAGGAATAACTCAAATCTTAACCTTGTATTTATTATATTTATAGAGATATTGATGGTTATTAGAAGCAACGTGTAGAAGATACCCAACACAGGGAAGAAAAGGTTAAAAACGACAGTTCACATGTGTATTGAAATTGTGAGTTATTGTATAAGCACCTGCTTTTTTACTCAATAAATATTTCAAATATATAATTAATAAAGATACCCCGTTATCACAAGAGTTATCCGCATCTGTTTAATAATTAAAATCAATGTTTAACGAAGTGCGTAATTTATTTGTTAAAGGTATCAGTTTTATCACATATCACATAAACACGCAGTATGCGTATCCGTGTTTATCATACGAGGCATATCCAAAAAGTAAGTGTACTGAATTTTTGTAGGTTACAATTTTTTTTATTTAAACAAAAAAATTACGTGGTTACCGTAGTACACACCACTTGTACACACTCGTGCGATTCATAGATTTTTCACCATATGAAGTTTTCACCTGATTATAAACCTCAACCGGAGGTTTTCCCTTCCAAACGATATAACGGATGACGCCGCGTATTTCGCACTTGGCGGGAGATTGGATTGACATTTTTCACAAAACGTGTTGTCGCGTCGATACTTCTCAACGTACTGACCTCGAACCGGTCTCGTTGCGGAGGGGAAGGGTCAGGCTACACGGAAGTGTAGCCAACATGTCGAAAATAAAATCCATCCGGTCGTGAGAGCCTCAGTACACTTACTTTCTGGATACGCATAGTACATGGTGTAACAGGCCGAACAATTTTAGACCATTGTGTAATTGACATTTTCTTTTTAAGACATATTTGTTATGTCTTTATATGTTAGTCCAGTGTCCAAACATTTTGTAATTACTTCATTAATTTTATTTCCAGAATATTGCATGGAGGCAGAAAAAAGATGGCTTTTTTGTTGTTTTAATGAAATTTAGAGAGTTTGTTGAGAATATCCAGGAAGATAGGAGAACAGTCAATCTTTATAAGGGTTTCGGAAAAGGTTAGATCATTTTCTCTTTGTAGTTTAATTTCCTCGGGGACTTTTTGAATCGTGTAATATTTTCGTTTTATGCAGTACTCTTGCAGTAGTAAAATGTTTTAAAGGGCCTTAAATGAAAATCAAAATGAAACATTTAAAACAATTCCCAAGTGCAATTCATCTCACTAATTATACTTTCGTTTTATATATATTACAATTTGATTTGCTTTTTGTCATGTTGTTAACTCTTCCAGTCAACAAAAAAAGGTTTTTAAGAAGCCTTAAGTAAAAACCAAACTGAAAACATTTAAACAAAAAACGGGTGCCAAAGGACATCTGACTCAACGCCTGGAACGAACTGACGCCTGGAACGAACAAACAAAAACGCGTTCTTTTATTTATGTTGAAAGTAAAACTTACGTGCGTTTTATGTTAGTGGTTTCACGAATACCTTTTCCACTGTTGTGTCATATGTGCGTGTGTGGGATGTTTATCTATGTATTGGAGTAGTTATATTCACATTAGTTGTTTATG
Source organism: Odontocerum albicorne (assembly GCA_949825065.1). Classification (NCBI taxonomy): domain Eukaryota; kingdom Metazoa; phylum Arthropoda; class Insecta; order Trichoptera; family Odontoceridae; genus Odontocerum; species Odontocerum albicorne. The sequence goes on from OX463857.1 coordinate 31,672,505, forward strand.
CCCCCCTTTCTATTCCGATACGTAGCTGAATTTAGCCCGAGATGTTATATGCGAACATATCCAAAAGGATTTTATCTCACGTCAGCGGCCTGGTGTCATCGTCAGGTTCCAGCGACATTCAGATCGCCTAACCCCATCCCACAGTCCCCTGACGGCAGCATCCCGACTCTCAAAAACAGCAACATGCCCTCCGCCGCGCAAGACGACAGAGAAAAACGCATTGCTCGGTGGAGAAAAAGATGTACATGATGTTTGGTAATAATTAACCTTTTTTTTATTAAAGTTAATATACGGTAAAGGTGAAGAGTGTGAGGATGGGAAGGTAAGATATGAGTCTGAATGAAACAAGAAGGTAAGAATCCATTGCGATATGCCTACTTAAAGTTTTTCAAGGCTGCTTTAACTGTCCCGCGATTCTAGAAGCACATTCTGTTCTACATACCAACTTATGTTACAGGACAAATGTCATGGCTTAACACTCAGTCACGCGTGGTATAGAGATATTAAACCAACTGAATGACACCATTGACATATTCTCGGTACCGCCTAGCAGTATGAGAAGAATCCTGGCTGATATTCTTCCTAATGAATAAGCTAACGCTAGAAACAGACACTCTTTGTGTAACAGCAGACATCCGTGCAAAGTGGATAAAAAAATATAAAAAAGTAGTCCACGTTGTTAATTTTTTAACGTTTAACAGCTAACATATTTATCAAAAGTAATATATTTTTTTATTCTAGCAGTTCTGTTCTTTTAATTAAAAATATCCAATTATATTTTCGTGCCTCTGAATTTTCACATGATATTCCAATTAAATTAAAAGTTACAAAGGATTGGAAATTTCTATAAAACATCTTGTAAACTAGGCGAATTAATACAACAGAGTTAACAAACCTGGATTTAAGGATGAACGTATTTCTAAATCCTGTCTTCTCCGAAGGATTACTAAGTTAGTCTTCCCAAATTATTTAAATGAAATCCAATATCTTGGTATATAATTTAAATAGAAGGTCCAAATTATCATATCTTCAATTCAAGTTTTCGACTGTATTAAAAATTATTCTCGTCATCAAGTCATGTTTCTATTGGGTTGACACTGAGAACACATCTCTCCTACATGATATCTTAGCATACGTCTTTTGTTTACGTTACATCCATACGCCTCGTCATGTATACTCGACTGTTATTAAAGATCCTTCCATCTTTTAGAACTTAATTCATTTGGTTGTATAACGCTTACTTGGTGTATCCGAACTTCTCGTATTTTTTTATACGATTCGTTTAAATAAATTTTATAAATCTCCCATAATTTATTCTTTCTGTGTAGCCAAATCATTTCGAAACTCATTTTTTCCTCAAGGTAGTATATCTTCTTATAACCCGACCTCATTCCTTATCATTTTATAGTATATTGGGTGTTAACATAAGTTGTGTCCGGTTTTTTTTTTAAATTTAAAAATGAGCACCAAAAGTAAAACAAAATGGTTAATGTTATACGTTGTTTATAGTTAAGGCATTAACGTTGTGGAAGTTTAAAGATATTGTAATTTATTTTTATCAAACACTGTTTATTACACTTTTTTAAAAACGGAATAAACAGTGGTTGATAAAAAATAAATTAAATGTTATACGTAATTTGAAAGATTATTTTCTGCTCTACAAGACATTGTGTTTGTTGTAGATGACAGTACACAGTCACGTGACTACAATTCATCTGCTCAGCCAATTCTACGGTGGTTTGAAGGGGATCTTCATGAATAATATGGTTTAAGCGGTCCTCAACGAAGTCAACTGGTCGTCCGGAACGCTACATGTCTTTCAGGTCGAAATTACCGTCTTTAAAACGCAAAAACCATCGACAAGCTGTCCTTTCATTCATAGCATCATCATTGTACACTTCGCAAATATCGCGAGCAGCTTTAGCAGCTTTATTCCCTCGATTGAACGCGAACAGAAGGATGTGTCGAAAATGCTCACTTTCGTCTACTTGACATTCTATTTTGAAGGCTTGTAATCAAATAAAATAATACCTACATGTAACGTAAAAGCAAACACAATATCTTGTAGATCAGAAAATTTTCTTTCGAATGACGTATAACATTTACCATTTTGTTTTACTTTTGGTGCTCATTTTTAAATTTGAAAAAAAAAACGGGCACAACTTATGTTGAAACCTAATACTATAATATTTTTTTCACATCTTATATGCAATATTCTCATTTCTAGTGCATTTATCTTGCTTTTGTTACTATTTTGCCATTTTCAAGTTTAACTTGCATACCCTGATGTTAATACCATGTTTCCATAATGAAATTTTCTTTATTAAATTGAACATAAGCTTTTCAATCTTTTGAAATGCTTCAATGCGTCAAAACGATACCGAAAATATTATTATATGATTAAAAACGTTTTAAATAATCAAGATTTTTAAGCTTTTTAAAAACATTCTTCGAAAATAAATTGTTATGATGCTAAATTTTTCTAATCATAAAAATAAAAGGACCATTTATGGAGCATCATTTATAGAGCAGATACTTATTAAGGGCGCTCTAACTTGGGATTCGAACCCACCATTTTCGACAAATCAAAAACAATTCAATAAATATACAAAAGTTAAGGGTAAAAGGGTAGGTTATAGAAGGTAGGTAGCTGCGGAAATGGGATTAGGTACTTCCTAGCATCTGAATATGTTTAGAAAAATATATTTTGTAAGAAGACTTCCGATTTTTTTTCAAAGGACAACGTTTCAAACAAACCTTTTTATATTTTAATATGTGATAATAACATATTTGGCTTAAGTTTGAGTGCCAAAGCTTTGTTGTAAAGCTTCACACGCCACCAGTATAGCATACACTTAGATGCAAACTATTCCCCGTTACAATACCAGCAACGGCAAAAGCCCTGTCCTTATGACCCACCTTATTGGATGGATTTGGAACAATCGATTTATTCGATGAAATTGAAAATACTTCAAAGTATCTCTCCGGAAGAATATTATAAAGAAACCTATTTTACTTGCGATGTATTGCATTCCATTTTTTGTTGTATACAGTACAGGGTGGTGAACTAGTTGTACTGTTGGCAATTTCTCCCAACCAAATATGAATTGTTAAAGAGGCCTTTAGTGAAAACTAGACGGCAACCTTATTAAACGAAAATTGAGTTCCATCGGGATTCGAACGCGCAACCTTCGGGCTAGGTGACAGGCGTTTCGCCAACTAGGCAACAAAGGTCATTCATAAAACACTTTCTTTCTATAGACTGAAACATTTCCTTTCTATACCCAGATCCTTCTACACATATATCGCAGGTTATCACATACAATATTCCAATGGCATCATAATTTCAACAACCACATTAAAATCATATCTAAAATTCCTCGTCAAACAGTTACTTAAAAAAAAAAACTTTATTTCAAATCAGTTATATAACGTGTTTCATTCTCACTTTTCCTTTCCTTTCCATCAATATATCTCTATCTTTTATTTTTGATTGATGATATCTTACTTGAAGAAAGTTTTTTTTAAATAAAATCCTCAAAATCAACTTCAAATATATTTGAGGTTGATACGATTTAAAAATTATAAAAAAAAACAATATTTGAACTTTCCGATAGTTACATTTTTACTGTTTGTATTGTTATTCTCTTTCTTGGTATTCGCTTCAATCTGGTGGTCTTAGTACCATGTGGAAATCGACCCAACAAAAAATATTCCAAAGAGGTCTGAAATAAAAACATGTCTAGTGTTCCTTTTTTTTAAATCTGTGTTTCATCAATGCTAAGCCCAAAACTTGTAGGACTGTAGATACCCCTTCAAGTCTGTGGTAGTATTTCCAACAAACCACGAGTTATGTGCATCTTCTTCTTCTTCCCAGTGTCATGTTAGGTTCCATCAACGTTGAATATCACCTGAAAGAAGACATCTTTGTCCCCGGCAGCCCGAAGCAGATCTCCAACGCCCCTTATGCCAACTCAATCACGTATATTGCGGAGCAAGGAAATTTGCCTCCTGCCTCGGCCTTCTATTTTGATGTGCATACTCCAGTGATTCTGAGTCCGAAGGCTTGATCAAAGGGGGTGGAAATAGTGTTGTCTTCCTTATACAGTCTTCAATATATCAGCGATACCAGTCAGACATGATAGCTTCTCTCTGAAATGTATTTCCTGTTATTTATCTTGAGATATACGAGTATATGGTATACTTAATACCAGAAGGCATTGAACTGCTTGAATTTTAGAAATAGACTCCAAATCCACATACTGTCTCGGTTGTATAATATCCTTAACATTTCCGCCACCCCCTCTTATCTCGCCGAAAATTTCGCTATGCTCAAACAGAGATTGTTTATTGGCCTTTCCAGTTCACTGCTCCTCTTTTTTTGCATCGTCCTTAATTGTCCATGCAATGAGACTCTGGAATCAGTTACAAACCAATACAAGACTCGCTCCGTCCTTGGCACGCTTTAAGAAGCGACTGAAAAGACTCTTAATTTCTTGTCAGTAAAATAACATGCTTCATTTCTGATTTTTCTTTTCATTTCCTCTCCACCATCCCTTCTTTTTCTTTTAATTGGTGATATCTCACTTCATATGAAAAATAATGTTCGGATTATTGTCCGTATTTGTGGGGATAGTAGGCATATATTATGCTCACGTATATGTTTATGGATTCCGTGGGGATGTATAATCATTTGAATGATTTATGCGATCATGTAATTTGCTTCATTTCCTTTTGTCTGGTTGGTTGAAAGATATTGCCACCAGGCAATAAGCCCGCCAGATTATATTTGCAATAAAAGTGTTATAATAAATAAATAAATAAATGTGTATTATTTTGGAACGTATTTAAATTTGTACATACGAGTAGAGTACATTTACCGTAAGGAAAGAATAGTGTAGAAGGGTAACCACATTCAAACTATTTAGTTTATTTATTTATTTTTCATTTAAAAATACAGAAGGGGATTTTTTGTTTACAAAAAATATATGTGTTTTGATACAGAAAAAGAAATTTAGAAAGAAAAAGAAGTTTTATTTATTTCTAAGAAACTTATATTTTATTTACAAATACACAATGGAAAATTTAAATAAATAGAACTGTTTATTTATTTTTTTAGAAACGTGTTGGTTTAGGAAACAGTATAGAAATTTTATTAAACGTAACAATACAACAAACAACATAAAAATACAAAAAGAACTAAATTTACTGTACATAAATAAATTTAGAAAAGAAACAGTCGCATTTTATTTCACAAATAAAATTATTCACAGTCTGATGATGAATTATTATCACTTGCTTCACTTAAACTTAGTATGAAATTGTGGTTTTCACTTATATGGTCAAACATGATTTCTACTATGTTGCTATTTTTTCATCTATATTAATGTATTTATTAAAAGCACCATAAATATGAAACAAATTTACAAAATAATATAAAATTCGGCCAAAATAATAAAATTTCTAGGAATAGGGAAGAAACCGTCTTTTCAGTGGCTGAAATTTCAAATAACATATTCAGCATGAATTTCAAATATATATTTCTGCAGAATAAATCAAATACTGTGTCATTTTATTTTCATTCAACGATATTTTATTGGAAATCCACCCATGGTACTTGCATCCCAGACACACGGTGTACCGCTATCAATAAAACTGCAGCGTGAGAGATGTAGGTACACTGAATTGAGATAGCTGTGTTTGTGGTGCATCGCGTGTACTAGATGTCATCAGTGGTGAAGCTTAAATATTTATTTAAATTATTCATGTACAAGAAAATTTTTCTATGACTTCCATGGCTATATGACGACCCTTATGACCTCCTCCCGGGGGCTGTTAACCAAGCATACTATTAAATGAAAGGGTCCCAGCCTGATTTTCCCTTCTAGCTTCCAAAAAACCTTTTGTACTGTATTATATTATACTTTCGTTGTATACAGTAAAACCTGGCAATTTTTTTGCTATGTGGAAATCTTTCCCAACCAACCACTAAGATATTGGCACCCAATAAGATGTTCCAATCAACAAAAAAAAATTTGATTCCAGCTATTGTTTTGAACCCGCAACTTCTGGGTTGGGAGACATGCATCTTATCAACTAGGTCACGGGGGTCGTCAAACCTTTTTTGTTGGTCGGAATACATTGTCACGTGATGATAAACCCACCAAATTGCACTGTATGTAACGAAAGCGTAACACTATTTAATACAATTTCTTTCTAAAATCGAAACGAAAATAAGCGAAACGGAAACTGTATTGGATTAATATGGATAAAATTCAGATAATTATACAATTTAGATGGCAGCTTAAAACTAAGACGAGACATCGGTGAAAATCTATAGAGGTGGTATTTTTCCAACTATGGATGAGTATTGCTTTAGGTTTATTTATTTGTATGGTACCCTTCAAATGACCTGAAATGGTGGTCCAGATTTATTGAAGAACTTAGCCGAGAGACATTGTCTTCTGCCCCATCAATCGAGCCTTTGAGTAAGAAACACTGGAGTACGCACGGGAGTCATATATTAAGAGACAACAACGCATATCTTGAGTGTGTGCAAGTATGGTTACCAGTCAAACTGTTTTATTATACTTGTTGAATAGCTATTTTTCGGGTACCATCGGAGTTTGAGACCGAAATCCTGGGTGGAAATCAAGCATCTCATCATTTAGGCCATAGAAGCCGGCAGTATTTTATTGTGAATAATAAAACTAGGCAGATTTATCTACAGAACTAGGCAGATCAGGTTTTAAGAAGACTTAAATTGAAATCTAGATAGGAAAATATTGGGAACCAATATGAGTTAAAGTGCAGCCTCCCTTTAAGCAAGTTTTTGGTCGGTTAGATAAACAAATACATATATATTTACGATAGATCTACCAGGTACCAGAAAATTCTAACGGTTAGCATTCATGCTTAACCTTTCCTTCCCGGTGTTGGGTATCTTCTACACGTTGCTTCAAATAACCATCAATATCTCTATAAATATAATAAATACAAGGTTAAGATTTTAGGTATTCCTCCATAATATATTTACGCATTGATTTAAAAAATAATATTAATAATAATCAGAATTTATCGACTACATCGTAAGTATTTTCTGAATATCGGAAACAAATTCGCATTTAAACGCTATGAGTGCCTCGATCTTGGGTCTTGACGATAGGTGAAAAGTATGCTGGAAGCGTGACACTATATTCGCATCTCACTTTTGCATACGTCACTGAATAGCGAGGAGCGCAATTGTTTCAACCTCGCAAGTGTAAGCCACACCCGAGTTAGCAACCAACCCTGCCGCGCCGCAGTAGCTGTTGAGCTGGCAATGAGACTAGATCTACGCCCGTTCCGTGAGCGTTGCCAGATGGTTTTTTAATGTTTTCAGCAAATAAATCTCAATTATTATAATTTTTAACTTCAATTATAATTAATTAAGGGGATTATCTATGAATGTTCTTCTTTTTCTGATTGCTAATCGCTAATTTTTGATCGCGTACTCACTACCCAACACCGGAACACGCGTTTCATTTTTATCACCGTAAGGGAAGGGTTAACAAGCTGATTTAATTTCACTCTTTTATTCCGTTCAGCTAATGAAAAAGCGCTCTTGAATATTACTAAATTATCTAAAAAAAAAACAATTTATATGAAAATAACCCTTTGTCACACAAACTTCGAATTGAAGTAACGCCACTGCGGTTAACCCTGAGCACGGCAGGTTATCTGAAAGAGATCAGAATCAGATTTGGATCAAGGGGAAAGTGTCACGCCTTTTTGCTAAATTTAAGAAACAAGAATTATATGTACACAATTGATTACATAAATCAATTCACCAAATATCAATCTTACCAAGGTGACAGGGCCGGACAGGTCAGTCGGCTTCTTAACGAGACAAGTACTCTTTAGGTCTCTGGGGTATTGTTGGGTTCTCTTAACTCTGAATAAGTCTCTCTAGTTTCTCGCTGGGACAGGCGACACAATTAAACAAGAACAATTTGTAATGAAACAGTTTATTGTATTGTAAAAAAAAGAAAAAAGAAAAAAATTATATAAAAAAAACTAGACGAATGTCTAGAAAAAAAGTTTTAAAATTGGCAACAAATATAAAAATGTGTTGTGTTTAGCAAGGGAGATTCCAATAACAATTTAGAGTTAAACTTGAGCGATGGTTAAAATGTGCGGACAAAATTCACATTAAAAATAGGAGGAAATATTCACCCGTAATCAAAATGGCGTCCTGGAGTTCTGTGATATATGAGGGAGAGCAGTGTCGGACCCAACGTCTGTATCTCAACACGATCAGCACAGAATAGGGCGAGCCAGCTAGCGCCCGCTCCCCCCTGGCCAGGAAGTGCCAACAGGCAGGGGTGCCAATCTCGACCTCGGTCCCCCGTGACAATGTTGTCATTGAATAAAAATGTACCTGACTGCAAGGGTAGTTACCCTTATCTTATTGTCTTTAGTATTTTAAAATATTCAAGTATTTCATAATATTTTAATCTTCCTGTTTTCAAGGCAAGCACATGGTCTCGACACCACAAGTTTCATAAATTATGACATGTCGCGAATTAAAAATTTCGAGGACGTGAAGTATGCAATTTAACAAATATAGTCCTAACACCCCACCCTAAGTTATTGAAAGAACAAAAAAAAAAAAAAAAAAAAAACAAACAAAAAAAAAAAATTATCCTCCGTATATCACAGACGCATCAGTCCAAAGGGATGTTTCTAAGGAGCGAGGGGTGTATGTACCCCTCACCGGATACGGTTTCGTGGCCGATTTATCTCTAGTCAGCATTTGCCATAGGTGTAGTCTTAATTGGTGTAAGACCGACCACGAGGAAGGGAACCACGTAAACCTTTCCTTAACTAGGCTCCTAAACAATTTAACTTCAACACATAGCCGGTTACACAGGAGCGGGAAACAATCCTTCCCAACTCCTTACACAAAAAAAAAATACACAAAGGTACAAGATTACAAGAATTGATACAAAACAAAACAATGCACAATGGTACACGATTACAGGAAATCGATACAATATTATTAAAATCAAATCACACAACAAGAAATTAAAATAATACTATACAATAGGGTAATATAATTAATAAAATATTAAACTGCAAGGTCAACTAACAATCAAATGTTGACCAAGAGGGAAACAAATCAGTTAAGCCATTCTCTCATTACAATATTCTGAGAAATGGACACAGCTTAACCAAAATAATAAAACAAATCTGCAGTCTTCTCCCAAAGGCTGACTTTAGTGGGTTCACTGTAGGTCACGGGCCAACCTATGAACCAGCTGCTCTTCAAAGGTGATTCCTGAAATTCTCCCCTTTCAATGTGGATTATCTTCAAAGGTGATTCCTGAAATTCTCCCCTTTCAATGTGGATTATCTTCAAAGGTGATTCCTGAAATTCTCCCCTTTCAATGTGGATTCCGTCCAACCAACCACCCACATGGCTCAACACAAAATTAGAATCCCACCTCCCTTGATACACCAAAGACAACACTTTACAACACATTCCTTTCCTCGCCCTTCCCTATACTGCACAGTCGGGAACCGATAAATTTTAAAGCGGCCCCATATCACGGGCGCTTTCCACAATACGACCGCCCCTGGCACACAGCACAAGACGGTCCAAACTTCCGGCCACTACCGGGCGTAGTGATAACAACAATGATAACAATAAATTTCGCAATTGCCAATATCTATCATTTAAAAATTTCAAGAGGTTCACACAGAACCTTATACGTCAAATTACAAATATCCTATGGTTCACACAGAGCCACTTTCGAGGACTTGTAACTCCTTAAGTTCAGACAGAACTTTATACATTGAATAACAAATATCCTATGGTTCCCACCGAACCATTTTCGAGGACTTATATCTCCTTAAGTTCAGACAGAACTTTATACATTGAATAACAAATATCCTATGGTTCACACCGAACCATTTTCGAGGACTTATATCTCCTTAAGTTCACACAGAACTTTACACATAACTTGGGTTTCCTCAGACTCCAAGGTCTGGACAACCGTTGCAGTAACAATTCACCACCACACAGAATGGTAACTGTATAGGTGGAGCCTTAGTCCCTTAAAAAAAAAAAAACACAAAACATGATAGAAAATTGGCAAGTAGCCCCGGCTGACAGCAGGACGCGTCTACGGACCCCCAGAACAGAGCCAAGAATCACGTGATACCATTTACACAACTTTGGTCATCTAGGATCCGAGCGACAGACACGCGACCCCCCCGAACCGAAGCCACCCTAGCCCGAAACATGTGCATGACAGAACACATAAAAAACACAAAACATGATAGAAAATTGGCAAGTAGCCCCGGCTGACAGCAGGACGCGTCTACGGACCCCCAGAACAGAGCCAAGAATCACGTGATACCACTTACACAACTTTGGTCATCTAGGATCCGAGCGACAGACACGCGACCCCCCCGAACCGAAGCTACCCTAGCCCGACACATGTGCATGACAGAACACATCTGTAATCGCAATCGCTAATTTGGGTTCATGAGGCCCGTGATGGAGACACACAGCAATCCATCCCAGATGTATTCTCAGGCCATCTTCAAAACCTTTATCGGTTGGGAGGCTAGCTTCCCCCAACCCGGACTCTTAAGGCTGCCCAGGGCCTCTCGGTGATTCACACCGAGCCAAAGTAAGGAGACAATGATAAACAACAACAACTGGGAATTCAATTTACCGAGCGAGACCCACCATACGTCCGACCACAAGGGCACGGGTTCGTTTCGAGATTTAACTATCCAAGAAACGCAGCCCCCAGTCATGACGCATGCTGCCAACACTACAGTAACCAGAGCTCTTATTCCAAAACTCAAAACAGAGCAAACTTTGGAATTCAATTTACCGAGCGAGACCCACCATACGTCCGACCACAAGGGCACGGGTTCGTTTCGAGATTTAACTATCCAAGAAACGCAGCCCCCAGTCATGACGCATGCTGCCAACACTACAGTAACCAGAGCTCTTATCCCAAAACTCAAAACAGAGCAAACAATACAACGGTAATCACCGTAACAGTTACATAAAATCGGTACAAGTACAAAACAAACATAATTAGAACGGCAATTACCGTAACAGTTACATAAATTTGGCACAAGTTCAAAACAAAACAAAAATAGAACGGCAATTACCGTAACAGCTACATAAATTCTGTACAAGTACAAAACAAACAAAATTAGAACGGCAATTACCGTAACAGTTACATAAATTTGGCACAAGTTCAAAACAAAACAAAAATAGAACGGCAATTACCGTAACAGTTACATAAATTCTGTCAAAGTTCATTCGAGAACGCACCATACTCTTATCCTTATTCCTCCCAGCAGCACCACTACAACCTCCACATTTCCCATAAACCTTTCATCGCGCTGCCTAACAGACTACCATGCGACCCCGTACTCGGTGAGTGCTTTGACAGAACAAAATACATTATAATATTTTACACAACAACAAAAAAAAAATTAATCATTTTTATTTCAAATTATATACTCCACACTCAACAGGAGCCAATTCGTCAACAAGATGACTTACTTCAATACTATAGCCCTTCAACACCGTGGAATGCTACACCTCTCTAACAAGAAATTCCGAACACATCAGCGGTTATTATCATCATGGAACCCCGTCCAATAACTAACACTTGCTACGTGCAACTATCCGAAACGGATACTCCACTGTACCATCTGTACAATCTTTTCCAAAATTCAACTCGGTGGAAAGCAACACCTACTCCATAGCATTACTGAACAATTCTACTGCTATTAAACTTGCGGACCACCGTCCAGCGATAGCATTTGTGCAAAGCAATTATCCACGATGGATACTCTACTGAATCCTCAGTACAATCTTTGGAACGCTACTCCCGGGGGAAGGGTACACCTCTCCGTCAAGAAGTTCGGAATACATAACGAATTCTTATCAGATAAGACAACAATTAGGAAGACAATCCTTCCCTAATACGAAATTCTGAAGACTTCCAAGAATTTCTTCACTTAATGCCCTAACTTCTGCAGCCAATAATTCGATAGGGAATCTAATGAGAAGGTAACAATTACCACTAAATAACCCACAACAGCTGTTAGGTAACCCAATACCTAAGCCCGCATTACACAAGAGCAATTTGATCCTGAATGTAATACGTGTACCTTCTACAAACGGTACTAATCATCTATGTATTACATGAATTCTTACTTCAGAAGGACCTAAGTCCTTCGTTGAGATACATATAATCCTACTCTAGGCTCTCAGCATTCCGCCACTCGTGGTCCAGGCTTAGGTTCATTGAACGCCAGGTATTCTTTGGTTAAGTCACCGGGTTGAATACCAGCCCATACATAAAACATATGGAAATGAATCCATACGAGATTGCCCACGGCCAGCTCACTTATTCATTCACCCTAGTGCAATAATAAACTCGCACTGGTGACGTCACTTGACATACTAAACTGTCATTCACCAGGGAATCCGACAGTGTACACCTTCAAGGTATATAACAAAATATTTAATTTAATTATTTTAAGAACCATTTTCCTAACCATGAATGACTCCCAATTAGGCGCTGACGAACCCATCACTGCACTGTCAACTATTAGCTTATCTATAATCCACCCGGGCACAGAAGCTGTGCTCAGGACCGGACCCATATCATATGTTCGCGTCCTTATCGTGTGACGACGGACTCACCGCATAAGGTCTATTCTAAGCTATACTGTATTCAAATAGTCAATTTATATAATATTTATGCAGCTACTAAACTTCAGCCGTATTCTTATAAGAGAATAACCGCTGTATTCCTTCCCTCTTACAAGACAAGAATGATACATTTAATAATTTGACTCCAGGTCACGCTTTCTAGTTTCTAAAGAGAGAATACTCGACTACAATCTCCCTATTACGACGAGAAACAGTTCTATAACCAAATATTGGTCACTCGACCACGCTCCTTAGCTTCTAAGGAGAAAATACACAAATAACTCTATCGTTATTGCAACAACAAAGGGGCTATACTCTATTTAACACTTGGCCATGCTCCTCTTATGTGTCTCGACTACGAGAATCCGAACTAATTCTCACTTAGCTTTATGACATGGAGTGCTATACTCCTCTGTCGGTCACTCGATCGCGAGACTATCATTGGTCAACCTTTGCAATATCCTTCACGTGATATCTCCCTACCACTTTTCCACTAAGCTCCGACAGCTCGTAAACCGAATTGGAGATTTTCCTGCTAACCACGCTCTTTATAAATCTCGGTGCCAGCTTGGCGCTGAAGTAACGACCTGCATTTGACTGTTTAAAGGACTTCCTCCATACCACCTGTCCAACGGACAGACGTCTCTCTCTACGGCGTAGGTTATACCTAGCTGCGCTACGCTTAAACCCAGTCAATAGTTTAGCAGTGACGGTCTCGTACAATTTTTCCATTCTGTTTAGCCCTTGGAGATAATTAGGAGATCTCGTGGAAGAGACAATCTGATTCGAATCCAGTTGGTCGTGGAACGAAGCATGGGGAACCGGATGGAATCCGTGAAACAGATAAAAGGGGTGCTACCGGTGGCTATGCTCACAGTATTGTTTAAACAGGAACAGATCTTCCCTAAGAATTCGCACCAATCTCGTTGATTGTCCTGTACCAAAATGGATAGACACGTCAGAATTGAAGAATTATATCTCTCGCTGGTATTGTTTTGCGGGTGATAATACGCGTTGTAAAAGAGGTCTCGTATCCCATAGGATTCCAGGAATCCTCTGAATTCCTTCATCACCTTAATCTTTTCAGGGTCCGTTCTCAACCCTTCGCGGTCCACTATATGTCCCAAGTACCTAAGGCTTGACTTGCAAAATTCCGACTTGGCCAATTTTATAGTAAGATTGGACTCCTTCAACCGGCGCAACACCAAACGTAAGGTGGCGATGTGTGAATCGAAATCTGCGCTGCAGATTAAGATGTCATCTAGGTAGCAAAATACATGATCGCCCTGATCGGCAAACAGTTTATCCCTTAGCCTCTGCATTTCGGCAGGAATATTTTTTAGACCAAATGGGGTGACCACAAACTGGTACTGACCCCGGCCACGCTCTTACGTAAAAGGAAGCGAGGCGAGACCTTTTATCTTCCTTAATTATTAGCTCGAAAACTGAGCAGAGTTTTCACAAATCCTCAACTAATCACGACTGGAAACAGACAATCTCTGCGCCATCTTTATGCTATCACTTTTTACACCCGTGATAATTCGTTATCTGACAAGGGTGGCTCTAAAGAATGATTTTAAATTCTCTAATCTTGGAATATATTCTGTAAGGGATTCAACTGTTTCTATACATAAGCCTGTCTAGTCTGCAATTTATCCTAAAGTCTTCCGACCCATACCCTTCTAGGAAAACCCTATAGATCACATGGCAATCACTACCTTTTTAACCTTAATTCAGAGAAGGTTAATGTTGCATCTCACAGGAACTATGGCTAGTTGAAGGAAGTCTATTTACTTCTACTTCCAGGATAAACAAGCCATCTTCTTTGTACCCAATGCACCGACACAAAACAAAAGAATTTATTCCAAAACGAAATTCTATTCGAATTTCGAAACCAACCGTGTTATCCAGATGTATTGTCAGAAACAAAGGAATCTAACCAACCGAAATTCAATTCAGACCAGATAACAAACTTCTCTATCAAAAGACATTGATACGAGAACAAATGAATTTATCTAAAACGTAATTCCATTCAGTGTTTAAAAACAGCGCATGTAAGAAAACTCAGCATCGACTGACTGATTATCAATAAGATACAACAGCCCTTTCTAACAATCCCTGTGTCAACAAGAACAGCCAATATTACCGAACGACAACAATTATGACGCAATACTTTCTACACAAACTCGCCATAACAACAGTAGCTCCGCGTAATAATTCGCAATATCCTATTATAAGAATCCTTCTGGAACTTAATTCCAGTTCTCTCTATTCCAACATATTGTTTAATAACAGCCACTGCTAACACGAGAAAAAAAAAAAAATTATAACTATGACGCAATACTATTCACATCTAGAGCCTTCTTCTAGTTCTCACTCTTTGTCTTTTTCACAATATTTACTGCCTGACCTGCTACACCGTTATCAAAATAAACTATCCGTAATTACGACGCAATTCGTCCTTTTGCCTTTGACTTTGAAAATTACCAAACCGAACACTGCGATTTTAACTATTACTTAGTCCTAAACAAAATCCGTAAACCGGGTCTCTAGCGCGATTGAAACATCATTTACGGAAGTTACTTTCCTTCCAGGTGAGATTGATCTCAATTAGCCAGGAACCAATTCTTATTCAACTGGAATATTCTATGATTTCAAAACACTTGTCGTCATTCAATGACCACGCACTTCCTGTATTATTTAATCTGTTTCAAAACACGATACCATGCGAATCTATTTCCTCAAAGAAAAACATCGGACAGTATTTCCAGCCGCAAAACAAAATGGCGTCCGTCCATTATGCACGACCATTCCATAATTTAAATTTTCTAAACATTGAACTCCTATCCTTTATCTCCTTTTCAATCTATCACAATTCGCAAAAAATCACTAAACTGACCACTGAGATATTAATTAATATTTACTCCTAAACAAAATTCGTAAACTGGATCATTTACGCGATTGGAATATTTCTTACGAAAGTAGGGCGCACATAACACTTTGCCCAGCCCATCTCCTTTCAAAGATGAACTGGAGCTTAATCCACGTGGAATTTAATTCTTTTTAAGCCTGACTATCCACGAAATACCACACTAGTCCTTTTTACAATTCTCTGACCGCGCACTTTTTTTCTTGAAAACAGGGGAGCAGAATGAAGAGATCTTCCCTCGGCCTTAATTGGATACATTGCAACAATAAGACAATAGGACAAAAGTTCAACCGAAGCAAATCAAGACCTTGATAACAAAAACAACACTTCTAACTCGATCGTTCTGTTAAACCAACAAGATTTCTCCTAGCAACGCAGTTCAAATTTACAAACAACAACTTCCTACATCGTGTTTACAATCAACCGCGAGGGACGAGGCTGACCAAAGCTCCATTTTAACAACAAACGACTATAGACCAAAATGTAATTCAATCTCTATAAACAATTATATCGTTTATAGATCCATTACAGAAGAAACTATTCAATGCATGATTCGGCCATTGAACCAAGATCGAAACCAAAAATAACTTGCTCCAACGGAATCTTTTTAAGTAAAAGAGGAATCTAACTTAAGCGAAACTTCCACTTCTTTGTAATATTAAACCGTTGAAATTCTACATATTTCGACAAACCGAGCACCAAGAAATGATTAATCCTTGCTAGAAAACCCGAAAGACTGGGCCAACTGAACAGCGAACTATTTCACGAAAGATAGGCGTTTCGTGCGCTTTGCCTACCCACGAACTCTCTTAATATGAGATTGGTCTCAAATAAATCAGAACACCATTCTCTTGACAACAAAATATTTTAGCGAACGTTAGCTAGAAAATCTATTCTTTTTCTTCTCACGATTAAGTAAAATTCTATTCACAATTCAAATAATGAAAAAACTCGAAAACGGCTCCTTGCCAACAACAACAAACAAAAAAAAATTAAAACAATAAACAAGGCCCAAAAAGAAGAAAAGAAAAAACGCGATATCAGACCCCACTAACAAAAACACACTTCTAATTCAAACGATATGTTAAACAAACAAAGACTTCTCTCTGAAGCGTGGTACAAATTTCTGAACACCCTAACTTTTAAATCGAGTTTAATAAGGAACACACGATTCTTAACAAGAAAATATTTGGAAAAAGTTAGCTAGAAATCTATTCCAAAAAGACTCGAAAAACGGCCTTTCCAACTCGGAGCCTGTATGCACGCGACAACAAGATGGCCGCGTGGTCGCGAACAGCGAAAACAAACGCGGGAGACACGTGGTTCAAATTTGCAAACACGTGGGAACAAAAAATAGAGAAAACAAACGGTCGTACACAAAAAAATACATATAAAAACACTTTTCTGAAAATAAATTATCATTTAAAACAAACAAATTATAAATAAAAGCCTTGTCTAGCGAGATATCAAGAGATACAGGGTTTTCTGCCCCGCGTTCGGGAGCCAATTATGTCACGCCTTTTTGCTAAATTTAAGAAACAAGAATTATATGTACACAATTGATTACATAAATCAATTCACCAAATATCAATCTTACCAAGGTGACAGGGCCGGACAGGTCAGTCGGCTTCTTAACGAGACAAGTACTCTTTAGGTCTCTGGGGTATTGTTGGGTTCTCTTAACTCTGAATAAGTCTCTCTAGTTTCTCGCTGGGACAGGCGACACAATTAAACAAGAACAATTTGTAATGAAACAGTTTATTGTATTGTAAAAAAAAGAAAAAAGAAAAAAATTATATAAAAAAAACTAGACGAATGTCTAGAAAAAAAGTTTTAAAATTGGCAACAAATATAAAAATGTGTTGTGTTTAGCAAGGGAGATTCCAATAACAATTTAGAGTTAAACTTGAGCGATGGTTAAAATGTGCGGACAAAATTCACATTAAAAATAGGAGGAAATATTCACCCGTAATCAAAATGGCGTCCTGGAGTTCTGTGATATATGAGGGAGAGCAGTGTCGGACCCAACGTCTGTATCTCAACACGATCAGCACAGAATAGGGCGAGCCAGCTAGCGCCCGCTCCCCCCTGGCCAGGAAGTGCCAACAGGCAGGGGTGCCAATCTCGACCTCGGTCCCCCGTGACAATGTTGTCATTGAATAAAAATGTACCTGACTGCAAGGGTAGTTACCCTTATCTTATTGTCTTTAGTATTTTAAAATATTCAAGTATTTCATAATATTTTAATCTTCCTGTTTTCAAGGCAAGCACATGGTCTCGACACCACAAGTTTCATAAATTATGACATGTCGCGAATTAAAAATTTCGAGGACGTGAAGTATGCAATTTAACAAATATAGTCCTAACAAAAGTCAAGCGGAAAACATGGACCCGTTCAGCTATCACTGCGCAGTCCACGAGTTTGTCCACACTCTTGCTTATTTATTTCATTTTCAGTTTCAATAGAAAAAAATATTTTTCTTTCAGTAGATCAAGGCAAGAGTTTTGTGAGATACATGATGTTGAAGAAAGTATTGTATATTGGTTTTGTAATCTAAAAAAAAGTGGATGTTTAACAGGTATAATAGGTCACTGTATTTTACATATTCATGTAACATATTTCGATAGGTTATAGCAATCTCTTATAACGTAGAGCGCTGAATTAACAATGAGCTACCTATCAGAACATTTCAAGAGAGGCAAAGCTGACTGTTCATTATATAATTGGGTTTCAACGATAATTAAAAAAAATCTTGGACATTGTAAAAAAATTATGGAGGTAAGATGTTTAATGTAGACATTAACCCTTCCCTTACGGTGATAAAAATAATACGCGTGCTCCGGTGTTGGGTAGTGAGTACGCAATAAAAAATTTGCGATTTTAAATCGGAAAAATAAGAACATTCATAGATTCATAGATATTCATCATAGATAGATTCATAGATATTCATCAACATTCATAGATAATCCCCTTAATTAATTATAATTGAAGTTAAAAATTATAATAATTAAGATTTATTTGCTGAAAACATTAAAAAACCATCTGGCAACGTTCACGGAACGGGCGTACGTCTAACCTATTTGCAAGCCTAGAAGCTACTAGTGGCGCGGAACGTCAGTCGCATACCCCGGCGCTTACGCTTATGCTTGCGACGTTGAGACAATTCAGCTCCTCGCAATTCAGTCTAGTATGCAAGAGTGAGATGCGAATATTGTGTCGCGCTTCCCGCATACTATTCACATATCGTCAAGACGAGGCACTCGCAGCGTTTAAATGCGAATTTGTTTTCGATCTTTACAAAACACCTCGATGTAGTCGATAAATTCTGATTATTATTAATATTATTTTTTAAATCAATGCGTAAATATATTATGGAGGAATACCTAAAATCTTAATCTTGTATTTATAATATTTATAGAGATATTGATGGTTATTAGAAGCAACGTGTAATAAATTATAAAAAACAACGAAGGAACGAACTTTTGCACGAACGTGCAAAAGACATAAAGAAGGAACGAAGACTTAGAAATATGTGGTAGAATTGAATTAATTAAATTCTGAAAGCATAGAGTGAGAAAAGCATTTCCTCGTATGATATGACACTATACATGACGAGGTATATAAAACTGGACATCTGTGTTCTTTATTAACTTCAATAGGGATATGGCGGAATGATATAATAAAGACGATGAAATGGATTTCTTAATTGTAATTGGATTTTTTTCAAGTTGAAAAACAACGTTTTACTATACAAATATACATAAAGAAAACTAAAAAAAACTGTAGTAGATATGCGGGTATTTAGAAAGAATCTTGAGTATCGATGTGTGCAAGGGGACGAAATAAAAACATAAAAAAGACGAAATAAATATATAAAAAATTAAGCAATTATATAATGGGTGTTTTAAGTAAGATAATAAGGAGTAGACATGTGGGGAGAATGAATGATGCATAAATTTCTAAGTTTACAAATCAGAAGTGCTATATGTGCATGGAAAAGTAGACGAAGGAAAATGTGACTCGGTCAAATAGATAAGCAAATCAGATTTTAAAAGATGATAAAATAAGAAGTATGAATTATAAAATACTGTGCATAACGAGATGTATAAATATAGATGTGCTGAAAGTTGTGTATTTGGATGAAAAAGTTTGGAGATACGTTCATTCTATCTATTTTACATGGAACACGGTGTAATTATGTTTATGTATGTTATACAAAGTAAAAAACTTTTGAATTATAAACCCTATAAGGAAGAACATATGTAAGTCGTCCTACAAAACCCATAAGAAAGAACATATGTTAGTCATCCTACAAAGCCTATGAGGAAGAATATATGTTAGTCGTCCTACAAAGCCCATAAGGAAGAAATATGTTAGTCATCACACAAAGCCTATAAGGAAGAATATATGTTAGTCGTCCTACAAAGCCCATAAGGAAGAACATATGTTAGTCATCACACAAAGCCTATAAGGAAGAATATATGTTAGTCGTCCTACAAAGCCCATAAAGAACAACATATGTTAGTCATCACACAAAGCCTATAAGGAAGAATATATGTTAGTCGTCCTACAAAGCCCATAAGGAAGAACATATGTTAGTCATCACACAAAGCCTATAAGGAAGAATATATGTTAGTCGTCCTACAAAGCCCATAAGGAACAACATATGTTAGTCATCACACAAAGCCTATAAGGAAGAATATATGTTAGTCGTCCTACAAAGCCCATAAGGAACAACATATGTTAGTCATCACACAAAGCCCATAAGGAAGAACATATGTTAGTCGTCCTACAAAGCCTATAAGGAAGAACATATGTTAGTCGTCCTACAAAGCCTATAAGGAAGAACATATGTTAGTCGTCCTACAAAGCCTATAAGGAAGAACATATGTTAGTCGTCCTACAAAGCCTATAAGGAAGAACATATGTTAGTCGTCCTACAAAGCCCATAAAGAACAACATATGTTAGTCATCACACAAAGCCTATAAGGAAGAATATATGTTAGTCGTCCTACAAAGCCCATAAGGAAGAACATATGTTAGTCATCACACAAAGCCTATAAGGAAGAATATATGTTAGTCGTCCTACAAAGCCCATAAGGAACAACATATGTTAGTCATCACACAAAGCCTATAAGGAAGAATATATGTTAGTCGTCCTACAAAGCCCATAAGGAACAACATATGTTAGTCATCACACAAAGCCCATAAGGAAGAACATATGTTAGTCGTCCTACAAAGCCTATAAGGAAGAACATATGTTAGTCGTCCTACAAAGCCTATAAGGAAGAACATATGTTAGTCGTCCTACAAAGCCTATAAGGAAGAACATATGTTAGTCGTCCTACAAAGCCTATAAGGAAGAACATATGTTAGTCGTCCTACAAAGCCTATAAGGAAGAACATATGTTAGTCGTCCTACAAAGCCTATAATAAAGAACATATGTTAGTCGTCCTACAAAGCCTATAATTAAGAACATATGTTAGCCGTCCTACAAAACCTATAATAAAGAACATATGTTAGTCGTCCTACAAAGCCTATAATGAAGAACATATGTTAGTCGTCCTATAAAAGTTCAAAATAAGCCGATGAATTGGAAATGTGATTGGACAAGACTTGGTAAAGACGTTGGTTATATATAAAAAAATATTGACATCTTCACTGACGGAGGCTCCAATTCGTACTCTCAGTACTTTGATTCTTCTACCATGCCTTAGAAGTTAGCTTTTTCAGTGATCTTGTAACCAATTAGGCTTTCAGACATTTTCTGCAATATTTTTTATTGAATAAAAGAAGTGCTATGTCAGGAAATATGGTTAACGGTGCATTAATAACCATGTTTATTCGTTATTGATCCTTGTTCCCTGATAAAACAATTGCAAAATATAAAAAAAATGATTGTAAGTAGTGGTATATTGTGTCATAACCTTGCTGTAAGGAAGGGAAGCCTGGACATTAAGAAAGAGAATAAATAAGGGAGAAATGGTATGTCTGGCAAACTATATGGTAAACAATGATTGAATTAAGGGAAAAAATATGATATTCAGATCTATAATAATAAATAAAATTTAAAAAGTAGTCATCTGATCGTTTGTAAAAATCAAAAGTATAAGTTCTTAAATACTTAACACAGTAAATTTATATATCTGTAATGAATTAAGTGTAGTGAAAGATATGAGGCATGAGAAGTAGAAGGACAGAAAGGTGTAAAAATTGTCTCGCAAAATACCGCAAAAATAATATAACCTGATGGTACGCACGAAATTGTCGGTTGTTGTTGGAATGTCACTAAAATAATGCCTTGCCAAGGTTTTAGAGCTTTATTGGTCTTAAAAGAGTAACAAAACAGCTTTTATAAAAGTGTGAGTAATAACTTTTATAAGAACATAAAAAAGTGGAACAAGAAAATAAAAATATGACTTTCATGTAATAATTTTTCACTAAGGGCTGAAAGTTAATTTCGAGTGTATATTAACGATTTTTCTCTCTTTTCTTTTGGAAAGAATCAAGATAGAATTTTACAGTTTCAAAAAGAGATTAAGTTCTCTGCGCTCCCCCTTTAGCATGTGCAACAGCCGGTTACCCAAGAGGTAGCTACCCCAAAGCGGTTCCGGCAAGAAAGCTCAGCATGAGTGTTGCCCGAATAGTAGAGTTTTTTTATTGGCGCCCTATACAAAACGAAAGCTTTTTAGGACGTGACTCTAAACTTAAATGATCTATTTTTTTTTCGAAACTGGTCAGTTGGTAACATGTGTGACACAAATGTGTAACTGTAGAAAATAAACTTGGATAATTCAACTTGAAGTGTATTAAGTATTTTCGTAAAAAAAATATTTTTAGTATTCAAAATACAGTATTTATAATTTATATCGTTTTAATGTAAAAGCCAACAGTAGAGTACAAATATAATAAAATAATGCGAAAGGAAACGCCACTTAGTGGATATTCATTCACTCATTCGTTTGATAAGAATTCAACTTATTCGAATTGGTGATTTGAACATATTGAAGAGCGTGGCCAGGAGACAACATTGTATGCACCTCTTTAACCAAAGCTTAGCGCTTAGAACCAATATAATAGGTACGGTAACCGCTATTCGTCATCCATTTTGAATATTGTAACCAGACGAATACCTTTACCAGACTTAAACCTTTTATATTATGGACCCTGTCTGAAATTGAACCTTAAACCTTCAGATAGAAGTCAAACGTTTAGATAACAAGATTTCGGAGATACAATCATTTTGTGAACACAGGGAACCAAGTCACTAGGCAAGGCCTATGATATCTCTATAAGAGAGAGTTCGGTGTCTATCCATGGCTTTATCCTACTCAGTTTCAGTCTGGGCATGCTCGGGTATAACTCCTTGAGCGTAAGAAGATATCTACGTCTCCTGGTATACGTTGTCAAACTTGTTCGAGGTGTTGTGAGCTGTCCAGCACTACTACAAAGATTAGCGTTAAATGTTCCTAACAATTACACTAGACTGCGCCGGCAAGAACTGTTCTCAATAACATACGCAAGAACGGGTCTTCCAGCCGCTATGCCTGTTGGAAGGGCCTTAACTCTTCTGAACGGGACTGCTTCGGATATTGACATATTTCATATCACATTACCAAAAGCAAAAGTACATTTTCTTCTCATATTAAGCGCGTTAGAAAGCACTCATCAACATACTTAAGTGACTGTGAATATATGTGTATCATATGTTTGTGTGTATATACTCGTATGTATGCAGAAACGTTATTTTATATAATTTTAAAAAAAAATTTTCTATGTAATTTTTCTTCTTTTTTACTATGTCTTGTATTTTACAAAGTAATTGGGCCAAGCCTGTTTTGAAAAAAAAAATGAGGATTCTGTTGTTTATAGTTAAGGCATTAACGTTGTGGAGGTTTAAAGACATTGTAATTTATTTTTAACAAACACTGTTTATTCCACTTTTTTTATGACGGTATAATCCTACCGGTTTCAAGGCTTTCACCTCATCTTCAATCTTGTTTACGTTCCCTTGAAGATGAGGTGAAAGCCTTGAAACCGGTAGGGTTATACCGTCATAAAAAAAGTGGAATAAACAGTGTTTGTTAAAAATAAATTACAATGAGGATTCTTATTCTAAATTAGTATTTAGAATATATAATAAAAATATATCATTTTTATTCTAAACACTAGTTGATTACACTAAGTTAAATGGCACGCACAATCTGCATTTACATCCTCACAGAGTTGTAAACAATATTATGAATTAAAAAAAAATTTGAAAAATATAATGAAAATTTAATTCAATGAAAACAAAAATCTATTCAAACTTTAATTATTCATTATTAATATTAAGCAAATTGTTCATTTTTTAGTAAACAGAAATTGACCATCAAAAACATGGCAGGTGTTTTTGAAGTTCAATATTTACGATAAATATATAAAGACGATTAACTGCCAGTGAGTAAACTAGATCCTTATTCGAATAAAAAAGTTGAAGAAATTTAAATCAATCCTGAATATTTATGAATTTAAATGGATTAAGGGAAATTAAAATAATACCTCAAAGGGAAAGTTTTCTTGGTAAATATTGTGCTTAATCTTCCTTAAAGCTGAAAAAATGTAATAATTTAAATAAATCTTAAATAATTCATTATTTAAAATACAACATTCACCATTTGAATAATTTTAATGAAAATATTATCTGTTATGATATAGAATATACTAATACTAAAAACGAAAAAATCAACATTTCGTGAATTTGGAGATTCATTTAACTCTTCCCTTACGGTGATAAAAATGAAACGCGTGTTCCGGTGTTGGGTAGTGAGTACGCGATAAAAAATTAGCGATTTTAAATCGGAAATCTAAGAACATTCATAGATAATCCCCATAATTAATTATAATTGAAGTTAAAAATTATAATAATTGAGATTTATTTGCTGAAAACATTAAAAAACCATCTGGCACCGCTCACGGAACGGGCGTAGGTCTAGTCTCGTTGCCAGCTCAACAGCTACTGCGCCGCGGCAGGGCTGGTGGCTAAATCGGGCGTGGCTTACACTTGCGAGGTTGAGACAATTGCGCTCCTCGCTATTCAGTGACGTATGCAAAAGTGAGATGCGAATATAGTGTCGCGCTTCCCGCATACTTTTCACCTATCGTCAAGACCCAAGATCGAGGCACTCACAGCGTTTAAATGCGAATTTGTTTCCGATATTCAGAAAATACTTACGATGCAGTCGATAAATTCTGATTATTATTAATATTATTTTTTAAATCAATGCGTAAATATATTATGGAGGAAAACCTAAAATCTTAACCTTGTATTTATTATATTTATAGAGATATTGATGGTTATTAGAAGCAACGTGTAGAAGATACCCAACACCGGGAAGGAAAGGTTAACAAGGAAAAATCTTTGACGAAGTTGTCTTATTCCTTAACCCTTCCTTCCCTGTGATGTGTAACTAGTACACATTGCTTCTAAAAAACTTAATGTCTCTATAAATATAAAACATACTGGGTTCAGATTTTAGGTATTCCTCCGTAATACATTTACGTATTGAATGAAAAAGTAATATTAATAATAATAAGCAATTATCGGCCACATCAGAGATATTTTCTAAAAATCGGGAATAAATTCACCAATACAATCAAACGTGTGTCAGTGTGTGACGTAGGTATATTCATTCTAAAAACTCGCCATGGGTGAGGAAGCAACGCTATTCAGGTCTCACTCTCACTCTACTTCGGTATATGGGAACGCAAGAAATAGAATCTCAGTTCGCTCGCTTCGGTAGCTCGCGGGCTTTTGTTTGAGGTGGTCGCTTTGCCCGTTTTGTGAACGTCGGCCTATGTTTTTTTCATGTTTTCAGCAATTAAATTTCAATTATAATCACTTTTGACTTCAGGTTTAATTAATATAAGCTATTGGCTATGAAAATTCTCATTTTTTCCGATTTTAAATCGTTTATTTTTACATGTGTATTGAATACGCAGCACTGGAACGCGCGGATTTTTTTAGCACAGAAAGGGATAGGTTAATCACAAATTTCATACGTTCTCAATATTTTAAACTTCGTTTCACTTTTTAGGGTCTACATTCACATTATTTTTAATATTTTTATATAACTAATTATCACATTCATAACTATAACCGCAATGACTACATTAAAATCTTACCAATTAACTCATTTTACGCTTAACATTTGCATTTTGACTATTTTTTCCACAAATTTCAAATCACTTTACAAAAATAATGTTTTAAATAAATGTCCAGTTTCTGAAACAAATTACTTAATAATTCGACATTTGAATTTGTTTAATCAAATACTTTTTATTACACTTTTTGTAACGGTATAACCCTAACGGTATATAAAATTGTATGTGTTGACTGTGATAATTTCTATATACAAGTATGTCAATACATTCTATAATATAGTTGGCGTATTAAATAACTTCTATGGTATACTTATATTTACATATATATTTTCCTTTAATTTTTTGCGTGTATTATATATTTTACATTTTAATGTTATACGTTTCTAATAATAATAAAAAAACAACATAAAGCGCAGTTTAGAGAGTACATTCTCTTCAAATACTCTCTTACTTGGGAATCAAACCCGATAGAAAGATAAAATACTCTCTTACTCGGGAATCAAACCCGAGAGAAAGATAAAATACTCTCTTACTCGGGAATCAAACCCGATAGAAAGATAAAATACTCTCTTACTCGGGAATCAACCCGATAGGAAGGTAAAATACTCTCTTGCTCGGGAATCAAACCCGATAGAAAGATAAAATACTCTCTTACTCGGGAATCAAACCCGATAGAAAGATAAAATACTCTCTTACTCGGGAACCAAACCCGATAGAAAGATAAAATACTCTTTTACTCGGGAATCAAACCCGATAGAAAGATAAAATACTCTCTTACTCGGGAATCAAACCCAATAGAAAGATAAAATACTCTCTTAGTCGGGAACCAAACCCGATAGAAAGATAAAATACTCTTTTACTCGGGAATCAAACCCGATAGAAAGATAAAATACTCTCTTACTCGGGAATCAACCCGATAGGAAGGTAAAATACTCTCTTGCTCGGGAATCAAACCCGATAGAAAGATAAAATACTCTCTTACTCGGGAATCAAACCCGATAGAAAGATAAAATACTCTCTTACTCGGGAATCAAACCCGGTTGAAAGATAAAATACTCTCTTACTCGGGAATCAACCCGATAGGAAGGTAAAATACTATCTTACTCGGGAATCAAACCCGATAGAAAGATAAAATATCTTCTTACTTGGGAATCAACCCCGATAGAAAAATAAAATACTCTCTTACTCGGGAATCAAACCCGATTGAAATATAAAATACTCTCTTACTCGGGAATCAAACCCGATAGAAAGATAAAATATATTACAAAATATATCAAAATATCAATTTCATTTTTATGATGGTGGCAGCTGTCACAATTAAGTTGAGTGCTTCTTCGCATTTGCATATATAGTACAATTAGTGTGAGTTTGAAAGTCTACTTCAGTGTATCTATACCACCAGCCTGCTAACACTGCTGAAGTAATCTGTAATATGCTATAGATCCAGCAACTTCGAAAAATCGATCGAGCTAACACCGTCAATATATCAACAAATTAAGTATTCCGAGTATATTGCCTGTAAGAAAGATACTGCATCCCTGACTTAAAAAATAGTTTTTACGTATCATACGAGTATATACGAAATCAAAAAGCTTCTTGAAGTTAGATTCAAAACTACCACTTTACATAGTATGAGTTATGTTGTTTATAGTTAAAGCATTAACGTTGTGGAGGTTTAAAGACATTGTAATTTATTTTTAACAAACACTGTTTATTCCACTTTTTTGTGACGGTATAATAGTATGAGTTAGCTGATTGGAGGCTACGGCTCAAAATTCCTTATCAACTAAGCCAATAAAGGTCAAAATAATCAAGAAATATTTACCCAGATCTATCTGAACCGTTTGGAAGTTCATCCAAAGAGGAAAAATACATCATTTAAAAACAAGTGTCACCGAACAGCCCATTATTGTTGATAGTAATTCAGATAGTTCTCGTTTATAATAACAGATGTCACGTTTTTTTTTAATTTGTATAAATGAAAGGAGACGTGCGCTGTGATAATTCAAGTATAAAATATAACTAAGTTTTTTTTTGCATCCACGTCACGATGAATACATAAAATAACCCGAAGGGAATATTTTCTAGTTTTAATATTCAGCTGTGAGTTGACGAGTGTCAGGGCGGTATTGTTGTGTTTAATGCGGTATTTTTAAGAAATTGAAAAAAACGTGTTCGTGAATATTCATTGTAGAGTTTTTTTGTGTATGGTAGGCATTCGCGCATGGAGCTGTGTTTTTGGGTGGAAATGACATATTGCAATTTCGTTTTCGAAAAAAACGTTTTGAGAACTTTGAAGTCGTGGCATGGGATAATAGTTGAGTAATTGAAAAACGAGAATCCAAACTTGCATTTTTAAGTAGTTTTTTTAGATTGCTTACAACTAAGGTGTTTACCCTAATACTTGTATTTAATATACTGTACATTACTTAAATAAAAAAACATAGTTATATCCTCATCTACATAAAAGTGAGATAAAAGTAACGTATGTTATGTTACAAATGAATGAATGAATTATTTGTTATTATTATTATTATAAAAAGGCAGCATGAATGCTGTTTCTATCTATATCTAACGTATCTGTCATATGGTCATGGAGATAAGCAAATGAAACAGATCACCACTAAAACAGTACTTCTGGGTATGTGTATGTATGAATGAAGGCCTATTACCCGTGATAGGTACGACGCATATCCAGAAAGTAAGTGTACTGAATTTTTGTAGGTTACAATTTTTTTATTTCAACAAAAAAATTAAGTGGTTACCGTAGTACATATGTAAGCTATTTTTCGACATAGTCGCCATTCCTCGCAATGCAGGTGGTGAAGCGGGGTATCAACTTTTTGATGCCTTCCTCGAAGTAGTTTCCCGCCAACCCCTCCGTCCACTTCTCCACCTCCTCCTTTACCTCCTCGTCAGTTGAAAACCTTTTTCCACCCATGTGCAGCTTCAGGGAGTTAAAGAGTTAGTAATCTGAAGGTGCTAGGTCAGGGGAATGCGCGGCATGGTTCAGGACATCCCATTTAAACGAGGCGAGCAGTTCCTTCGTGGCGTTGGCCGTGTGTGGTCTGGCATTGTCGTGCAGCAGGCAGACTCCCTTTGTCAGCATGCCTCTCCTCTTGTTCTGAATCGCCCTCCGCCATTTTTTTAGGGTCTCACAGTATCTTGCAGAGTTGATGATGATCTCCCCTTGAGGCATATATATTCAATTAAAATTATGCCTTGACAGTCCCAAAACACGGATGCCATGATTTTCTTGGCTGAAATTGTGGTTTTAAACTTTTTGGCGGAGGGTGAAGAGGTGTGACGTGACCGTTTTTAAACTCGCGATACCACTTGTATGCACTCGTACGATTCATAGCTTTATCACCATATGCAGTTTTCACCTCATTATAAACCTCAACCGGAGGTTTTCCCTTCCAAACGAGATAACGGATGACGCCGTGTATTTCGCACTTGGCGGGAGATTGGATTGACATTTTTCACGAAACGTGTTGTCGCGTCGACACTTCTCAACATACTGACCTCGAACCGGTCTCGTTGCGGAGAGGAAGGGTCACGGAAGAGTAGCCAACATGTCGAAAATATAATCCATCCGGTCGTGAGAGCCTCAGTACACTTACTTTCTGGATACGCATAGTATAATAGAAGGCACAATACAATGTGGATGATCAGGATACCTGATGCTGGTGCCATCCTGTTGTATAAGGGGCAATGAGCTTCTGTATTTGCAGCTTGTCATCGGTGTCTTATTTCTGGATCCCTGGTAACTAGCAAGAGTTACATGCCATTTGGCTCAATCTATTGCTGTTTGCTCCCAGTTGTCCTGAACACTTATGTTTTTAAGCGTCTCACGCAGTATGCCATTTTATTCTTACGCTGATCACCGTGCTATTTTCTGCTAATTTTGGTGCCTACTTTGATGTTTGGGAGTAAAATTTGTGCATGGAAACAGACTAACAGGAGCTTAACAAATGCTGTAAAGATACGTGCATTGGAAAGAATTCATGAAGTGACAATGTATGACAAAATACAGAATGAAGTGATAAGGGAGGAAAGTGAACTTAAGGTGTTATCTATGCCACAAACATCCTATTCTTTGATGTAGCGTCAGCAAGTAGAAACTGTTAGTATTATTTTCATAACGTAAAAAATAAATTTCGAGAGAACTTTTTTTTTCATTCGTATGGTGACCTTTTACATATCTGACGTACTGAATAGTGCAGCTCAAAGTCAGGATTGTATTTAGTGACATTAATAATTTTTTTAATGTTCGAAATTACTAGATGAGTAAGGAACTTTACAAGTCGTCACCGCACGCGCTACCACACTACCCCGCACATAAATAGGCAACAACACTCGCATGAGTGTCTAAATCAAGTGTCGTTAGCAACAAGTCTAGAGCGTTTCGTTTTATATTGATATTGGCGTATTGAATGTTTAATAATAAACTGGTTCTTTATTAATCTTCTTTTATGTAATTTGACGAATGTCGCAAAGCCAAAAATGAAACAAGACATAATGTGACCGTGAAGGGAAAATGAAACAAATTTCAGTATTCTAATTTTGAAACACATATACTATCGAAGTCAAATGTGTCGGTAATTGGAATATAACATAGGTTCTTGTTATATAAAATTAGGTAACTTTTTATTCTTAAACTTTTTTTTTGTATTTGATTACAAAACAAATGAAAATAAATTTACTATCGTTCATATTTTGAGTACACACGCAGTAAAAAATAAGGTAATCATAATGTAAAAAAACAGCACAATTTGATGTTTTAAATTGTTGAAAAAAGCACATACTTGGATGAGCTTTTTAGCTAGTAAAACATTTTTTTAATGTTTTTATTGTCGTTCATAATAAAAAAAAATATTTCATATAACCTACAGATCACTGAGTTTTATATTTGATAATAGTCAGGCTTTCAGACTCAAACGCAATATACACGTATATTTAAAAAAAAATACAAATTATTGTATAAAATTTTTGGCACTTCCCTTCTCCAATTGGCAAAGCAGGCAAGTAAAAAGCAATTGCGTAGGGGTAAAGGAGACTAACCATTCAAAACGAAACTCATTACAAATTTATTTCATTTTAGCGTTTTCCGTTTGTAAAGTGTACACAAGGAGGTCTGGCGGACCTCGGAGATATTATTCTACATGTGAATTGGAAAATGGGTCAACGAATTTCTATTCCACAATTTTTAACGGTCTAACTCACCATATTATTTCCACAGGCATACTTAATTCCACACTCTGGAGGATTTCCACACGGAATGTGGCTTAGCTGTCAAAACTATTGCCTTTGTGTATAGTTAAAAGGATTTGAGTTGGGTGTTGATTCTCATAGACTTGTAGGGTTGAGAACATGAAACAAAGTCCAAATTACTCACTCACTCCTTATTCAATGTGAAGAAATAAATGTTTGTTTTTCTAAAAGTTACCATATTATCACCCCATACATTTTAACATTATGCCACGTCTTTTTTTAGGGTGTGCAGAGATATCTACGACTTTTGATCATACATCTATTCATGGGGTACATGGACACGCGTTAAGACATTAAACTAACCAGTGGAAGGTCATCGGTTCGAACCCCGTGCTGTGTAACCCTCCTGGAATAACACAGAAGTGCTTATTTTTCGTCAAGTATTCGAGGGTTTAAGGATACCTATGCCATTGGTCATATCCATTATCTCAGTCCAATACAGTATTTTGGCAGGTGAGTTTACTGATATACTCGTACAATTACTCACTTACTTAAAAAAAAAAAAAAAACTCGACATCACGCCTTCACTTTTAAACTGAATTGATGTTAGAATGGCAAGAAGATTTTGAACAACAAGACCAGCAACGATGAACACGTGTATTCATACATGCTCTCACCTGTTTCTCATACTTTCGTTTACCTTTCGCTTACTTTTCCTTCTTCTTCTTCCTAGTGTCATGTCAGGTCCCCCCAATGTTGACTATCACCTGAGAGTAAGCATCTTTGTCCCCGGCAGCCCGAAAAAGATCCCCAACACTCCTTATATCAGCCTAATCACGTACTCGTAACATATATTGCGGAGCCAGGATATTTGCCTCCTGCCAACACATCTTCGAACCTCTATTTTACCTTGGATGATCATGTTCAGTAATTTGTACTTTTCTATTCCAAGTACATGACCCAAATAGAGCACCTTTAGGATTTCAATATTAGTCAGCAACCCTATCAACTTTGGCTCTTTGACGAACCCTTATGCTGCACACCATATCCATCCAGGGTATCCGTAGTATTTTCCGGTGTATCTACATTTCGAATGCTTCCAGTCGGTTCATACTAACCAATATTGAGGGTCTACTTTTCCTTCAGCTTACTCTTTTTCAACAATATCCTTTTAGTTATTCGTCGGTTGAAACATCCATCGCTCTCCATCTGTTTAATACCATTATCTGTCTATAATCTATATTGTTGGACGATATTGCCGCATCTTACGAAGTCAAAACCAAACTACGCGTCCGATTCGGCTGAAATTTTGACAGTAGCTGTCAACGAGAATGTACTACGCGATAAAAAATTGCTCTTGCGATAGTGGTGCCATCGGGCGGTGAGGCTAAGTACTTATCGGACCGCCCTCTTATGCTAGAAATATACACAGTAGGTCGTACTGTATACAACGAAAGTATTAAAAAATAAAATATGTATCTTTTTTATTACACTGTTTATACGTTAAGTTGTTATTATTAAAATCAATTTGTGTTGTATTACAGCAGGACATAATTTCAACGTGGAACCAACGTACTATATTTTGTAATTTTTTGTTTTTTTGAAATACTGCGGTTGTAACTTTGAGTTCTCCGTTTACCTACTCCTATTTCAAAGTCCTTTAAAGTTATTCACTTATTAATTCTGGGCCTTGAAAGAACATTTTCTGCAATAATCTGAACTCTAGTGAAAGTTGGTAAGAATAGTGTAAAAGAGATAGCTAGAAAATTAAGTACTTTGTGGAGAATCTAACAGTCAAGTTTGCTGGAAGCAGCTGGCCAAGAAATGGTGATATACACTGTTTTTTGTTAATTTAATAAGTTGTTAAATGGCTACATAATAAATATTTATTCGATTTGTGTTATATATGCAAACGATATGCGTACGCTGGCAAAGCGGTACGCGTACGCGCGACTGGCATATTTGCTAACTAACACATTAACCGCTGGTGCTCCAATTCCAGAGCTTAGGTTAATTACTACATTAACACTATAATAAATGTAATTGTTAATATTTTAAAATAATGCAGCTTTTTGAAAATACCGTTCACCACAGCTTATAACATTTTTTTCTTAGATACCAATATTTAAAAGACACTGTCTCGAAGATCATTTTTATGGAATACACATATCATAAATGATTTCATTTTTCAACGTAACTTGTAAAGAGGCTTTCGAAAACCTTTTCAATATGATATTTTCGAGAGAAGTCAATTGAAATTTAAGCATTCTTAGAAATTTTTTGTCACCTTATAATGTTAGAGATAAGAAATATTTACAAATATAAATACATTAATTTATTTTGTGATATTTCAATATTTTTTTATCATACACCGTTTTCAGTGTGTAGACAAAAAGTTAAGATAATGTTATGTTTTTTTGTATATAAAATTTTCTTTACTTAATAATTTTGGTACTTATAATTTCACATATGAAAGTCTTTTGAACAAAAATAATTTAATTATTGTGAAAACAAGTTCAAATATGTATTTATTACACCATTATGGAAACAGATAAGGTTTGGGCATGTGGAACGAATTAATGAAGAAAAACTAACAGAACAGATATATAGTGCAAATGTGAGCCAACGGCGTCTGAAAGGAAGACGATATAAATTATGGTTGAATCAAGTGAGTGATATTCTGAAGGAAGAACACGTAGAAAGTCAGAAAAATTGTTTTTGAGAAAGTGAATGGATGTGAAGAAGCCTAAGGGTGTGTGTCGAAATAGAAAAGTCTGGCGCTTTGTCTTCTCTGTCTACTCAAGCATGTATGTGTTATATTGTATAACACATTCGTCGTATACAGTACATCCCGGCGGAATTATTTCCCTGTGGCAATCTCTTCCATTCAAACCAGATCGAAATCACTTTGTATTTAAATCTGGGTTAAATCGAATCTGCAGCCCCAAAGTTGATAGACAAACGTTTTGCCATCAAGTCTACTGTATGTAGTTAGGAGTACTACACATAAAATGAAATATAATTTTTGAAATAATCTATTTTTATTTCAAACAATTTGTAAAGAAGTAAATAAATCATCACATATATTTAATAAAGGCACACTCAAACGTACAAACAGGTCCCTGGGTAGGTCAGGGGACCCAGCAGGTGTGGTTTGGCCCTCTTCCAGGAAGATATTGGACTCCAGGTCCGCTTAATAAGCTGACTCTGCACCCATACTAGCTCTGCCCGTGCTGCGGTGTTGTGGAACAAAGCAAAATATAGGCGTACCACAATTTATAACATATTATGTATGTAAACTATAGCGCCGTCAGCCTTTCGGAAAAGTCATTTAATTTATTTCATGGGTTTTCTGAATTACGCTGAATTTCATGGGTTTTCTGAAATACGCTGAATTTCAAACTTCGTATGCAAAATGCTTAGTTTTTAATGTATAGTATGTTATTTTTTCTTTTGTATAATTTTTATTCCGTTTTATACGCGTTAGTCTGTATGATACAATCTGGGTTTGCCACAATGGGATTTACTGGATGATGTAATTTTTATATCCGTAAGTCTGTATGATACAATCTGGGTTTGCAACAATGGGATTTAATAGATGATGGAAAATTTCATAAAGGTATGATTTTTTTTTACTTAACAAAAATACGCTGATTGTCCATGTGATGATAATATTTTTACTTAGCAAAAATATGCTGATTGTCGCCCATGTGATGACATTATTTTTACTAAACAAGAATACGTTGATTGTCCATATGATGATAATAAAGGAATGAGTTCTACAATAGAAAACACAGAACAGAGTAGGGAATTTGAGTTTTTTTATCGTTGGTGCAACCAGGGATTACTATAGAAGCAAATCTTTGACATACACGTCGTATTGAATATTGGGATTAGGAGTTTGAGAAATTGCGGATTTTCTTTGTATTCTTTCTCCATTGGGATAATTCACAACAGTTCTATGCACATTTAAAATAATGCCCAACAGTTCTACGCACATTTATAATAATTCACAACAGTTCTTTGCACTAATAAATTCACAACAGTTCTACGCACATTTGGGTCTGTTTACTTCTAGTTCTGCGTTCTTTACGTCACATTCATCCTTAATAATTTTATAGCTCTTTCTGTCATAAATTAACACATCACATTACTCTTAATGCACCCATTTCCTCCGTGTCTACTCGGTTCCATTTGATCGTAGGATAATTAAGTGGACATTTAAAAAAAAGTAAATGGAGCCTTTAAAAAAATGCTATCTTCAAGTTCCACACAGTAAGTGAAACATAGTAAATTAGGTCTCCCTGCCATGCCGTAGCGAGAGCAACGGCAATTTGTGCAGATGCATGGCTCGATGGCAACCGCCCAGAGCTAAGTGCAGCCGTGATTACTCTGGTACAATGGATATAAATTATCTCTGATAACCTCGCGCTCTCCCGCTTGCTGATACTTACATCTGGGCTGAAGACGACTCTTTCTTGAGGATTGCACTTTATCTGATAGATTAAAACCAATATTAAAGATGTGTTTAACAAAAAAAATGTGATTTCATTGATTTTTAACATTTATGGATATACTTAATATAAAGTTAAAGAAATTGTAAAAGTTATGAACTTGAAATTATATGAGACGAATTGAATTGTGAATCGTTTATGAAATTCATGGGGAATGAAAAGCGGAAAAGGCAAACTAAATGCGAAATGAGATTCAACAATGAGATTCTGGGCCAATTGATATTTTGCAATTTTGATAGTACTTTTTTAGCCAATGGAAGAGTTAAAAGAGAAAGCGGATGGCGTGTAGCAATAAGAAACAAAGTCAATTGGGTATTAAAACATATGTACTCAAACCAGACAATATCAAAACCTACTTAATCTAATCCAGTCCACAACAGTAATTTGGTGTCAATATTGATGTATGGTCGTCTACAAACAATAAAATATTAATATTTGAGTGTTTTATTGTCTTTTTTACATCGTTTATGAAAATATAAAAAATCATTGGTCCCAGATTAGATCCCTGGACACACTTGAGTTTACAAAGAATTTACCAGATACAAAGATGTAATGAGAATATCAAGAGAATTTAACAGCACCGATATCCTCCGAAACTTATATAATTATCTAATTAGAACCAAATTAGAATATGCATCTACGGTTTGGGATTCCCCACCAGCTCAAATATAAAAACAATATAGAACAAATACAAAAAAAAATCCCCAGATATCTATGGTACAGAACAAAGGGCGATTACCCAAAATATGCTCACCATGCCGAACTTCTCACGGTGTGTAACTATAGAAGCCTTGGAACAAGAAGGCAAGAATCCATTGCGATATTCCTAATAAAGGTTTTCCAAGGTGCCTTTAACTGTCTCGCGATTCTAGAAGCACTAAGTTTATATGTACCCAATAAATATATCCGTGCAAGGAATCAACCTCTGTTCTACCTACCAACTTACAGGACGAATATCATGGCTAAACACTCAGTCACGCGTGGTATAGAGATATTGAACCAACTGAATGACATGGTTGATATATTCTCGGTACCGTCTAGCAGTATGAGAAGAATCCTGGCTGATATTGTTCCTAACGAATAAGCTAACGCTAGAAGCAAACCCTCTTTGTGTAACAGGAGAAATCCGTGCAAAGTGGATAAAAAAAAAACAAATGTTGGCAAAGAAGTTCAATAATCGTATACCAAAGCTAAATTAACTTACTTTGGTGGAGCAAATCATGCTTTAATTTGTTGAATGCTTTTTTAAAGTCACTATACACACAGTCTATTTGCGTTTTGTCGTCGAGGGATTTTGAAACAAAATTAGTAAATGCTACTTAATTATCACGTTGTTCCACATTAATTAGTTAATGCATTAAGAGATAAATTAAACCACAACGTATCTATTCTAATAATTTAGCAGGAGCCATAGAACTGCTACTGTTCAATAATTTTCGAAACATGACATTTGTTGCAAATATTTTTTTGGAAATATTTCTGTTGAAAATGTATTTATAAATGTGTAGGGACTACGGTCATCCCTGAATATTGTCAACACGCACGGTCAACGACCGACGAAACGACCTTCGGACATGTCCAAAGGTCGCATACCAGAACATTAATATTGTTTACCCGCAAATACTATTTACGATACATTCCACAGTAGAAAGAGAACGCATCGCGCTGTCTCGCCATTTTGGCCAACAAATTATCTACCCACAATATTATTCACAACGTCTGCAACCATATCTACACGCACAGGAGTGAGATAAAAATATATTGCGGGCGCACTAACGCGCTCCGTTCTGAAATGTATATATACCTACTTACCGATAAATAAAGAATCACTTATCATTAATCATTTGACCATTCATCACTGTTTACTATTTATTGATTATTCACTCTCACTTTCCGCATTGCTAATCGACGTATTTTATTTTAAATACTAAACAATCAAAATCATCATTACGTCCCACTACAAACAAACCGCTAAAAATGTAAAAGTTGATGGTTCATTAAGTATGTCAATACACTATTTCAGTATAAAAGTTGGAACAAAGTGTGGTCCGAGTTCATTCGTGTACTATCTCATTTCATTTACATTATTGGAAATTTGTATCCACCGTTCGACGATTTTTTAAAAGCCTCGTTTGTACGAGGTTTGTTAGTTTGTAGATATAGGCGAAAATCATCATATATGATTGAAAAAAATTCAATGAAAGAATACGGAATGAAATGATAAGGTACGAGTATTGATGTGAAACTAAGGCTAGGATAAAATAGGGCACTCTGGGGGGGTTTAGGAATGTAGGGCGAATGAATGAAGAAAAATTATCAAAACAAATATATATCGTGCAAACGTGTATGGAAAACGGGAGATAAAAAAACTGCGGTTAGATCATGTGAATGATGAATTCAAAGATTACATAGAAAGTCAGAAAAATTACAGGAAATGTACAAGGAAGGAAATAGATGTACCTATAGAGGTATATTGAGATGACTTCCAGTCTGTCTACCCCGTCAGGGAAATGGTACGTATGTTAATGAAGTATTTGTTCGTTTTTTATTGAAAATTTATAGACTGACTGTGTCATATGAATAAGTGAATATTAAAAAAATATCAACGTAAAATGTTAGAGAAATCTTAGGTTGTATAAAAAAGAGTATGGATACAGAAGAGGGGGGAAACGTGTCTCAAGATAGAGGAGACTTTACTGCAGAATAATAAAAAGACAGCGGTTTGGTCCCCTATACGTGCCCCGGTAGGAAAATTACTTGTTGATATGTACCATATGCATGTAAATTGTTGATATGTACCATATGCATGTAAATTGTTGATATGTACCATATGCATGTAAATTGTTAATATGTACCATATGCATGTAAATTGTTGATATGTACCATATGCATGTAAATTGTTGATATGTACCATATGCATGTAAATTGTTGATATGTACCATATGCATGTAAATTGTTGATATGTACCATATGCATATAAATTGTTAATATGTACCATATGCATGTAAATTGTTGATATGTACCATATACATGTAAATTGTTGATATGTACCATATGCATGTAAATTGTTGATATGTACCATATGCATGTAAATTGTTGATATGTACCATATGCATGTAAATTGTTGATATGTACCATATGCATGTAAATTGATGAAACAAATCTGAAGCCGGGATAAAGAATTTCAAATAAAAGTTTTTTTGTGAAAGTACTAAAAACTTGAAAGGTTGTTTATTTCTAGGTTTCTCATAACAGCGTGAGTCAATGGTTGAAATGAACTGAACTGAGCTGCACTAAAGGAATAAATGCAGATTAATGCCCATTATTTTGTGACGAGTGCCTTTAATAAAAGACTCGGTGCAGAGGGGAAAATTAGGTCACTTCTGCTGCCACTTAGATGAATATTTATGATAATTTGTGATATTCACATCGTTTGTTTCCATCTGTTTCCACTAAATAAGGAAAATGGTTTCCAAAAGAGAAAAGTTTCTATTAAGACTAATTTGTAGTCCAATACTCCACCTTTTAAAATTTAAGGCACTGCCTTATTATAAACAAAGTGATATTAAAAATAGGACCGATGAAACTCGATGACCAAGGTAAAACAATACAATATTCTTTATTGTGTCCGCTAGGCATACTTCAATATAATTCTTTGAACGAAAGAAAACATTTTCGTTCGAAGACTTATGTATCATGTATTAAAATATGACATAGCGTCAAATGTTTCTAATAAATGAACTACATTGCACCACCAAGAGCTTTTCTCAATTACATATGCATAAACTGGTCTTCCAGATGCTTAGCCTATTGGAAAAACGTTTCTGAACAAGACTGCTTCGGATGTAAATCTTCTAAAACTGTGAATATTGAATAACATTCTTAAAGTATAATATATACGTGATTACTGATTTTTTTATTGAAAATATCAGTGAATAAAAATAAATAATTTAAAAATAATATATGAACAAATTTTCCGCAAAGCTAATGGGAAAGGTAGAAAGAGCGGAGAGCATTGCTTCGCATAACGAGATGTTCACACTGCGCCGTGCCAGATAAATAACACACTAATGACTGTAATTAAAGAAATATATACGGGCGGTACTCAAATTGCACCATAAGAAATATAAGATTTTTAACAAGAAGTGTTTTAAAGGAAAATTATATTTGATCAAGAACAAAGCTGTTAGAGTTAAATACGATGTTAAAAAGAAAAGAAAAGAAAATAGAATACCAGAAAAAATCATTCAAAAGTAATTTGGGAGATTTTCATGAAAAGCGAAATTGAATTTTCAATTCTTTATTTATTATTTATCTACATATCTGCTAAAAACTTAACCCCTGTTTGCATTGTATTATATAATACTTTCGTTGTATACAGTACAATTAGGTAGGCTTATTGCCATATGGTAATCTCTTTCAACCAACGAAGAAGATGTTTAAGAGGCCTTAAGTGCTAGAGTAGATTTTTTTTTAATTTAGGTTCCCGCAACCCTCTCGTTGAGAGACAGACGTCTTATCAACTAGGCTACAAAAGTCGTCATAGTTCATAGTCCTTGAGATGTATCTAGTCTTTGTAAAAATAAAAATGTATTGTACCCTTCAAATGATCTAAATTGGTGATTTTGACATACTGCAGAACCTAGCTGGGAGACAATATTATCATCGACGCCATTAATCGAGCCTTCGGACTTAAACACGTTGGAGTAAACGCGGAACTCGTTGTTAGTGATCGCACGTATTAAGAATACAACCGCAAGTGAAAAGGCACTCGCACACGTCTTGCACGTGCGAGTATTGTTACCGAACGAACTCTTTTTATCAGACTGGGACTGTTGTTTGTTTTTTCGAATAAGACTTGCATCCAGAAATTCGACATAGCGAATCGAATTTCTGAATGCAAGTCTTACATATTTCCTACAAGATCACGTAAGTCTATGGGTCAACTGTACTTTTTATTGAAAATATTGGTTTGAAACATATTTTCAGACATGATTTTATCTGACAACATTAAGACGTGCTTTTTATTGACCTTTATACATATGGGACGTCCTTGAGACGATATTATATTATGAAACAGCGCTATACAAGTCCAACGAAATGCTGATTTAAAGACAAGTGAAAGATAAAATAAACGAAAAAAATTTATGACTAAAATTTTTCCTTGTTTTTTCTAACAAATAAAATTTATTTTACCCTCAAGTCTCGTAAATTTAAATGAATCATTATTGTCAAGCCATGGTTTAATTCGTATATTATTATGATACAGAAAATGTGAACCTGACAGTCCGCTCTTAATTTATACATTTATTGAACACTTTTATTGCAAATACAATCTGACGGACGTATTGCCAGGCGGGAATCTCTTCCAATCAACCAGACAAAGTAAATGAAGCAAGTTACATGGTCGCATAAATCATTAAAATGAAAATCCATCCCCACGAAAACCATGAACATATCCGTGAGCATATGCCCACGAACCCAACAGACGGACAATCACCCGAACAATTCCTTTTTATATAAAGTAAGATATCATCAATCAAAGGAAACGGAAGGGATGATGGAGAGGAATGGAAAAAAAATCAGGAATTAAACACGTTATATTGCTGACTAGAAATTAAGAGTTTTTTCAGTCGCTTCTTAAAGCATACCAAGAATGGAACGAGTCTTACATTGGGCTATAACTGATTCCAGAGTCTCACTGCATGGACAGTAAAGGACGGCGTAAAAATAGAGGAGCGGTGAACTGGAAAGACCAATACACAATCTCTGTTTGAGCATAGCGCTAATCCATGGTCCAAAAAAAGCGTGCAAAATTTCGGCGAGATAAGAGGGGGTGACGGGACAGTCAAGGATATTATACAATAGATACAGTATGTGATATATTGTGCAATGTATTTTTTTGCATTATTTAGGAAATCAGACAAGTAGAAGAAGACTCTAAAAGTCATGTTTTTGAATTTATTTTCAATGATTTGAAGATTATTACGATTTGAGTATTGCAAAGTAGTAGAACACGAATTGAAGTCACGACCTTTTAGGGCAATATTGGGGTTGCCGCAGGGATCACGTTTTGGCCCTCTGTAGTAACATTACTATGAACAATATTTCATTTAGGTTGTAAAACGCTGAAGTCGTTTTC
This sequence comes from Odontocerum albicorne, assembly GCA_949825065.1. NCBI lineage: Eukaryota > Metazoa > Arthropoda > Insecta > Trichoptera > Odontoceridae > Odontocerum > Odontocerum albicorne. The sequence continues at coordinate 31,714,185 of OX463857.1, forward strand.
TTTTTCGATGATTTAAGTGTTTAAAGTCATAATTTCAATACATTGCAGAATAATTTAAACTGTCACTCCATGACAAGTGCTGCCAGAACGATCTCTTTCTCAATTTAATTAAAATGTAAGATATTAACATTCACACGCTTAAAAACACCAGATATCTCCATTTAGAGTATCAATAAGGAACCATTGAGGAGGATCTCAAAGGTCACAGCTCACTTATGCATCATAATCATATTAAAAAAGTTTATTTGAAAAGTCATAAAAAGCGTTTAGAAGTCTACATTCCACACATATTGTTTTCATTTGAACTAAGTTTATTTTTTGTAATTTGTTTTATCAAACACCGTTTATTCCACTTTTTGTAACGGTATAACCCTGCCGATTTCAAGGCATTCACCTCATCTTCAGGGGAGCACAAAAAAGTCTTGTTTGTGTTCCCTGATTATGAAATGAAAACCTTGAAACTGGTAGGGTTATACCGTTACATAAAGTGGAATATACAGTGGTTGATAAAAAAAAAACAAATCACAATGTATTTAAACCTCCACAATGTTTATCCTTTAACTATAAATAATATATAAAATATAATTAGAACATTTGCAATAAATTGAAAAAAGTACTTTTTTCTTCTTTAATTTGAAGTTCTAATGTTAGATATTGCTTGATAAATACTAAATCTTCCACAATATGTATAATGTACCGAATTCTGTTCGAATTGGTACCGATATACACGTTTCTAACGGTTGGGGACATTCGGGTTGGGGACTGAGGGCTGAGGGAGGCATGGGATGACCTCGGCGAGCAGCGTAGAGATTCTTGGTATATCATACGAGTATATATGTTTGCCAGATGTTCGCCTCTATAAACAAATTACAATGTCTTTAAACCTCCACAACGTTTATGCCTCAACTATAAACAAAATAATATAAGTTTATTTTGTATGACTTTTGTAAAATGTTAAATAGATAATGGTTGTAGCTTAAAGGCTTTGAAGATTAAATATATAATAGTTTGCTTTGCAAAATTAATTACCAATCAATGATGGATGGGTAAGATGAAATCCTGAAAAATATACTGAAAAAGCGCGACAGCAAAAAAAATATTTTGTTTTATTCTAGTATGTAAATAAACAAATAATATAAAAACATTTTTTGGATTCTTTCTACGTATCACGCCATTAAAATTTGACTTGCATTTTGCAGAGTCGCGTAGTATCGAGTCCCTACGTGCTTGCAATTTTTTGGCATGACTCCAAACAGTTCTGGTGCTCGGGGCAGAACTCGATGGAATAAATGTCGCAAATAAAATTAATCACTCCCCAGCCCCACCCCTGCACGCTCCGATGGATATTTCCTCACATATTCTAATAAAACTTTGAATAATTTTGCCTCTTCTTTTATTATTCTAGATATTTATTGTAAAAAAACATGAAAATACTGTTCATTTTTTTGTACTTTTATGACTTGATCAGTTGTATTAAGCTGGGCTGACCTTGTCAAGAGTTATGCTCTCCTTTTACTGTCTTCGAGCATTTTGACAGAGCATAAATGAGGAAGACAACATTTTATTAAACCCTTCCCTTACGGTGATAAAAATAATACGCGTGCTCCGGTGTTGGGTAGTGAGTACGCAATCAAAAATTTGCGATTTTAAATCGGAAAAATAAGAACATTCATAGATAATCCCCTTAATTAATTATAATTGAAGTTTAAAATTATAATAATTGAGATTTATTTGCTGAAAACATTAAAAAACCATCTGGCAACGCTCACGGAACGGGCGTACGTCTAACCTATTTGCAAGCCTAGAAGCTACTAGTGGCGCGGAACGTCAGTCGCATACCCCGGCGCTTACGCTTATGCTTGCGACGTTGAGACAATTCAGCTCCTCGCAATTCAGTCTAGTATGCAAGAGTGAGATGCAAATATAGTGTCGCGCTTCCCGCATACTATTCACCTATCGTCAAGACGAGGCACTCGCAGAGTTTAAATGCAAATTTGTTTCCGATCTTTACAAAACACCTCGATGTAGTCGATAAATTCTGATTATTATTAATGTTATTTTTTAAATCAATGCGTAAATATATTATGGAGGAATACCTTAAATCTTAACCTTGTATTTATTATATTTATAGAGATATTGATGGCTATTAGAAGTAACGTGTAGAAGATACCCAACACAGGGAAGGAAAGGTTAAATATGGTTGATCGAACTGATTGTTACAAACCGTCGTAGTATGTTACGATGCCTTTTCGATGTTTTCTTGCGTATTTCTTGGATTTCCAGAAGAACTTATCGATCGATTATTAACCCTTTCTTCCCTGTGATGTGTAACTACTTTAGTACACATTGCTTCTTAAAACTTTAATATCTCTTTAAATATAATAAATACTGGGCTCAGACTTTATGTATTCCTCCGTTATACATTTACGCATTGAATGAAAAAATAATATTAATAATATGTAAATAAGCACTTTTCGGCCACATCAGAGATATTTTGTGAAAATCGGGAATAAATTCACCAATACAACCAAACGTGTGCCAGTGTGTGACGTAGGTATATTCATTCTAAATAAACACTATGGGTGAGGAAGCGACACTATTCACATCTCACTCTCACTCTATTTCGGTATATGGGAACGCAGGAAACATAATCTCAGTTCGCTCGCTTCAGTGGCTCTTGGGCATCAATTTTAGGTGGTCTCTTTGCCCGTTTTGTGAACGTTGGCTGATTTTAAGTTTTTCAGCAATTAAATTTGAATTATTATCACTTTTGACTTCAAATATAATTAATTTAAGCGATTGGCTATGAATATTCTTATTTTTCCGATTTTAAATCGCTCATTTTTACATGTTTATTGAATACGCAGCACCGGAACGGACGATTTTTTTTAGCACAGGAAGGGAAAGGTTTTATTCTATTATAAACTGTCTCACTAAATATTATTCTCGTTGCATTGAAAAATAATTTATTTAAACGACTCTTTTTCCTTATTTTCAATAATTAATTGATTTATGTACATAAATACTTTACACGTTAGTTCGAGTACTGTATCTCATCTATAGGCAATTTAAAGAAAGATTTAAATCAAAATTATTTCTTATTGTGTTAAATTTCACAATTGACGTTTTTATTTTGGTGTAATAAACGAGTCACTAATTAAATACGGCCTCCATTATATGAAACTAATGGTGGAAACGCTGAAAATTGACCTATAAAGCGACGAGATAAAACAAATAAGAGGGAAAATTTTAAGATGTACAGTGTTAGCCAAATGAGATGAAAATGTGTAAAAATGGTGAAAAGAGAATGCAGATAAATGCATAAGCAGATTCTAGTTGACTAAACAAATGCAGTATAAAAAGTAACGTTTTGAAAAAGTTAGAAACATGTGGGGTTTCTACATAGACTCGTGACTGAATGACTGTTGTGAACGGTATAGCCTGTGATGATAAGAAGTGGTTAAGAATGATTTTTATATGGTTATCATGTAGTTGGAACTATAGTTCATGGTAACTTTGGATTAAAATTAAAGTATTTAAATCCAGATACTCATTGTTTTAGCTGAGTGTTTTGATATTCAAAATTAATATAGGATTGAGACTACTTTGAAACAGGTCGGGCCTATCTTTTTTTTACAATCTTAATATATGATTTCTTAAAAATAATCAACATCTACATTCTATTTATAACTAGATAACAATTCTTACACTAATTATTTAGCAAAAACAAGTCCACTTGTTCAGGCTACTTGTATTCCATCACATTCACTCAGACCTTGGTCGTCCCAGTTAATACTGTAAGTGGACTAGTCAGGCAACAGATAATGCTTCGGGAGCTTATACTTATAACAGAAGGGTAGGTCGGATTTACTCTCGTAAGCCCCCAGGGCAGCGACTAAGGGATTGCTGTGATTTTGTTGACTTTTATAGAACTTCACAGTCCAAGCGAGGATGTGGTGTTGTAGGGTTTTTTCTCGCTGTACGGCGTGAAGTCGGGTAAGGTTTGTTCTGGGATGGGTGTTAAAGGATATCTTGAATGCCTTGTTCTACACTCTCTGGAGTTTAAGGTGATCCGTGTTGCTGACTACTTTGAAACAGGTCGGGCTTATCTATATCGAAAAAAAAAGCATTATTATGTACGTTAGATGGTTATTTTTTCCATTAAACATTTTTTTTCATAAAAATAATTTTTTCATCCCTTTATCAAATATAGCAATAAATTTTGTACAAAAATACGAAATAGTGTTTTTCCATTTCCCTTAAATATATTTACATTTAATGTTAAAATATTCATGATTGAATTTGATTTGATTAACTTTTTACTTGAATAAATATAGAATTTATTACTTGGCTGTGAATAAATAGTCTTTTATGTTTATCGTAAATTTGAACATTCAAAAACACCTGTTGGTGTTTCGATGATCGATTTCAATGAATAAAAAAATATAAAAATTACATTTCGATTTTTTTTTCTTTTAATACACACAATATTTGAATTCAGTTGAATAAATACTACGAAAAAAGTGAAACGAAAAGTAATTGTAAGATATGGGAGAGCAGTGAAAGATAAACACGAGCTGAAGAAATATGTTAGTAAGGATGTATGTTCTCAGATATCAGAAAGCTGTAAAGAGAGTCAACGGGGCACTAAAAACCTATATTTAAACCAAATATTATCAAGATCTGCCGAAATTATGAATAACGACAGGGAAAAAGAATCGATGTTGATGTACGGGAGTGAAACATGGCTTTGGAAAATTAATGATATGAGTCAATTTAACGTTTATTTTCATACAACAACATCACTTCAACATCTTTCTGGTTGGTTGGAAGATATTGCAACATGGAAATAAGCCAGCCAGGTTGTACTGTATACAACGAAAGTGTAATACATTTCACTTATACAACATTTTAATTTTGTTTTATTTTTAATCTGTCACCTTGGGGAGGGGCAGCTCTCTAGCCGGCGCTTTTTAATCTATCACCTTGAGGAGAGGCAGCACTCTGACCGGCGCTATTTAATCTGTCACCTTGAGGAGGGGCAGCTCTCTGACCGGCGCTATTTATCTGTCACCTTGAGGAGGGGCAGCTCTCTGACCGGCGCTATTTAATTTGTCACCTTGAGGAGGGGCAGCTCTCTGACCGGCGCTTTTTAATCTGTCACCTCGAGGAGGGGCAACTCTCTGACCGGCGCTATTTATCTGTCACCTTGAGGAGGGGCAGCTCTCTGACCGGCGCTATTTATCTGTCACCTTGAGGAGGGGCAGCTCTCTGACCAGCGCTATTTAATCCGTCACCTTGAGGAGGGACAGCTCTCTGACCGGTGCTATTTTAATTATTATTTTAGTATTTTTGAACAGCTGTATTGAGAAAAATATATTTAAATTTTTTGTAGCTTTAAGCGTTGGACTATCATTAATAGCGTTGTACTGTCATTAAATCCCACATTGGAAAATTAACCTCCTTTATCAAAACCATAATTCCATCTGTACAATATTGTTTTCATGATGTATTCTCCATATGTGTAAAACAAATTCGTATAGAGTATACAGCCTTGATGTACTCCTTTCTGTACGTGAAATGGTTCTGAGAGAAACTCGTCTTCTCTCACAGATGCCGTATTTTGTGCAAACAGGTTTTGCATACCTTACTTTATCACTAGTTAGACTATGGATAGTGTTAGTAGCGTGTAGCTAAGTTTGACTAACTTACCTGAGGAAGACACAGTGTGTTGAAACGCACGTAGTGATATATTTAAAATATAAACAAAGTTAAGTGTCACATTAACTTCTGGAAAAATAGTTCTTTCGTAAATACTTGGCATTCTATGTGTTCAAACGGGCACACTTGGAACAAACCAATTCTATTCTGCATCGTTATTCAGGCAACGTAACTCTGCATCACGTCTTTTGTAAAAGTAATGAGGTGTTTGAACTTGTAAGTAAAAGCTGTCGAAGAAGAAATATACCAGTTTAGGGAGGCACAACATATTTACCATTCGAACGACTTTCTAGAGAACATACTTAAATTATTTTTCATAATTTTCTTAAGCAATCTACTTTATCGAAAACATCAGAATTGAATGCATGGTTTTACGTATCATGAGGAAAGGAGCATTTAGATGCGTTGGATATGTGGAGAAAATGAATGACAAAAAATAACTAAGGGAGTATGCAAGATAGAAATGCAAGGTGTACGTGTAAGAGGCAGGTAGACCAACGCTGGATCAAATAAGGCAGAGTTTAAAAGAAGGTAAAGGAGAGATAATTGAAGATTGTGCATGGTGAGATTGTATGAATGAGAAAAAGGCGAAAATTGTATGCATAGATAGAAAAGTGTGTCTATTTGTTATATATATCTGCCTTTCCCACAAGGGACACAACGTAATGTATTTACATGCATATATACCATCACGTCATATCCGTTTTTGAAGTAGGCGTCTCGTCATACATGCTCTCATGATTATAATATTTCTAAATTCTCCCATTATTGAAATTTCAAATTTCTTCTTCCACTCTATCTTTGGTTGTTTATTTCTTCGCTCTCCATTTATTGACATATTTATTTGTTTTCTAAATTTTTTGTAACTCATTCTTTCGATGTAGCCAAATCATCTCAATATTCCTTTCTTAAATCTTCGTATACATAAGACAATAAAATATTAAATGTTTTTTGCAGTAAGTACGTACATGAAAAATAATTCCAACATTCACCAAATATTGTAACTTGTTTATTCCATTTTTGTAACGGTATAACCCTACCAGTTTCAAGGCTTTCCCTTCATCATCAGGGGAGCCCAAACAAGTGTTTTTTGTGCGAAAAGTGGAATAAACAGTGTTTGATAAAAATCAATTATATTGTATTTAAAACTCCACAACGTAAATTTCTTTCTAGTTCACTGCTCTTCTTTTTTTAAGTCGTCCTTTACTGTCCATGCAGTGAGACTTTGGAATCAGTTTCAAACCAATATAAGACTCGTTCCGTCCTTGGTATGCTTTAAGAAGCGACTGAAAAAACTCTTAATTTCTAGTCAGAAAAATAACGTGTTTCGTTCCTGATTTTCCTTTTTCTTTTCTCTCAACCCTCCCTTCCTTTCCTTTTGATTGGTGATATCTCACTTTATATGAAAAATAATGTTTGGGTGATTGTCCGTCTTTGTGGGGTTCGTGGGCATATGCTCACGTATGTGGATAGTCATTTGAATATTTTATGCGACCAAGTAACTTGCTACATTTACTTTATCTGATTGGTTGGAAGATATTGTCACCTGGCAATACGCTCGCCAGATTGTTTTTGCAATAAAAGTGTTAAATAAATAAATATAATATATTCACAAAATACTGAAGCCATCAAAAAACTGTTTTTAGAATTTCAACATTTTACTTCTTTGTAAACATCAGTATTTATTAAATGTAAGATTAAACGCGTTCGTGACCTAGTTGATACGACGCTTGACTTTTTTCTGGAGGTTTCAGGTTCGATTCCTAACTGTAATTTAAAAACATAAAACATTGTGTCCAACTGTGGTTAAAGAGTTCATCTGATAACAATATTCACAAGCATTAAACGTCAGTATTGTTACCTCTTCATGTGCGGTAGTATTGTTTACACGTGCATTTATGAAATATATCCGTGCCTTTTCTACTAATTTTTCTTAACCCGGAGACTTGATTAACAAGACCGACGACAATGTAAGGTCCTATCTATACTCTTCAATATGTCTGAATCAGCAATTTGAAAAAAAATTAAGGGTATCATCAAGTCAATGAAGTTTTGAATATAAACGGAAATGCAAAAGTTAGAGAAATCGTTAAAATTGCATAAGTAAGTGTATGAATGTAGAATATTTGTATGTCTCGACAGGAAATTCAAGCATTTCCTACTTTCTGTTTTATTCGACAGAGCAATGGCATGATGATATGTTTGAAGGGTACCATCAAATGACATAATGAAAGTATGATTTTGGTTATTCAATAACCAGAAATTGTACCTTTTGTTATTGAATAACCAATGTCTAATCAAAATGATATCGTTTATTAGGAGCGAGAATAAAGAAAAACCAGACAAAATATACTTAGGCAGATTTCAGAGGATAAGCATTTGAAAAAAAGTAAATAAACAACAAAGCAAAATGTTTAAGTATAACTCTAAGGACGATAAGTTTCCGGCTTGAACAAGTAAGAGCGTAAGAAGGCAGATAAAACAGAGGCCACACCACATGGTCCGGCGATGTTACAGGTAAAATATAAAAGCTCTATTCTTTGAAGTATACTAACTAACGTATAGCTTATAGAACACGAATTCTTTCGTAATATTTTGAAATGTTAATAAATAAATATCGCATACTTTCAAATTTCTTTCAAAGGCGAAACCAGATAAATCTACAGAGAAAATTCTCCGTAGAGAGCATATACCATAAACGTTGTTTAATTTCTACAGAGCTTTACCCTTATTTGAAGTATTTTCACATGGCATTGCATGGATTTCAAATTATATTAAATATAAATTTTGGTACACGAGAGTTTTATTTGTAATTTTAATTAAAACCATTTCAGACACATAAATTCCTGAAGAAATTAATGACCTCCGTTGCTTGGTTAATGGTACCCCTTCCTGTCTTTCAGACCGGGGGTTCAACATTTTAGTCCCGTTCGTACCCTGATTTTTCATAGTAAAAAAAGTTTCCAGTTTGGTTGTCTTTTCAGGTTGGTCGGTTGGAAAAAGATTATAAAATACAAAAAATCCTCCAAGCTGTAGTTTATACAACGAAAATGATATACAAATACACATTAATACTTACTATCACGCCATGTCTAGAGAAGGTAACGGGTTGACAGGCAAAACATATATCAATATTTAAGTATTTTGGTCACAACTTTCACCTCCTTGGCGGTTGATACATCTCGTCGTACACAACATTCTAAAATTCACATATCTCTGTACTATTTCACTTAAAATCTGGCCCATTTGATCCAGCCACGTTTTATTTGGTCTACATCTTCCTCGTATACCTTGCACTGCTGACTTGGATACTTTCCTAGTCATTCTTTGGACATTCATTTTCTCCACATGTCCAAACCATCTTGAAGCTCCTTCCTTAATTATGCATAAAACATTAATTTCATCTATGTATTCATTTCGACCTCCGTTGCTTAGTTGGGAAGACTATGCCTGCCAGCCCAGAGGTCGCGGGTTTAATTCCCACTAGAACCCAGTTTATTCAAAAATTATTCCATTCTGATTTTCACTTAAAGCCTCTTTAGCATCTTTCAGCTTGGTCAGAAGAGATTACCACATTACAATAAGCTCGCCAGATTGTATTGTTATAACAATAGGTTAATATTATACAATATAATACACTAATTTCATTCCGTGTTTTTTTCATACGTTGATACTCCAGAGTATTAATGTTATTGTACTTTCATTCCCCTTCATACAAGACCAAGCTTCACATATCAAGTTCGTTGTTGCACATCAACCTGGGCACCAACACACAATACAAATATGAATTATTTATAACACAAGTCAGTATTTCAGTAAGGCTGTTACTGATCTGAATTTAACATTTATTTATCATCCCTATTTGAAATGTATTTATTCCACACAATAAAACTAGAAGTTTTAATTTGGAAAATATAAAACGTTTCCTCGATTTCTCCTCATTCTAAGCACCCGTTACAAGAGCCTTCATCCGGAAAATTTGATGGAATGAAAAGTAGTTCTTTCGAGAGTGGCGACGGTGCGACTTATTGGATGTGGCTGCATGAAAAATAGCAAAGTCGGACGCTGAAAGACGGAACACCTGTTGAACTCGTTTGAAGTTTCAGCGCTAACACGACATTTCAATTTGCAATGCAGTGAGATTTTCGGGATAATATATTTTTTTTACAGTTAACTTTTAACTGGTTTTACATTTAAGATGAAATATTATTCAAAGTTTTTGGTCCATTAGTTTGATTATTATTTCGTGTTATAGTTTTTAAATGATGTTTTATTATATTTATTAAACATTTGATGCTGGTTGAACTCATTAACATAAAATTAAATGCATCTACTCGAACAAATATTAACAGCAGGAACAATGGTACTTATGCTTTCCTATTAAGTGGTTCAGTTATGGGCACAGTGTTTTTTTATTTTTAACAAACGTTTTATGTTATATTTTTCTAATTTAACACATACATAACATCACGCCATTTAGATCTTGGGGTAGGTTTAGAGGACAGAGAGTCCGACTTTTCTATCACGACACACATCCTTACCACTTTACTTTCTCTTCTTTGCCTAACTCTGCAGAGAAACGGCCTGGTGGTTTATTGTATTCTGGACCGTAACTACAATTTATTGCAGAAAAATGTATTCGCTAAGTATAAAAAAAATACATTTATGTATTGGTGTTTATTGTGAACGTTGAAAAGGTACTGTATGCTAATGAAAACAAACTTTATAATTATTAAAATTGTGGATAATTTTTTTTGCAGCACCCATATTGAAATTAAAATTGAGCTTTTTATATATCCAACAAGCCATGGGCAATAACCTAGTTTGTTATATACTGAGCATATTTTCTTACCAATCTTATATTATATCGTACATGATTAGCAATACTACAATTAGCAATACTATATTATATCGTACATGAATTTGTTTTTCTCATGTTTGTGTAACTGGTTGGTTAGAAGAAATTGTTGCATGGCTATACGCTCTCTAGATTGTTTTCAAAATGAAGTATAAAATAATTAAATAAAACCAATAATTAAAATTATATCTTGTATGATGAAAATAAAATAACTTCTGGTTAGAATCGAGTCTTTTGTCATCAAAACCACAACACACTTTAGCAATATAGAACGTTCATATTTTCATGAAATAAGATGTATATATTATATTTTATGAACTAATAATGCTGAATCATTCTGTGAAGACAAGAAAAAGCCAATCTTCTTTTATTTTTGTTACCCATCATACAAAGTACTCCATCTCCTATGATAACAATGCAAAAACGAAGGAGCCAAGTAATTTGATTGACATGTTGGAAAGTTGTTGGAAGTATACCCAGGTTTATGGAGTTTTAATGAATAAACTTGGAAAAGAGAGGAGTTTATTGATAATGGAAGGGGGAGAGATGACATGATATGACATAAGAAACTTGTCTTATGACGTTGTTCCGAAAATTCTAAAATTACTTCTCTTTTGATTTAATCGCACTTTCATTATATAAGGCACAATCTCGAGGGATTCGAAAAGGTTTCCCATTAGATGATTTTTTTTCCTTAATTCCGAAGTTTGTCTATAGACCAAACACACTTCCGATTTAGGTGGTGTATACTTCGTATATACGTAGGATCCTGGGCCCCGTGAATGATGGCGAAACCTGGCGAATACGATACAACGACAAGCTATATACAATAATATCTACAAAGCTCTCAGGCTATCTGTACATGTCAGACTGAGCAGATTGAGATGGACCGGACATGTGCAGAGAATGCAATCATCGCGAGCACCCAAAAGAATCTTGGAAGGACACCCGGGTGGGAGAAGGAGAGTGGGCAGGCCAAGGCTGCGATGGGAGGACGAAGTTTAGAGGGACGCAACTCGGTTACTACAGGCGCAGGATTGAAGGGTCGTGGTGGAGGACTGGAGGAGTTAGAGGCGAAGATTGACGGTGGCTCGATATGGGCTGTGTAAGACCATCGAAAGAAAGAAAAAGAAATATTCATTCGTTGCTGGGTTTCGTAGTCGAGGATCCCCTCACCATTCCAATACAAATTTAGTTGGAAAGTGAAGCTGTGCCGTGTTTTTTAAGCGAGTGGGCCGTTGCACACCAGCAAACTCTCCAGCCACTCCGCTGCACTGGATTTGATGGCACACCATAGTGCACAGGAGCATGGTATTTTTTCTTCCAAAAAATGTCTGTAAAGTGAAGAGTAGCACAGCGCGTATTTAGAACCGGCAACCTTCCGCACGGACGTCCAATATGCTATCGCGCGGCAATGTATCTCTTAGTCTAAAGTAACACAATACCAGTCTGACCTAAGCACTGCTCTCGTGACAAATTGGGATCAAAACGCCTCTAGAGACCCTCGGAATAGGATGTAAAAACACGTGTAATGAGCAAAGTAATTTATTGTTGAATACCTTGTCAGACCTTTTCCTATTTTTTAGAAACAATAAGATGTACACATTTGATTACGTAAATCAAGTTTACCAAAATCCAATCTTACCAGGTGTGACGGCTGCTCTGCTCCGCCGGCTTCTTAAAGAGGCAAGTACTCTTTAGATCTCAGGAGTTCGTTGGGTTATTGACACTCTGAGTAACTCTTTCTCTACTCTTAGCAGGACATGGGGCACAATTAAACGAGATATAATTTTATAAACAAAACAGTTTATTATATAAATGGATTAAATAAAAAAAACTTGAACGTATGTCAAGAAAAAAAAAAGTTTAAAGTTCGGTTCGCGAATCAATGGCTCGAAGACTGTGTTGTGAATTTTAACAAGGGGATTTACAATGGCAAATTAGAATTTAAGTTGAGCCAGGGCTTAAGGTCCTGTCTGAAATCCAGCATTAAATACAGGAAACAATATTCACCCAAAATTGAAGATGTCGTCCTGAAACGTCTGTGATACAGCAGAGAAAATCAGCAAATAAGTCTGGCAGTATTCCGTGCGACCAACGTTGAAGGAACGTCCGTACAGCGCCAAGTCTCCAAAGGAAAAAGAAAAGCTGCGCGCGTATGTTTCCCCTTTTAAAGCAAGTCCCGAAAAAGAGAGGACAAATATTTCAGTCTCCCTTACCAATACGAGCGCCGCCCGAATGTACAGACGTGGAACCATGTCGTCATTGAGAAGATGCTTCTAGGAAATATACCTGGCTGTCACAGACACCACCCTTTTATTTTATTATAGAACCCTTTTATTTAAACAAAGAATGACAATGGAATTCCATACGATTCGGGACGGCGTTTTGGATATTTTATAATTCAATCCCCAACCGTTTGGATCTTAAGATATCTTGCTATTATATTTTCAAGACAATAACTTTGCGAGAGTGACCACCTAGGAGTATCCTAGAACATTCCAGTCTTTTATGATACTTTGCTCTTTTTGTTTACAAAGCAAACCGCATGCACAGTCACCAATCGACACCACGTGTTTCATAAAACATCATATGTCGCGAATTTACAGCCTCGAGGACGTGAAGTATGCACTTTATCAAATATAGTCCTCACAACCTTTATATAAATCCAAAGCACAAATTTTTGATAAATTACCCGAAATATTTGAAATTACCTTAAAAATACTGCATAAAACAAAATTTGTGTTAAAGAGTTATTTAAAACGGTAACTGAGATTATCAAATCAATTTATCGCGCTTAAAATGGACATGTGCTGATTTTTCTATCATTCATTAATTGTTTCTATATTTTAAAATTATTCTGCTTTCAATTGTTAGATAGGTGCACGTTATTTGTATCTCCATTTGGTCCTGTCTTTCGTCAACTGTCTTCACTGAGGTCTTGCAATGCATTTCATATCATTAAGCTATCGAGTCTTAAGTTAACCAGCATGTTTTACCATGTCTTAGGTAACCACTAGAGTAAACTCCTGGTCTTTAAGTTAAAGGTTCAAGATATGGAAAAAAATCTTACCCCCATAAATTATTAATATGGATAAACCCTAATGTATGAAAACAATGCATAAAATACAAACATTATATAGTGAAGACACTGAGTTCTCACTAAATTCATTAAGGATGTGTGATGTGTTTATTCATACATTGGAATGGTACACATCAACTTTTCTGAGTCGGTAATTCAGACATATTAAAAAGCGAAGTTGGGAGACAGCATCGTCTTCACCTTCAGTAATCGAGCCTTAAAATTCAAAATCACCGAACTATTTTCATAACGAAGTTGCGAGAGCAGGCTCTCCTTACGGGGGCTCAAACTTGGAATCTAAACCTAATATTATTGAGTGATTTGAAATACGATTTAATTGCCATATTAAAAATGATTGCGATAATGGTGGCTGTTAGATTAGAAACTTTACCTTATACGAGTATGAATATGTTTAGAAAAACTAATTTGCCAGAAAATGGCAGAAAACTTAACGAGGAAAGAAGAAAAATAAAGGATTTTTTGTAGATCTTCCGATATGGGATAACAACACATTAAATTTTAGATAGAGTATAGTGTATGTGTGTAGCTTTCATATATAATCATAATTTTTTGATAAATTTCACAAACAAAAAACCTTTAAGGCTTTCTAAATTTACAAATGCAACCCACAAATTTAATAGTTTGTGGTAGAAAAGACCGATCCAATAAAACTATTACTAGAGAAAACGAATGTTTACTAAATGTTATGCAATTATAAAAGAATTGTTCCAATGGGTGCATGGCCGCGCGGTAATGCGCTAGACTTCTGTGCGGAAGGTAGTCGGTTCGAACCCCGCACCGTGCTACTCCCCTCGAACGACACAGGTATTTTTTTCCGCCTAGTTTTCGAGGATATTAAGGATAACTATGACTTTGGTCATATTTATTCTTTAAAAATATACATCATATATATAATACGTTTAAATGACTAAAGATACACAGTTATCGATTTAATCTATAAAAAAAGATTATTAATAAAATGTATCATTGGACAGCTTGAAGAATACTCAAATAGTCCAAATTTACTTTAAAATTTCAAGTAAAGAAAAAAATACTATATAGCAGCTATAGTAGCGCCCGAGCATCTTCAAATAACAAGTGTTAGCAATACTACATCGCGTAAAAAAGCAACAACACTCGCATACATCCAACGCGTACGATCATTTTTACTAGATGAATTATTTATTTACTTTTTCGGTTAGTATTGGGACACGCACCCATAATCCCCGGGTGGAAGTCAAGTGTCTTACCAACTAGGTTATTGAGTTAATTGTTAGATGTTTAATGGAAGGAAAATGAAAATCAGTGTTGGCATCGGTCTGTTGAATGTATTTTTGTATAATATTATTGCTTACAGCAAAACAAATAAGAATCGAACCCGCAACTTTCAAGTTGTGAAACAAGCATATTACCAAGTAGGCCATAGATATCGTCGTTTATATTTTTCATTATTGTATATCTACTAGTTATATACTGAGATCGATTTGGGTTTTTATATCCAACTTTCAGATTTTTTCAGGATAAGAACTTGGGGCTGGATACACTTTTTTTGTGAAGTAAAATATAATCCATGTGTGGCTGCTGAATGTGACATCACATGTGTAAAAAAATTACTAATATTCAGATTTCATTCATCTTTAGAATAATCAGAAGTTTAATGTCTGGGGATTTAATAACATCATTAATTATGAAACTTCAAAATATAGTTATTTCATATTTGAAACCGCCATAGAATTTCAATTCATCATTGTATTTTGTTCATAAGTTCTCCTCGTTGTACCTATATATAGACTTTTATCTAATGATAACATATAACATTTATTCATCTGTCTTAATTAATGAATTCCCCCTCTACAGACCTATCACTCATGAACTTCAGGAGAAGTGGACAATGATAAATATTTCGGAAACTTTCAAACTTGGGTTTATGTTAATTGGATTGATAGCTTTGTTTCAATTAACAGAACAAATATGATAGTATCACTTTTGTTTCTTTACACCAGAGGTCCTCAAAATTTTATTTTAATATAAATTGTTATATAAGGATTTATTTTTTATATATTTAAGAAACAAAACAAACAAGAAATTCAGTAAAAATTATATTTTTTTCGACACCTATAAGCAAACCTGTAAATGGATCAAAATTATTTTTATGAAAAACAACATACAAAATAACGAGAAAATTCCAACTATTCCAAGTCACATAAAAGCTAGTTTTTGCACCATCTTCGGAAAACTCTTATTTAACGGGTAAGACAAAAATGGAATACTTAGCAAGAGTGGTGTGTATAAACTTTTAAGTGCTGACTGCGATAATTAATAACACGTTCGTTATATACAGTACAAGTTAGCATTGCTATGTGGTAATATCTTCCAGCCAACCAGAAATATGTTAAAGAGGTTTTAAGGTAAAACCAGACTGGAATCCATTTATAAAATAATCTGGGTTGGGAGACAAGCGTCTTACCAATTAGACTATCGAGGTCAACTTAATTTATATATAGGAAAGACAGGAAGATCTTTGGGGAAGAGATTTCGTGAACACAAACCCGCCTTAACGAATCCTATAATTTATTCAGAAATGGCTACTCATTGTTACCGAGAAAATCACACATTTCTCTCGATGACGCCAAATTCTTACATATCAATAGTAACGGAAACCAATTTGACAGATTAACGGCCATATATATATCCCTGTCAGTGCATTGGGATGAACATCTAGCAAATACATAAATTCCAAAGATCTTGCCACTGCTTGCTGAAGTTGTGAAGTCTCCTTGGTAATATTGTGTCAGAAAAACTTGGTTACAAGAAGTTGTGTGCGAGATGGGTGCCCAGAATGCTCATACCGGAGCACCGTCAAAATCGCGTGACCGCCGCGCGTTAATTTTTGGATCGTTTTGCACAGGAGGGAGAAGCTTTTCTGGACTTTATCGTGACGATGGATGAGACGGGGGTGTGTCACTACATCCCAACAATTTTTCAACGATCAGGAGGTCGAGAAAGCTGTGAACAAGTGGCTTAAAGAGCTGGCGGCGGAGGTCTATGACACTGGCATACAAAAGCTGGTGCCCCGACTACAGAAATGTCTCGATCTCGACGGCGATTACGTTGAAACATAGTTTAATATAATTGTGAAGTATCCTGTGAATTTCAATTAAATACAAGCATATTTTTCAATCCTTCATAAATGTTGTAACCTTACTTTCTGGATGACCCTCGTATTTTATTTATTTATTTTACTCATGAAAATAAATATACATTTGCGAAAAAAACAACAGGTAATTTAATTTGGACACACAATTTTATAGAATCTGGGTTTGTTGCCTTTCATTTGTCGTGTCTCTAGTAAACTAGGTTGTTACCTGTATCTTACTGAGGACACTTATATTGTAGACACATACATAACATCACACAACTTCCCTGTCAGGGTAGGCAGAGAGAGGTGAGCGCCAGACTTTCTCCTACGATTTGTCTCACTTTTTACATTTCTTTCTTTCATGACATTATATCATACACCTGATCCGACCATAACTTTCTTGGTATATCTCTACTACGTCTTTCACTCGCATTTGCAATGTATATTTGTTTTGTCATCCTTCCTTAACCTGTTCACCGCGTTAAAAATCAAATTCCACGAATCCTGTGCGCGGCACAATTTCAGCGTTTTTTAATTTCTAAGTTTAAACACATATTTTGTTTAGAACCACTGATATTTGATTACAACACCAAGTAAACATGACACTTAAGTAATTTTCTGATAATAAATAATAGTCATTACTCTTAAGGAGACTCATTAAATAAAGGAGATAAACTTAACATTACGTAAAATAAACAAAGGAATGCTACGATCAAATCAATGCTTCATGACACTCACCCAATCAAATGCATATAGCACTAGTAATGTTTATTTACGTAAGAGAGACTCATCGCAGGACTCGATCCGCGCGACAGTACGTTAATGCTGGAAATATTGAGAAACCAAAAAAATTCGGCGCTCTGTTTATTCAACAATATCTCATAAACTAATATATTATTTGACAAGGTTTTTAGAGATGTCGCTAGAATAAAGATTATTTTAAATTTAAGTTTAATTTTCATTCCGGTTTTGTGTCATTTTTTTTAAGTATTTGTGATTTGAAACTTGGATTGTCGTCAGATCACAGGCGTTTGTGCTCCCCGCGGGGAACACGTTAATTTAATCGTTATACATGTCTAAGCCAGCCTAGAGCGCTCTTCTTGATTTTATTTAATATATTCGACTAACGTTGACATTTGTATCTGATCACTTCTTTCGGTATTCCATTATACATTATCACCTATCGTATTTTTCTCTGTGCACGTATTTTTTTTCCAGCATTTATTCGGTATATTTCGTACATAAAAATAAAAAAATGTTTATACTTTATGGATATTCTTATTAAACATCTCATTTTTTTTCTTTCTTTCATTAAATATTTTACTTTCTTCAAATATTTGCAATCATCGCGGCGGCTATTTTGACTTAACAAATACGAGTATAAACTCTGAAACCTCAATAGTTATTCAATCAAGAGACGTGTTTTCTGCTCTGAAGTTTTCCTTGCAATATCAGTTGAAGGGTTTCTTGTTTTTCCCTTGCATAATATCATGTTTCCATAATGCTCTAACTTTCTACTGTTGATGGTGTATAATACTTCTTATTATTTAATTATTCATTTTAAGAAGCCATCGTTAGGGATATTGGTGTAGACTATATTTTTGCTTAATGACTTTTAGATGCAATTTTACTTAAAATAAAAATATCTTCACATGGAAAAAACATGTATGTCCAAAAGTAATGTAGTGTTGCTATTATGAAAAAATAAAAAATCATATAACTTGATTTTACATCGCCTTCCGAAACTTAAATTGCATTTATGTCAAAACTCAATATTTGAACTTAAATACTTTTCGCAGAACAACGACGATATAGTACTCGGCGGTAAGTAATACACATCGGGCTTAAGAAAGAGACTGTCGCTTTGTATAGCGTCGTCTCTAGCGCACAATGCGCGAACTATCCGTGCGACAGAGACGACGCTCTACAAAGCCGAAGTTAGCTGATTATGGCCGACAGTCTCTTTCTTAAGCCCGATGTGTAATACTTACCACCGGATACTGTACATGTATGACGATGACTTATCTTTGTATCACCGATATCAAATTACGTAATTTCCCGCTATTGTGAATATCAAAGATACATTTTGTGTGTATCTTTGACACTATTTATGAAAATAAATTAACGCCAGTGATTTTTAATGAAATTACTATCAATACTTGACACTTGATATATTTTGGTGACACTTGATATATTTTCTCTGTACCGCCTAGCAGTATGAGAAGAATCCTGGCTGATATTCTTCCTTACGAATAAGCTAACTCTAGAAGCAGACCCTCTTTGTGTAAAAGGAGAAATCCGTGCAAAGTGGAATAAAAAAAAAACATGAAACTATCAGCACTCATAGGTAGCAAACACTACATTTCATAATTTTCTAGGTTCTTTGTGGTGGCTTAAGTGAGGAACTTTATGGTTTCACAGAAAATAAAAAAAGTACAGCAACGTTAAATATGCAAGCGCAAGTCAAGATTGACATCTTTGTTTCAGAGGAGATTTTGAATTTTGAAGATGCAATTTTGTTACATCACCACACTTATTTTGATACGTTGAAGCTGGTTCATTTGATAATACAGTTGGCATTCCATATAATTCCATTATTAGAAGAACTCAATTATTTAATTATTTATTTATATCGAGCAATACACTTGCTTGTTCTTTCATTTTACTAACAAGCATATGTTTCTGTAGAAAAAAATTGAGGCCCAAATATTTTGTATATTCATTACTTGCAAAACGTCGCCTCTTTAAGTCATAATTTAAAAACCATATTTTTACTATAAAAATAGCCTTTCATCTAAAAATCATATTCCTCTTAAACACTCTTCTCACGCAATCTTACTCTATTACTAAAATAATTTATAGTTTACATGCTTTATTTACCTTTCCCTTCCTGTGCTGAAAAAAATTCGCGCGTTCCGGTGCTGTGTATTCAATACACAGCAATACACATGTAAAAATGAGCGATTTAAAATTGGAAAAATAAGAATAATCTTAGCTAATCGCTTAAATTAATTAAATTTGAAGTCGAAAGTGATAATAATTGAAATTTAATTGCTGAAAATAGGAAAAAAAAACATCGGCCGACGTTCACAAAATGGGCAAAGAGACCACCTCAAATAGATCCCCGAGAGTTACTGAAGCGAGCGAACTGAGATTATTTTTCTTGCGTTCCCATATACCGAATTAGAGTGAGAGTGAGAGTGAGCCGTGAATAGTGTCGTTTCCTCACCCATAGTGTTTTTTTTAGAATGAATATACCCATGTCACACACTGGCACACGTTTAATTGTATTGGTGAATTTATTCCCGATTTTCACAAAATATCTCTGATGTGGCCGATAAGTGCTATTTATTATTAATGTTATTTTTTCATTGAATGCGTAAATGTATTACGGAGGAATACCTAAAATCTGAACCCAGTATTTATTATATTTATAGAGATATTAAAGTTTTTTAGAAGCAATGTGTACTAGTTATACATCACAGGGAAGGAAGGGTTAAAGAGTATTCAATTAATTTTATTGAAAATATGTTATATCATAGGTAAGAAGTAATTTTTAAATGGCTAGATAAATATTCTGAATTTATTGACAGTTTCATATATGTACCATGTTACAACTTTTCTACAACCAACCAGTGATAAATAAAATGTGTTTATAATAGTTAACATAACGTTGTACTTTTTAGTATACACAATGTGATAATTTTCTATCAAGAATTCAATTTCAAACCTCTAAATAGAAGCCAAGTGCTTAGGTCAATAATATCAAACTTTAGGAATCATAATTAAAACAGACTATTATCTGATCATCATAATTAAATACAATTGGAAAGGAAAATAAGAAAGAAGAACATCATGTTACAAAAATAGAGCAATAAATGTCATCGCCCACGAAACGGGACACGGACCATACGTGGGCGACCCCTGACAAATTCTCCCGAGTGATATTTTAATTAAGGAGCGAATCTCGAGTGCTTTCGAGAATAAATTAATTTATATAGTTATCCCGGCGATTAATTCGCATTATAATCGTGTGATGAATAGATCCGTGATGTCTATGTGAGAGAAGAAAATGAGAGATTTTGCAAAATTTATTTATTTCAAAGATAGACTTGATATTGAGAGGAAGCAATCTTTTCTAGAGATACAAGATGGAGAATGTAAAATTTTGTTTTTGTTTATAAGGCGAAGCCCCTTTTTTTCAGTAGGACCCGTAAACTATAAGTTTAGAAATCTAACTTTGTTTAAGTTGGCCACTTGAGATTTCTAAAACTATATTTTTTATGATGTATGTTATATAATGGCATTAAAAAATCGGTATGAGTTTTTTCAACTAAAATATATTATATAATATTGTAGGGAATACCGTCGTCCCTAAATATTGTCAACACGCACGGTCAACGACCGACAAAACGAACTTTGGATATGTACAAAGGTCGCATACCAGAACATCAATATTGTTTACACGCAAATAATATTTACGTTGCATTCCACGGTAGAAAGAGAACGCATCACGTTTTCTCACCGTTTTTGCCGATAAATATTCTACCCCCTATATTATCCGCAACGTCTGCAAACACTCTGCACGCGCAGGAGTGAGATAAAGTATATATTGCGGGCGCATTCACGCACATCGATAAATACCTACACATCGACAAATAAAGATTATTATTCACTTGACCATTCATTGCTGTTTACTATTCATTGATTGTTCACTCTCACTTCCCGCATTCCTGAATCGACGTATTTTATTTTAAATACAAAACAATCATAATCATCACGACGTATCAATAAAGCAATTCCGCTAAAATATCAAACCATGTGTATCATATGATAATGATAAGGGATGAATGTGAACTTAAGGCTGATGTGTTAAGTGAGATGAAGATGAGTTCATTGAGATTATTTGGACATGTGGAACGAATGAAGAAGGAAAAACTAAAAAAATACAACATAAAGTGCAAATGTGAGAGAAAGACCAAGGAGGGTTGGCTTAAGTCAATGACATTCTGAAAAAAAAATTAAAGTCAGGGAAATCATAGAAGTTGTATAAGAAGGTATATGGATGAAGATATCTTTGAAAAAATGGAATATTGTGGACCCATATGGCTCAAACTCGTCAGATACATTTGCACAGGGGAGGAACGTTGTCATTATAAGTTTTATCCTGGTAATTATCTAAGCGATATTTTGCATCGTTATTCATTGTAACAATTTGCCTGAAAAAATGTACGAGAAAGTAGACATTTTTCGTCATGACTATCTGTCTTCTCCCTGGCTCCATCCCAACTCATTGTCTGCGAAGACTGTTGGGGTCAGCTCTCCTCGTCCTCAGGTTGTATGCTCTTCTGTCCCGGACTACGTCTCCCAGGCCGTGCCTCTGCATCAGGTTATCTTTTTGCACCACCCATGAATTCTTTGGTCTTCCTCTGGTTGTTATTTGAGGAAGATCCATGGAGATTACCTGGTTCACAATGTGATCGGGTGCTCTGCGTCCAACGTGCCCATACCATCTCAATCGCCTCTCTTCCAGCTTGCTGTTGATGCCCGTAACACCTAGGCTTCCACGAATGCGTCTACTCCTGAATACTATCTGTCTACTCCTGAATTCGAAATAACATATCTGGGTGAAAAATTATGAAGAGGAACAAATCAATCCAAAAGAGACAAGATGGTAACTAACAAGTTAATTCAAGAAATACTATATGTTACAGAGAGGAACAAATATGCTGAAAAGAGAGAATATGGAGAGGAACAAAAGCATCAGCGAGAGATAATATGCAGAAGAATATATCGATCCGAGAAAGACAAGATGGAGGGAAATAAAGAGACAGTACGAAGAAGAACGATTTTCCAAAGAGACGGTACGAAGAAGAACAAAATAACTTGAGATATATACTTTTGACAGAACTAAATCTTTCCGAGAATAACAAGATTTAAAGCAAATAATCTATCTAAGAGAGACAAGATGGAGAGAAATTAGTTATCCAAGAGAGGTAAGATCGAGAAGATCTAATTAATATGAGAGAGACAAAATAGAGAGAAAAAAATGAAGGAGACAATATGGGAAGGAACAACAAAATTGAGAGGAACACATTATCTGAGAGGGAGGCGAAATTGAGTAGAACAAATTTACCCGTTCAAGAATATGAAAAGTGACAAATTAATTCGAGAGGAAAGAGCTAGATAGGAATAAAGCTCTTTGAAGTAGATAAGCTAAAGAGGGTAAGAAGGGAATAAATCCAGATATCTTGAATTGTATCCATTCTTCTAGTAATGGTTTTTAAAATGTTAAGTCTTTCAATAAGAGATTGAAAGTTTTGAAGAGTAAGTGTATTTTATTAGTGTTCTTTTTATCACTGCTCATTCCAACTCTTCGCAGAGTTCAGATTATTGGAGAAAAGGATTGCTCTTCAGATCCAAAAGGAGAGCGTTGTCAGACTAAAACTGAGGTGGGAGGATAATACAGAAAATAGTCGGGCAAAATTAAATTCAGAAGGTAGGCGGATGTAAAAAAATGGTTACAGCTGGAGGAAGTTATGTGGCGCAGCTAAATTATTTAGGTTGATTATAATTATTGGAAATAAAAAAAAATCTTATCAAAAGTGCAAGTAAACTATAACACTGATGTGTACAGTATGATCTGGATGGTTTGTTGCCGTGTAATAATATCTTCCAACCAATCGGCAAAATGTTAAAAAATGCCTTATTTGAAAACTAGACAGGATCCTAAGCCAACAAAAATTGGGTGTCAATGAGTCAAAAGACTGTCTTACCAACTAGGATATAAAAGTTATTTTATGTTTGATGTACCTTTATTATTCCTGCGTACGCCATTATCTTCCTTTATGTTTTATTTTAAACGGCAAATCGTGGATTATACTTTATTAAAAAATTACTGTTTACTTAAAAAAAAATAATTATATATAATACTGTGTTACGCTTTCGTTGTAAACATTTCAACCTGACATGTTGACAGTGTGTCAATTTATTCCAATAAGCCAGAAAGCTGTTAAAGAGGCTATAATGTAAAACTACCCTTTTTAAAAAACAGGTAGGTTTCAACTGAATTCAAATCCGTGACACTTTTAAGCTAGGTAATAATTTAGGATAGCTAGAAAAAATAGAAA
The DNA here is from genome assembly GCA_949825065.1 of Odontocerum albicorne. Lineage (NCBI taxonomy): Eukaryota > Metazoa > Arthropoda > Insecta > Trichoptera > Odontoceridae > Odontocerum > Odontocerum albicorne. Next base: position 31,738,115 of record OX463857.1, read on the forward strand.
AGTGAACAACGATGACATACGTATTACGAAGAAAATTCACATAAATACGATAAAAAATCTAAATCGTACGCCAAAGGTTGTCTGTTCAAATTCTACCCTTGGGAAATAACGAGCCTTTTCAGCTATTTTTGGGGGTATGTGGGTACATATAACTTTTCTCAGTAAACCCTTGTCTATCGTATTTGGCACCAAATGATGTGGCTAGTTGTTACTATTGAATTTCATCTACTTTTGAAGAATCTAGGCTGGTTTCAAGTCCAAAGTGTTAAACAAGGTATTGTATCTGGTAGATAGATCACTTGTTTGGTTCTTCTCTCAGCTTTATTCCTATTGGTTTTGTGAGTTTGGTTCAGTAATTGATCTGCTGACATGGGTGTCCCGTAAGTAGTGAATCATATTTTAAACAATGATAGATTGGATCAAGACCTACCAGAACATCAAAACTTGACCTTAGTAAAAACTTTACTGATTTTAAGTTATTCGGACTTTTGTAAAACTTCGTTAAATCCCCACCTTGCACAGGTTTTTTGCTGCGTTTATGTACAAATTACCTTTTTTCTATTATTTTTTAATGTGAAATACGTTTGAATAGTAGCATTATCTATCGCATATAAAATGATTTCCAAAATCATTAAAAATTTTATCAAAATTTGTATGCTAAACTTTGGCTTTCTGTGGTAAAAAAATGTACTGGGCTGTTCCAGAATACTACTTTAAAAAGTGGCTCATTTAATAAAGATTTCAGAATGGTGCCACACAACTAGATTTTTTCTAAGAAAAATGAAAGAATACTATTTTTAATTCAAAACAGGCTGATTCTGACCAAAGTTCAAGTGAAAGGTATTAATGCAAAATTTACTTGGCAAATGGCGTTATGTTAAACTTTACCTTATATACAGCTCCAGTAAAAATAATCCAGACGAAAGAGGTCAGGTGACCGAGGAGGCCACATACTTAGCCCAAGACGACCAATCTATCGTCCACGGTACGCGTTGTCCAAGTAGACTCTTACTTGTCGGCCATAATGCGCAGGGCACTCATCATTCTGAAACAACATTGTACGCCGTAGTTCTAGAGGAACATCTTCGAGGAAGTGTGGCTGTTGTTCTTCGAAAAACTCCAAATAATTGTCGGAGTTTAGTGTTGGTGGCAGCTCGACTGGGCCCAAGATTTTCCCATTGAAGATATCGGTCCACAGATTTATTTTAAACTGATGCTGGGACTGGCCTTCTCTCATCTCGTATGGGTGTTCAAGCTACCGGCTATGAATACTGTGTAGGTTCATAAAGCCATCCCTCATGCAGGCAGACTCATCACTCCATAAAACTTTTTTTATATTTCAATGGCGTTTTGGTAAAGAGGTAAAAGTCATCAATTACTTATTTGTCAGTTTGAAGTTTTGCAACACGTGTATTCCTGAAATACAGACCTCAGGTAAATTTTAAAGGTAAACTTTGAATATATAAATTATTTTTGTATTCAAAGTTTACTTTTAAAATTTACCTTTAAAATTTACCTGAGGTCTGTATTTCAGGAATAAAAGTAATGCAAAATTTCAAACTGACAAATAAGCAATTGATGACTTGTACCTCTTTACCAAAACGCTATTGATTTGTTATATTAAAGGGGTTTATACGTTTAATGATACTCTGATAAAATGTATTTACGTCAGCACAAAATATGGCTATAAAAATGAATTTTTCTTTCATTAAAGCCAAATATTTTACAATTTTAACACGTTCAATGCTAACAACGCACCTAGCGCGTTCTTCTTCGCAACAGTCGTGCCAACAACGTGCTAACAACGCATCTGACGTGTTTTCGTTTACATAGGAAAGTTTCGTTTCAAATGAAGAGGGGGGGTTCTACCAGACAACACCAAATCAAATCGAACATAATTACATTTTTTTTTCAGCCACTCGTGAATTACCTTAATAATTTGATCGCATTGAATGTGTTAAATCAATGACGTTTAAAAAAAATTTCAACGTTTATTACATAAAAGGTTGAATGCTATATCATACCTCAAATGATACTCATATAAAAGTAATTTATGTAAGCCAAAAATATGGCAATTAAAAAAAAACAATGAATCATCAACAAAACGAAAAAGAGATGAGAATTACAATAATTTCGTAAGTAATATTCATTCCCATCATTCGTAAATTAACAAAAAATCAATGTTGTAACGCGGCCTACAAAGGCTCATACATCAAACTGTCTTCCAAGTGCCTCCCTCGCCAGCCGAAACATCAATAAATCAGGAGGCAATATTAATAATTGTAAATTGGCGGCAAGATAAATTATTGAAAGGCACCGACAACACCGCAGAATGGCCCAAAGCTACCCCATCCATGCCGCAGGGCATGCTGAAACCTGAATTTCAGAAGGGTCTGAGGATACCTGCCTATGTGAGTTTGCCCAGCGGGCGTTGAGTAGTGTGAACAGTATGTAATGTGATCGATTTGATTTCCTTTGTAATGATTGATTTATCAAGGAAATAACCTTTCTTTTTTCCATGAATAGATTATTTACAGCATATGTGGAAAAAGTTTTTATTTTATTTTATTTCAACGGTCAAAGCACCTTTAGGATACAAAAGATTAAAAACTACAAATGTAATTTATCATTGTCATGTCACCAGGATTAACAATTGGTAAAAACAACTCCAAGAATAATCTATGTTTTTTTTACATAGATAATTTTAACAATTTAATTAACACATTCATGCAAGAACAACTTTTTTATTTGACTCACGTACGTAGTCAGTCCCTTGCAAGTTTATAAAGGGTCTTTCAAATTGAATGTTTTTTTTAATTTTTTGGATAAACCACAGAAGGCGTCGCAAATTTGCCTGGGTCTTGTGACATTTAAGAAGTGTAATGTATGAAATTTATAAAAATGGATTCGTATACAATACAAAAACACAATTCAATTGAGAATTATTTTATGCATTTTACTCTCCGGAAATGGTAATGTTAATTGGTCACCAAGATCATCGGATCTTACACCGTTGGACTATTTTCTATGGAGTTACGTAAAAAACCAGGTCTATTAGAATGACCCCCAATCAATTTCTGAGCTTATAGATGAAATTATTCGCGTTATTGGTGAGTTAAAACCGCAATTATGCCAAAATGTCATTCCTTCCGTGGTTGCAGTCCTAAGACTGGTTTGCAGCAATTTGAACTCTTCTCCTCCATTCCCCCCTGTCCTGTGCGGCTCTTTTTAAGTATGTATATGTTGAGCAGCGCACGTCCACCAACAGGTCCTCCAGGTACTCTCGGCGTGGGCGTCCCCTAGAGTTTGTCCCCTCGGTCATACCCTCCATTATGGCATGCAAGAGGCCCTCTTGTCGTATTATATGACCGATCCATCTTGCACGCGTTTCGGACAGGATCCTGAGCAGGTGCCTTCCTCCTTCGATTCGTTGGAGAACCTCTTCATTTGTGATGCGGTCTCTCCAGGAAATTCCTAATAGTCTTCTATAGGACCACATCTCAAAAGCCTCTAGTCTTCGTCTATCTCTTTCGGATAGGCACCATGTCTCGCAGCCGTACATCAAGATACTCCATACATAGGTCTTGATGAGGAGTATTCTCAGTTTTAGGTCTTTATTATTTGATTCTATTATTTTCGACCTTTTATTAAATGCAAGTCTAGCCTGGTGTATACGGCTGTCGACCTCGCTCTTGGACCGACCGTCCCATGTTATTTTGCTCCCGAGGTAGACAAACTCCTTGGTATTCTTTAGTGGTTTACCCGACATCACTATTCTCATCTGGTGCTGCGCTCGGCCTACAGTCAGCAGCTTTGTTTTGTCTTTATTTATCTTCATACTGTAGTTATTTTGAAGAATGCTTTCCATAGTTGTTAAGGCCTCTTGTAGTTCCTCTTCACTTTCAGCAACCATAGCAATATCGCCAGCGAATCTTATCATGTCCACCTTTTGCCCGTGTATGTCATTGAAAATGTCATTGAAGTTTGTAAATCATAACTTTTAACAAATGTGTTTTAATCACTTGTTTGTCTTAATTCATTAATATTTCCAGGATTTTTGTACGAAAATAGGTATTTTGTTGGTAAAAAGTAAAAAAAATTAATTCAGTATGCAAAATATCGACTCACGTGAATGATATATCGCAAAATTAACGGTTAAGAACCAAAAACACTGAAACTTGTTGAACAAATAATAATTCTGTCGTGATTTTGTACATATAAATCGTGAACTTAAGCGTCAATGGCTGTTTTTCGAGTGAAAAGTGTGAACTTTCCGCCTTTTACTACCAAATGTGTATACATATTTTGCAGCTTTTCAGGTTTTATATCAATTTTTTCACAAATGATATATTATAACTCGTTGTCTTGATTCATTAATAATTCTTGCATTTTCATACGAAAATTGATGTTTTCATGTAGAAAAATTATTTCAATTTGCAAAATATCGACTCGAATAAATAAAAGATCGCAAAACTAACGGTTAAGAAAGAAAAACACAGAAACACGTTGAACAAATAATAATTCTGTCGTGATTTTGAACATTCATATCGTAAACTTAAGCATCAATGGTAGTTTTTCGAGTGAAAATTGTTAACTTTCCGTCTATTTCTAACAACTATTCATACATATTTTGCAGATTATTTTGTTTTATATTATAATTTTCAAGAAATGTGTTACTATCACTGGTTTTTCTTGATTTATTAAAAGTTAGAAGAGTTTTGTACGAAAATAGGTATTTTGTTGGTGAAAAGTAGAAAAATTCATTCCATATGCAAAATATTGACTCAAATAAATGAAAGATCGTAAAATTAACGGGTTTAGAAAGAAAAACACGGAAACTCGTTGAACAAATAATAATTCTGTCATGATTTTGTACAAATATATCGTAAACTTAAGTGTCAATGGCAGTTTTACGAGTGAAAAGTGTTAACTTTCCACCTTTTACAAAAAAATGTTCATACATATTTTGCAAGTTTTTCCGTTTTTTGTCATAAATTTATACGAATATTTTTATATCACTGGTTTGTTTTGATTCATTAATCTTTTCAAGATTTTTCTACGAAAAAGGTATTTTGTTGGTGAAAAGTAGAAAAATTTATTCAATATGCAAAATATCGACTCAAATGAATGACAGATTGCAAAATTAACGGTTTAGAAAGAAAAACACGGAAACTCGTTGAACAAATAAAAATAAAAGTCGTGATTTTGTACAATTATATCGTAAACTTAAGCGTCAATGGCAGTTTTTCGAGTGAAAAGGGTTAACTTTCCGCCTTTTACAAACAAATGTTTAAACATATTTTGCAGGTTTTTTTGTTTTTTGTCATAATTTTTTACAAATGGGTTTTAATCACTGGTTTGTCTTGATCCATTAATAATTACAAGATTTTGGTACGAAAATAAGTATTTTGTTAGTGAAATGTAGAAAAATTTATTCAATATGCTAAATATCAACTCAAATGAATGAAAGATCGCAAAATTAACGGTTTAGAAAGAAAAACACGGATACTCGTTGAACTAATAATAATTCTGTCGTGATTTTGTACAATTATATCGTAAATTTAAGCGTCAATGGCAGTTTTTCGAGAGAAAATTGTGAACTTTCCGCCTTTTACTACCAAATGTTTATACATATTTTGCTGGTTTTTTTGTTTTTTGTCATAAATTTTTACAAATGTGTTTTAATCACTGGTTTGCCTTGATTCATTAATAATTCCAAGATTTTTGTACGAAAATAGGTATTTTGTTGGTGAAAAGTAGAAAAATTCATTCAATATGCTAAATATCGACTCAAATGAAAGAAAGATCGCCAAATTAACGGTTTAGAAAGAAAAAGACGGAAACTCGTTGAACAAATAATAATTCTGTCATGATTTTGTACATATAAATTGTAACCTCAGCGTCAATGGCAGTTTTTCGAGTAAAGAGTGTTTACTTTCCACCTTTTACAAACAAACTTTCATTCATATTTTTCAGGTTTTTTCGTTTTCTGTCATAAATTTATACAAATGTTTTTTAATCACTGGTTTGTCTTGATTCATTAATAATAACAAGATTTTATTTACGAAAATAGGTATTTTGTTGGTGAAAAGTAGAAAAATACATTCAATATGCAAAATATCGACTCAAATGAATGAGAGATCGCAAAATTACCGGTTTAGAAAGAAAAACACGAAAACTCGTTGAACAAATAATAATTCTGTCGTGATTTTGTACATATATATCGTAAACTTAAGCGTCAATGGCAGTGTTTTGAGTGAAAAGTATTAACTTTCCACCTTTTACAAACAAATGTTCATACATATTTTGCAGGTTTTTCGTTTTAAGTCATAAATTTTTACGGATGTGTTTTAATCACTGATTTGTCTTGATACATTAATAATCACAAGATTTTTGTACGAAAATAAGTATTATGTTGGTGAAAAGTAGAAAAATTCATTCCATATGCAAAATATCGACTCAAATGAATGAAAGATCGCAAAATTAATGGTTTAGAAAGAAAAACACGGATACTCGTTGAACGAATAATAATTCTGTTGTGATTTTGTACATATATATCGTTGACTAAAGCGTGAATGGCAGTTTTTCGAGTGAAAAGTGTGAACTTTCCGCCTTTTACTACCAAATGTTTATACATATTTTGCAGGTTTTTCGGTTTTTAGTCATAAATTTTTACAAATGTGTTTTAATCACTGGTTTGCCTTGATTCATTAATAATTCCAAGATTTTTGTACGAAAAAAGGTATTTTGTTGGTGAAAAGTAGAAAAATTCATTCAATATGCTAAATATCGACTCAAATGAAACAAAGATCGCCAAATTAACGGTTTAGAAAGAAAAACATGGAAACTCGTTGAACAAATAATAAATTCTGTCGTGATTTTGTACATATATGTCGTAAACTTAAGCGTCAATGGCAGTTTTTCGGGTAAAGAGTGTTTACTTTTCACCTTTTACAAACAAATGTTCATACATATTTTGCAAGTATTTTCGTTTTTTCTTATAAATTTTAACAAATGTTTTTTAATGGCTGGTTTGTCTTGATTCATAAATATTTACAAGATTTTTGTACGAAAATAAGTATTTCGTTGGTAAAAAGTAAAAAAATTCATTCATTTTGCAAAATTTCGACTAAAATTAATGAAATATTGCATAATAAACGGTTTAGATAGAAAAAGACGGAAACTCGTTGAACAAATAATAATTCTGTCGTGATTTTGTACATATATATCATAAACTTAAGCGTCAATGGCAGTTCTTCGAGTGAAAAGTGTGAACTTTCCGCCTTTTACTACCAAATGTTTATACATATTATGCTGGTTTTTTTGTTTTTTGTCATAAATTTTTACAAATGTGTTTTAATCACTGGTTTGCCTTGATTCATTTATAACTCCAAGATTTTTGTACAAAAATAGGTATTTTGTTGGTGAAAAGTAGAAAAATTCATTCAATATGCTAAATATCGACTCAAATGAAAGAAAGATCGCCAAATTAACGGTTTAGAAAGAAAAAGACAAAAACTCGTTGAACAAATAATAATTCTGTCATGATTTTGTATATATATATCGTAAACTTAAGCGTCAATGGCAGTTTTTCGAGTGAAAAGTGTGAACTTTCCGCCTTTTACTACCAAATGTTTATACATATTTGGCAGTTTTTTTAATCACTGGTTTGCCTTGATTCATTGATAATTTCAAGATTTTTGTACGAAAAAAGGTATTTTGTTGGTGAAAAGTAGAAAAATTCATTCAATATGCTAAATATCGACTCAAATGAAAGAAAGATCGCCAAATTAACGGTTTAGAAAGAAAAAGACGGAAACTCGTTGAACAAATAATAATTCTGTCATGATTTTGTACATATAAATTGTAACCTCAGCGTCAATGGCAGTTTTTCGAGTAAAGAGTGTTTACTTTCCACCTTTTACAAACAAACGTTCATACATATTTTTCAGGTTTTTTCGTTTTCTGTCATAAATTTATACAAATGTTTTTTAATCACTGGTTTGTCTTGATTCATTAATAATAACAAGATTTTATTTACGAAAATAGGTATTTTGTTGGTGAAAAGTAGAAAAATACATTCAATTTGCAAAATATCGACTCAAATGAATGAGAGATCGCCAAATTACCGGTTTAGAAAGAAAAACACGAAAACTCGTTGAACAAATAATAATTCTGTCGTGATTTTGTACATATATATCGTAAACTTAAGCGTCAATGGCAGTGTTTCGAGTGAAAAGTATTAACTTTCCACCTTTTACAAACAAACGTTCATACATATTTTGCAGGTTTTTAGGTTTTTTGTCATAAATTTTTACAAATGTGTTTTAATCACTGGTTTGCCTTGATTCATTAATAATTCCAAGATTTTTGTACGAAAAAAGGTATTTTGTTGGTGAAAAGTAGAAAAATTCATTCAATATGCAAAATATCGACTCAAATGAAACAAAGATCGCCAAATTAACGGTTTAGAAAGAAAAACATGGAAACTCGTTGAACAAATAATAAATTCTGTCGTGATTTTGTACATATATGTCGTAAACTTAAGCGTCAATGGCAGTTTTTCGGGTGAAAAATATTTACTTTTCACCTTTTACAAACAATTGTTCATACATATTTTGCAAGTATTTTCGTTTTTTGTGATAAATTTTAAGAAATGTTTTTAAATCACTGGTTTGTCTAAATTTATTATTATTTATAAGATTTTTGTATGAAAATAGGTATTTCGTTGGTAAAAAGTAGAAAAATTCATTCATTATGCAAAATTTCGACTCAAATGAATGAAAGATCGAAAAATTAACGGTTTAGAAAGAAAAAGACGGAAACTCGTTGAACAAATAATAATTCTGTTGTGATTTTGTACATATATATCGTAAACTTAAGCGTCAATGGCAGTTTTTTGAGTGAAAAGTGTGAACTTTCCGCCTTTTACTACCAAATGTATATACATATTTTGCAGCTTTTTTTGTTTTTTGTCATAAATTTTTGCAATGTTTTTTAATCACTGGTTTGTCTTGATTCATATTTCTTTTCGATTTTTCGATTATTCAGATTTTATATTTCTAGTATTTTTGTACGGAAATAGGTATTTTGTTGGTGAAAAGTAGAAAAATTCATTCAATATGCAAAATATCGACTCAAATGAATGAAAGATCGCAAAATTAACGGTTTAGAAAGAAAAGCACGGAAACTCCTTGAACAAATAATAATTCTGTCGTGATATTGTTCATATGAATCATAAACTTAAGCCTGAATGGCAGTTTTTCGAGTTAAAAGTGTTTACTTTCCACCTTTTACAAACAAATGTTAATACATATTTTGCAGGTGTTTTGGTTTTTTGTCATAAATATTTACAAGTGTTTTTTAATCACTGGTTTGTCTTGATTAATTAATTATTACAAGATTTTTGTACGAAAATATATATTTTGTTAGTGATAAATTGAAAAATTCATTCAATATGCAAAATATCGACTCAAATGAATGAAAGATCGCAAAATTAACGGTTTAGAAAGAAAAGCACGGAAACTCCTTGAACAAATAATAATTCTGTCGTGATATTGTTCATATGAATCATAAACTTAAGCCTGAATGGCAGTTTTTCGAGTTAAAAGTGTTTACTTTCCACATTTTACAAACAAATGTTAATACATATTTTGCAGGTTTTTTGGTTTTTTGTCGTAAATATTTACAAGTGTTTTTTAATCACTGGTTTGTCTTGATTAATTAATAATTACAAGATTTTTGTACGAAAATATATATTTTGTTAGTGATTAATTGAAAAATTCATTCAATATGCAAAATATCGACTCCAATTAATGAAAGATTGCAAAATTAACGGTTTAGAAAGCCAAACACGGAATCTCGTTGAACAAATAATAATTCTGTCCTGATTTTGTACATATACATCGTAAACTTAAGCGTCAATGGCAGTTTTTCGAGTGAAATGTGTGAACTTACCGCCTTTTACTAACAAATGTTCATACATATTTTGCCGGTTTTTTTTAAAGTTTATATCATAATTTTTAACAAATGTGTTTTAATCACGGGTTTGTCTTGTTTCATTAATATTTCCAGCATTTTTGTACTTAGTTTAAGTTTATAGCTGTCATTCCAATATGTAATTTATACTTTCATATGGTTTGAGATGCATGGCCACATGGTAACGCATTGGACTTTCGTGCGGTAGGTCATCGATTCAAACCCCGCGCTGTGCTACTGTTTTCGAATGACTAAGGCATTTTTTCTGCCTAGTATTCGGGAAAATAAGGATACATATGACTTTAATCATATCTTATTATTATTTGAACAAGAGGGGAGAAAACATGTTGGTGTTCTCGAATTGTTTGTCTTATTTCGGTGTGTCATCGGATCCAATACAGCGGTGTGGCCGGTGAGTTTGCTGGTGGGCAACAGATAACTCACTTAAAAAAAACTCCACGGCAGAGCTCCGCTTTCTTCTAATTGAATTGATGTTATTATACTCGAGGCGATCCTCGATTACAAGGCGCAGCAACGACGATGGGTGTCACAAGTACATTATATTTCATATACGCCATTCTTATGTAGTTCATCTCGCTCGAAGTCGAAAATCTTTAAATAAATTTTCTTTTCTTTCTCATATTGTAATTTTATTTTTTTCGTCTAATGTTATACAGTATTAAAACATAATAGTCTTCTTCTTCTTTGTTACATTCAACTATAATTCGTCGTTGTTCTGCGAAAAGCATTTAAGTCCAAATATTGAGTTTTGAGACAAATGCAATTTAAGTTTCGGAAAGCGACGTAAAATCAAGATTTTAATAAAATAAAATACAAACAGATGTTATTTAAAGACAGTTTATTTATTCATAACAATTACTATAAAAAATGAATAACTAAAAAAGTTATTACCTAAAAATTAAAAATACGGAAAAAGTTTTTGGACTTGTTTGTTTTCACCTTTCGTGGTGAAATTTTTTATAACAGTGAAACTATATGACTTTTGGACATAGATGTTTTTTTCATGTGTAGATATTTTTATTCTAAGAAAAATGGCATCAAAAAGTCATTATAACCAAAAATGGACTTAAATGCTTTTCTCAGAACAACGACGATATAGGGTAAGTTGTTTTTGAATTCGTCTATTGTATTATTGTGTATAATAACACAATAAGTACCGTTAAAATATGTATAATGTATTGTAATATTTTTCAACTTTGTCGGACAAAAATGTGAAAAATTAAACGATTTTAGACCTTCAAATCAAAAAGCTTTGAAAATATATTTAAATATTTAGAACCCCCAAATTGAACACTTTATTCAAGATATGAGTGTTATCTTATTACCATATATACATTCAAGCTCAAGTGTGTCCCTAGTGAGATACATACAAAATAGAGCCACGACGCATGACGAGCGACTAACCCAGATCCACATAACTTAGGGGGTTTGTTTTGGTTTGTGTGTACGTAGTGTATTATATTTCATATGTATATTCGTACATGACTAGAACCACAACGGGCTTGTTGTTATAGAATAGTCAACAAAACATTTGCTTAGGGATTCTACGGTAATTTGGCACCCATATTATTCAATAATTATGAAGATCGATTGATAAAGACAATTGACTAAGTTTTTTTTTATTTCTCCACCACCCATACTGTTACGGGGGACAAAATAAGCCCCAATTTAGACTACAAGATCAAAAACTTCTTAATTTGTTCATGAGCGCGACGTGACGTAGTGACGAAGAAGAAACCGCTCAAGGAGGTATTCTATTCTAGAGGCGTGAATTTCGGGCCTTTTTCAGACTAAATAAAAAAAAACTAAAAATATTTTTCCCGTACATTTTTTAAAAGTTTGTTTATTGATGATTTGAGATCTAAAAAAAAAGAAAAGAAAATTCGAGATGTTATTAGCTGTTATATCTCGTAAAAAAGGGGGGTGAGCTGGTCGATATTATTGGAACCCTTTTGTAAATTTTAAACAAAAATCATACACAGTTTCTTGATAAGAAATAATGTTATATCATAGTCTTTTAATAAATTATTGAAAAACACCCTGAGATATAGCAGGAATACGTTAAGTGCAGTGGACAGGGTGTATTTTTCAAAATGATTATGATTTTGATTATTTTACTCTTTTGATTAAAGCTAATATAACATGTCATAATTCATTATTTTTTATGTCTTCGACTTTTATATTCTTATCATATACTCAATTTGTTTCATTTTTTATTTTTCAATAAGAATGCGTTCAGTTCCCAAAATTAGCGCCCTTGAAGGGAGTCCGCTTCCGTAACGGCGCAATATAAAATATATTTTTTAATTTTAGTGTAGCAAGTTTCCAAAGTAGCATAATCCTTCATTGTACACCCGAACGTAGCATTTTTTCTTTCATCCTTTTCAGCTACCATAACTCCAGAATCAGCGACATTTTTTCGCCTTTAAGCCTTTTAATTCGCATTTCGCCTGCAATTCACTTATCATTCTCATGTTATTAATTTTTACTCTCCACTAGCACCACCATGCCATCAACATGAAATAGTTCACATACATCCTTCAGCATTTTTATGCCTATCTTATTTTTGTTTAACTAAAGTGCATGGTCGTGCGGTAACGCACTGGACTTCCATGCGGAAGATCACCAGTTCGAACCCCGCGCTGTGCTCCTTTCAAATAGCACATATATTTTTTTCCGCCAAGTATTCGGGGGTATAAGGATACCTATAACTTTGGTCATATATATATTCTTCCAAAAAGAGAAAAAAAAAATCCAATGTGATTCGATCGTCTCCTTTTGACAAACCATCAGATCTAGTAAGACTCTATGGGTGGTGAGTTTGCTGGTGGCTCTCACTTAAAAAAAAACCTGTGGTACAGCTTCGCTTACTAACTGAATTGACGTTGGAATGACGAGGGGATTCTCAACTACAAGAGCCAGCAACGATGGGCGGTTTTTTTTCACTTTGTACTTAATTTTGTTTAGTACATTTATTGTATACTGTACGTTTGTTAACTTATAAAAGCGTATACCTCGTGATAAGTGACAAACTATGAAAAAATATTGAATAATTGTGATGTTGAATTTAAACGATTACGTTGTATTACGTCATTATACGCTGAAAGTAGAGAATACGCTGAACTGATAGTTTAATATTTCAAAAGGGGTAAATCAAGGATATGTTATATCACATGTGTGTCAAAGGGGTATGAGATAAACGCCAAGTAAATTTTGGATAAAGTGAATGAAATACTAAAGGAAGGAAACGTAGAAACTCGTCAGAAATCGTAGAAGTTGTAAGAGAATGTGTATGGATGTTAAAGAGATTTAAGATGTTTTTCGAGATAGGAAAGTGTTATGCTCTGTCCTCTCTGCCTTCCCCGACGAGGAAATGGCGTGATGATATCTATGTATGTATGTTTTTATTTTTCATTTTAAATTGATCGTGATGAATTTAAAGCAGAATTTAATCGAAAAAGCGAATTTTATTTTATGATGTAGTTGTGCGACATTTTTTTTCTGTTTTATATACACATAATTGTTGACTGTGTTCTCGATTTTCAATGTTGTTCTCCTCGTTGTTGATTTTCATTTTTGTTATATGACGCTTTTTAAAAATTACATGTTTGCCGTTTTCAATAGAATTTTTGTTTGTGTTTGCATAATTTTTGTATTTGATTTTGTGTAAAAGCTACGACCATTGATTTTTTGTAAAAAAAAAATAAAAGCACCCAATAACGCTTTTCAGTTTTTTATTTGTTGAATATTTAATAAGAGTATGAAGAACAGTTTTTTTACCATCATTATCATTATCAGCATACCTTGTCCCTACTTAAGTAGGTAGAGATACCATATATCAGCTATTTTCATACTTGGTTAACATACTTCGCTTCTGCTACGTCAATTCACCTATCTAAATAAATAAATAAATAAATAAAAAATCTTTAACTTTTGATTCTTGAATTTCTTCAAACTTGACATTATTTAGGTCTCACATAACTTTATAAACTTGTATTTTTTAATTTATTGAATTTGTTATAGCGCTGTTTCCTGATCAATACGACCACCTCAAAAACGCATCCTTTTTTTTAACCTGGCGAGTTTATAGCCATGTGACAATCTCTTCCAGCCTACTAGAAAGATGTTTAAAGGCTCTAAGTGAAAGCTTGACTGGAATCCTATTTTTAAAAAATCAGGGTTCCAGCGGGGATCGAAACCGCAACCTCAACATCCTTATTAACTCAACAGAAAATAAGAGAGATTGAGTGACACAAACAGCGTCATCTGGTAGTCTAGAATAAAAGTTAGGAAAAAATTTATTCAGATGTAAATTGACCTAAGAGTAAAACCAGTATGAATGTGAATCCATCAGGAATCGAACCTTATGCGCCCGTTTCCTCTTAGCATGCATGCTAAAAATTAGACTACAACCATCGACTATCGTGATATGTTGTATTACACTATTCCTTATAAAGGACAACCTCGTGGGTATATTACTTTAGAACAATCTCTTCCAAACCATGACGTTGAACTTGCTTCAAGTGATTACAAGATGGAAACCGTTTTTAAAAATCTTAGTACGAACGGGAATCGCGCTCGTAATCATCAGGTTGGAAATTAGGAGTTTTATCAGCTAGGCTACGAAGGTTGTCTTTATTTATTACGAGTGAAAACCAGTTTTCTACTGCATCACAATCGACCATGCGACCTCTACTTAATTAAGCATAAAAATCATATTCCAACTCTTTTTATACTTTGTTCATTTTTTTTATTTCTACTACGTCCTGTCACCTAAACATGTATAATTTCATAATTAAAAACCTTTTTTTTTCATGTTCAAAAATTTTGTTAGTTACTTATTGGTTTTTGTGTATTTTACTTTCCGGGTCGTTTTTATAATATGTTATTTAATCTTTCCTTCCCTGTGTTGGGTATCTTCTACACGTTGCTTCTAATAACCATCAATATCTCTATAAATATAATAAATACAAGGTTAAGATTTTAGGTATTCCTCCATAATATATTTACGCATTGATTTAAAAAATAATATTAATAATAATCAGAATTAATCGACTACATCGTAGGTGTTTTGTAAAGATCGAAAACAAATTCGCATTTAAACGCTGCGAGTGCCTTGTCTTGACGATAGGTGAAGAGTATGCGGGAAGCGCGACACTATATTCGCATCTCACTCTTGCATACTAGACTGAATTGCGAGGAGCTGAATTGTCTCAACGTCGCAAACATAAGCGTAAGCGCCGGGGTATGCGATTGACGTTCCGCGCCACTAGTAGCTTCTAGGCTTGCAAATAGGTTAGACGTACGCCCGTTCCGTGAGCGTTTTTTAATGTTTTCAAATGGTTTTTTAATGTTTTCAGCAAATAAATCTCAATTATTATAATTTTTAACTTCAATTATAATTAATTAAGGGGATTATCTATGAATTTTCTTATTTTTCCGATTTGAAATCGCAATTTTTTTATTGCGTACTCACTACCCAACACCGATACACGCGTATTATTTTTATCACCGTACGGGAAGGGTTAAAGTCTATATGTTATCGGCACTTGAATAATTTCTGTTTTATAAATATTTCCGAAATGTATATATTTCAACGTAAATTTCGTTTGAAAGATATAAGTTTCAGCACTAACTAGCAAACTATTCAGCTATATTCTTATACTACTGAAAGAAACTCGAGAATCTCCTGCAAACCTCCCATGGGCATCTTCCGCATGAAGTTTCCACCCCTTTCATGTTTATAAGGTTCTTGCAGTTCTTTGTAAACTTTTTTAACTACTTCAGTATTTCTGCAACTTTCATGGTATGTAGTTTTTTTTTTAATTACTTATTTTTTACTTCTAAACGATTATGAACGCGTGAGTGCGTGTGAATAAAACTTATCTCAAGTTAGTACAAACGCACCGGTGCGTTTCACATTTAACATCAGAGAAAAGTATAGATTATACCAATAAAAAAAAATTGTATTGATATCTATGGATTATTTGTCAAAACAAATTACAATTTACAAACAAGTTTTCGCTTTTACCGATTTATAATAATAAAACGAAATATAGTACTATATGTATCATAATTCTTCCATCTCACATAATTTTTTTTATTTAAAAACTCACTCCCTTAGTACATATTGTTCCCATATAACTCACTAGCTAACAGATTAATTACGAAAATTACTTAAGAATATATACATGATAAATACAGGAGATAAACGTTCAGTATATGAAAAGCAGTGATGTGATAGTTATGTATTATTCCTTCTTTCTTAATATGGGGACTTAAAGCTTTTATTGAATATTGTATGAATTGTACTTTTCAATAAAACTAGATTTTTTTGCGTAAAGTTATTTTAAAATGTACATACTAAATATAAATATTATTCATCTGTCGTGTATGATTGTTTTTAATGAATTTGTGTATCTGAAATCTTATTTATATGTAACAAAGTGGTTTTGACTAAGTCCATGGTGTAGTTTGTAAGACGCTTGGTTTTCATCCACATTATGTAGGGATGGAAAATGCAAGACTGATTAAAAAATATCTCATAACATGAGCTGGGTCCGTGTTGAATGAAATATTGAAGTAACTTGATGAATTTTGCTAGTAAGGTACTGATTATAGGAGAGTTGCGAGAGATATTGAGCCGAACAGCATCAAAATCTGCTACGATGAAAGTCGACAGCAGAAAGACTTAAAAAACAAATTAAATTGCAAATGTAAGTGGTAGGTGTGGTACACATGTACCAAAAAAAGGATGGATCAAGTGTATAATATTTTGAAAGAAGGAAATGTAAAAAGTCAGAGGAATCGTAGGAGCGGTATAATTAGGTATATGGATGTAAAAGAGGCGAAAAATGTGTGTTGTGATGGGAAAGTCTGGAACTTTAGCCTCTCTGCCTACCCCGACAGCAAGATAGCGTCAAGGTATGTATTTATTTTTATTTATTTAACATTTTTATTGCAAATACAATCTGGCGGGATTATTGCCAGGCGGCAATCTCTTCCAACCAGTGGCGGCTGGTGGACCAAATAATTGGGGGTTCACCAGAGTAGGTATCCAAATACCAAATAATATAAAGAAAAAAAAAATTATATACCTATTTATAAAGAAGTTCTATTCTCCGCTCTTTTTGTTTAGCGAAGACCCAATGAATCTTATTTAAATCAGGTACAGACTGAATTAGCTCTTTTCCGTAGCTTAATATTGATACTAGTAAAGCGTTCAGTCTGCCCTGTCCTGTCCTGTCCTGTCCTGTCCTGGCTCATCGTATTTCTCAAAAATGATTTTATCCTTTTTAACGTAGAGAAACACCTTTCACTCTCAATATAAGTCATTGGAATAGTGCATACGAGTTTAAGTAACTTTACAGTCTGAGAAAAATCTTCTAGTAAACCAGTATTATAAAAAAGTTCTAAAATAGACAAGAGCCCTCAGCATTGGCAAAATCATCGCGAGCATGAATTGCACTGAGTTCACCTTTGAATTGAACTTTATTTAAAAAGACGTATGTTTTTACCGTCAAAATAAAATCATGTTCGGGAAATTTTTACCTATACTCAGTAAATTTTTCGCTATAGAATAATTTTGCTGCAGTTAAGTGATTTCTGAATACAAAACGTTGTTTCATTTCACACAAAATTGTATAGCAGACTTCTTTACAAATAACTTGACTTCGAGGTTTTTATTAGTTTAGTCGGTGGTCCAAGAAAATTGTCCGTGGATTTACACATTTTTCAAACTCACTGATATTGTTACGAATTATAACGGGGTCTAAATTCTTAAATTGCAATTGTTTGAATAAAATATCACGGTGTGGCAGAATTTTTTGGAAAAATTTATGCAAACAAACACAATAAATAATCGAAATAGTTATGTTTATCCTCCAAATGGCTCATAATATTATATGGATAGTTAGAAAAGCGTTTAGCCACGTGACGAAACAGCAAAAATATTATTGAAATCGAAAACGGAATTTATTACAAGTTAACTAAATAAAACAATAAAGAAAGAAAGTCGGTACCTAATAAGGTAAGCAAAAACGTTTGTTAATTTGGAGACATATACTCGCAAAGATACATGTACTAAAAAGACGCCCCAGTTTGAACGCTAGGAACAAATCATCCCTTCTCTGCGGTGGTCATATTTAAAAAAAAACTTTAAGTTGATGTATTACTATCCCATGGACTTGTCATACGCGCCACTCGGATGTTTCCGGGATCACTCGGAAATTTCGTGCACGAACTACAAAGACTAAGAATTTATAGAAATTCCTATACAAATAGAGCTGTCTCAAGATTTTCTGTTCTCTTCTAATTGGGATTAAATCGTCCATTTTTCGGAATATTTCGGACGATTTGAAATACGCACGGACAGCGGGTATCTTTCTACCTGCTCGCAGAATGCGTCCGGATGCAAAACACATGTATACAAAAAATGTGCTCTAGCAAATAGAATTGCATATTGTAGAGAGACATGTCGACATAAATATATATTATTTTTCATAAATATTGTTATGATAATATACATTTTCGCTATACTTCTTTAGGTGTTTATTGTTATATAAATTCAGTAGTTCGGCGCACGAAAGCACTTATGAGCCAGCCGCTACTGCTTCCAACCAACCAGACAAAAGTAAATTAAGCAAGTTACATGGTCGCATAAATCATTCAAATTACTATCCATCCCCACGAAATCCATAAACATATACGTGAACACATGCCCACGAACCCCACAAAGACGGACAATCACCAGAACATTATTTTTCATATAAAGTGAGATATCATCAATCAAAATGAAAGGAAGGGAGGATGGAGAAGAAAGGAAAATAAAAATTGGGAATGAAACACGTCATTTTACTGACTACAAATTAAGAGTTTTTTCAGTCGCTTCTTAAAGCATGCCAAGGACGGAGCAAGTCATATATTCGTTTGTAACTGATTCCAGAGTCTCACTGCATGGACAGTTAAGGACGACGTAAATAAAGAGGAGCGGTGAACCGGAAATAACAATTTACAATCTCTGTTTGAGCGTAGCGCTAATCCATGATTGGAAAGTCGCTGAAAATTAAAGGCGAGATAAGAGGGGGCGGCGGGACAGTTAAGGATATTATACAATAGAGACAGTACGTATGTATGTATTTCGAAATTATTACAAAACTTCGCCTTTGATTCATTGAAAGATAAATCAAACTGACAAGTATTGACAAGGAAATGCAAAAGGGCTTGGTACTGAAATTCAGGACCAATCTGACCATTTTCAGGAGGAGCGGAGCCTATTGGGAATTTGTGACGTCATCCGCTTTAATGCGAAGTGGCAACAAATGTGATATATATGCTAACAACCTTGTTTCCTGATTATCAGACAAATATTACTTAGCTCCGGAGGCTTCGGATAATATAAAATATGCTTCTGAATTTGAATATATACGAGTACTCGTAACAGTCCCTTGGCTAATGTTTAAATCTAAATCGCTTTACGTTTATCTTTAACCCTTCCATTCATGTGATGTGTAACTAGTACACGTTGCTCCTAAAAACTTAAATATCTCTATAAATATAATAAATACTGGCTTCAGATTTTAGGTTTTCCTCCGTAATACATTTACGTATTGAATGAAAAAAATAATATTAATAATAATTAGCACTTATCGGCCACATCAGAGATAACATATTTTGTGAAAATCGGGAATAAATTCAAGTATACACAATCAAATGTGTGACGTAGGTATATTCATTCTAAAAAAAACACTATAGGTGAGGAAGTGACGCTTTTCACGTCTCTCACTCTCACGCTACTTCGGTATATGGGAACGCAAGAAATATAATCTCAGTTTGCTCGCTTCTCTCGATTCAGTAGCTCCCGGGCATTCGTTTAAGGTGGTCGCTTTGCCTGTTTTGTGAACGTCGGCCGATGTTTTTTTTCATGTTTTCAGCAATAAAATTTCAATTATTATCACTTTTGACTTCACTTTTAATTAATTTAAGCGATTGGCTATGAATATTCTTTTTTTTTTCAATTTGAAATCACTCATTTTTTATGTGTATTGAATACACAGCACCGGAACGTGTGAATTTTATTAGCACAGGAAGGGATATGTTAATGATTTGAATAATTATAATAATATTTCATTCCGACAAGTGCACGAGGGTGTACAATGCAACACAAACCATATAAAGAATAGATTATAAAAATAAAAGGTCATTTTACATAGTGCCGTTTTAAGGGTACTCTTTTCAAGAGTGCACCAGCTCAGGACTCCTGGACAAACTTTTTATAATTGATCAATCAAAAATATAATACAATAAATATACATTCGTTGAGTATCAAAATGAGAAGGTGGTATCTACGAACATTATATTTTGTACTTCTTCGCATCTACGAGTACCTTTGTAGATCTGCCGATAATTTCGTTACTTATATGACAATATAGCATGCCGGGCTGAGGACCGACCTAGATAGAAACGTTTTGTGATATCTTCACGTTTCTAATGGAACGAAAGAAGGCGTTAAATAGTTAAGTTTACATGTTTTGAACTCAATTCAAGGGTTCAAAATAAAACAAACGTGTAGATTTAAATCTAGGGCGCTAGTAATAAGATAATATTTTTGCACCTTGACAACTAATTTATTTTTGACCAAAGTAATCAAATTATTAAATAACTTTATAATACAAGAGAATGTACTCGTATGACAAAGTATATGGGCGAGGCAAAAGGAAATTTGTAACTCATAATATAATGAAGTGGATATCAGTATCTTATGTTTGTGTTTCTAAATTAATAAATTATTTTAATTTGTTGCACCCTGGTGTTGGGACAAACGCACTTTTTTTATACATTGTGACTAACTAGGTTTATTGTAGGTACCATATGCCCAGCTTTTGAGTTTTTCTTTAAAGTTTTATTAATATTTTATCAACCAGAGGTGGTCAAATCTCACACATGCCGGTAGCTTGGCCTAATGAATTGTTTACATTTGAATTTTACAGCTTAATGTCAGCTGTTAAATAACAAGCAATTAATTGTGAGATGGAATAGGCATGTCTTGTGGAGATTTATGTTAACATACACCTTTTGAAGATTTTGATCTTAAAACTTGGTTCAATAAAAGTAGAAAAATAATTCGAAGGCTTTCTAATTTATGGTATACAACCCAAAGTTTAATATGACGGACAATTATTAGCGTTATCGGGAACAAATATTGTTTTTCGGTCCTGTATTCACGAATTGTCCAGCGTCCCTACTCACACATGAGAAAGCTTTAGTAAAAATTTGACCCATATCAATAACTTCAATATCTTATTGATTAAATTGAGGAATAAACTCAAAATTGAGCCACTTCACAGGGAGGCATAAGGTCCTTTTTGTCAATATATTATTTTAATACTTTAAGGGCTAGTTAAAAAAATCAAGACATCATTTCCCAGTACACGACTTGTTTTTGAGGAATTAATAATTTTGTCAAGGGTGTGTTCAAATTGATAAATCTAAGTAAACATAAGGAATATTGTAATACAAATGTTGTCCCTTCAATCAGTCACAATATTTTATTGTTTAAATAACGACATTCTGTTGACAATCTTCTTTGTGAAGAGCTTCATGACACTCTTTACACATCTACCGGTTCTCACTTCTCTTCTTGTGCTTAGCACTTACCTTACAAGCTCTGCAAGGTGTTTCTTTGTTGTCAATTAATAGAGTACATATCAACACATGTAAAAAAATATTATTTGCTAACTTGTTAGGAGAATCCTGTAAATTTCTTATTTTATTTAGATTCAGAAATTGAAGCTGGTATCTAGATTAATGTTACTCTGGTGATGTGACATAAGAAACTCTATTATAAACCAATTCGTGCATATTGACACCATCAAAGGTATTATTACCAGTGTTAGAAATAAAAAAATCAGAAGACTATCGTTTATAAGTAGAATTGTTTATAAACATATTTGCTAGATGCCAGTCATATGAGTGTGTCCTTTTGTAGAAAAGGTATCGATTACTAAAAAATGAAGACTGTTTCATTTATTTATTCCTTGTTATGTTCAACCTGTATTTGAATATAAAATAAATGAAATCAGTCATAAAATCAAAACTTTACACAAGAGAATTTTTTGCAAAAACGTACATTTATTCTCGAAAATGTTTCGAATGGTTACAATGTAAGTTATTTACTTTTTTCCTTTGGCGTTCTTGACGTAATATTCCCTTCATAAATAATTTATTTGCAAGCACAAAAGCAAATGACAAACTTCGCTCATTTTGGAGGACATCAAGTTTGAAATTAAATTTGCATATCGTAACGTGCAAAATTAAAAGTTCTCCTTGATTAATCGACAGTACCCAAGGGACGAAGCTGGGTTGCTGAAAAATTTCCCAAGGAAATTGTTAAGTATTTCAGGAAAAGCGCTGAATGAAACTTTGACTATATTGTTGGTGGGTGGAATTCATATTTTAGATACTATATATATATATAATACATTTATACTATCAGGCAGTTTTTCTGTTAGTAAATGCAGAGAGGAGAGAGCACCATATTTTTATATCGTGATGCACAACGTTCTCCTCTTCCAGAACCACATACTTTCTCAAACAATTCCTTGAATTTCTTTGTGTTTGTAATTTCCTTTTATTATCGAACAATTCCTTGAATTTCTTTGTCTTTATAATACCATTCACTTGATTCAACTATAATTTCCTTGGTATTTCTCTACGATGCATTGCACTTATATTTGCACATATTAATTTTTTTAGTATTTTTTCATTTCTTCGTTCTAAATGCATAAACCATCTCAGAGTAGTCCTTTGATATCGCTTAGTATCCAGTCTTAAGTTCACATTCCCCTCTTACCACTTAATTTTGTATTCTGTCATACATTACCACACTATATTTTTTTCTCAAAGCTCATTTCTACAGCATTAATCCTCGTCTTAGTCTTTTCCTGGTCCACGTTTTATAACCACACTATACATTAAAATACATACTAGAAAAGTGATTTTTATACTGTTAAGTTTGAAAATACATGTTTAAGTGCACTATTGACTATATTTTCTATCACTACTTGCTGTTTGATAGTTTTCGTTGCTCTTTCACGTCTGTTTGTTTTTTTATTTTTCTTAAAATATAATATTAACCTTAAAAAACGGTAGCTTTAATTCACCTTATTTCTCTAACACAGGTTGTTTTTTAATGACGTTAGACTTTTACGCCATGGTTTTTGGTTCAACTTTCGATGGAACCCTAATATTAAAAAAAATCTTGTCTTATGCAAGAAACACATGCTGAAGACATCTTGGACGACATGGTGTACCAACATACTTATTATCCAACAACTTTTGATTCAGGACACGTTGTACACGTTTTGTTGCGATGAGTTGTCTAGTTTTTTGCCATACAGCATACAGAGAAAGTATAAAACTCGAGCCAACAAGCATGGTAATAGTACTACAAGGGGGCCATCAAACCTATAGACTGATAGTGTCAGGAACACAATAGGATCCTTTGTGACAGTCGCACCGTAAGAGTATCGTTGAAGAGATCACAACCCACATTCATGAGTTATCACCTAAAAACAAGAATTTCATAAAATTGTAGTTCGTTTAATAACAATAATCTCACACACTAGACGTGAGTGTGTGTTAATGCCTCTTCACTGCGGAGTAGTAATGCAATTTCAAACTGCCAAGTGTGTGCAAACACAAGTAGTTGTTGACCCAAATACACGATTATTGGAGTTTAATAGATTGTTTTCTCCTGGTCACGCTTATAAATTTACCTAAATTATCAATGTTGAAATATTCAAGGGTACCAAACTAATTAGTCAGTAGGAATTATTTTAGTTTTTGCATAAATCTTGCTTTAAATAGATTTTAAATTCATTCGAGAATTTTATTATAAAACCACGAAATGGTTCAGCTAAAAACGAAGAATGAATAAGATGACGGTTAGTTTTCTGACCACCCCCGCCCACGAGTTCCTCCCCCAACAGTCCAAGTCATCAATCAACCCTCATTATCACTCACTTCTCAACGCAGCTTCTGCAGATCTGTGTAAACCATTAATATTTATGGTTATTATTAATATGTTGGCCATTTTCTGGAAACACCCACGATTTGGCATAGAATACGAGTTGGGCCTATTCAAATTATCATAGTCTTGTGATAAATGTGAATTCAAGACTTACTATTATTAGTGATATAATAAACCAAGAGGATATAAAAAGGGTGCTAAAAAGCAATACTAGTAGAGGAAATATTCACAAGCTGTTCTAAGAGCGGCACCAATTTCACGCGGAATGATTTTTCCGACTTTAATATCTTTCAATCAAAAAATAGTTGAACATAAAATCACAAACTGTTTATACAATATAATTCCAAATATAGTTTTGTTGTAAAAATTGGGCAATGAGTACGAACATTGCGTGGATACTTTCTGTTTTTCAGATACATACACGTATCATTACTCCATGTCCCTTCCAACCATATTTGATGAAATCAAATTTGCAACCCAAGTTTCGCCCTCCACTTTGATATACACAATTTATCCAATGGGAAAGATGACTAATTTTATTTTCGCGTAACCACTAGCACCATCTGGAGATGAATAAATGGGTTAACTAACTAGCGAGTTAACTAGCGTAAGGAGTGTATTGTGAATAAAAGGTTATAAAGAATATATACCTCGAAAATTAAGGATTAATTTATGCTAAAGAAATGCGTGCATTCAAAATAATACATGAAGTGACAATGTGTGGTAGAAAACGGAATAAAATCCATTTAAATTCCATATATTAATTTATGTATTCAGGTCTTTTGCACATTACAGGTTTCTCCAATTCGTACAACGACCAAACATAACAAATACAAAAAAACGAGTATAAAAAAATTCTAAGTTTTAAGACTTATTCGATAAGAAAAAAAGTAAAAATAATTATGTTGCACTAAAAGCATTATGACAAAATATAGCATGTTTAGTGATAAAAAATATGGTTTCACGTATTACACTAAATTTAAGAGATTTTTTCTGAAGGAGCTGAGCGACACATGAAACACGTTTAACGTATATGAGGGCATATTAAGTATGATTGCCCTACCTACCAGCATTTCCAAAGGCAGGTTGTTTCAACTTATAGGTTGATAGAATATTCTATGGGTGCGTTGTCTCAAATACTTATTCGGAACATATAAACCAAGACTGTTGGGTTAGCTAAATTGCCCCTCAGCAATACAAAAATGTGAACAACAAATCGAAGAGATCTTTCACGATCTAATGATCGGTGATTAAGGATGAATGATAACAAAAGGCTGATGTGTTGAGTAAGATGAAGAAGAGCACGCTGAGATGGTTTGTGAATGTGGAATGAATGAAAGATGAAAGGCTAACAAAACAAATGTATAGTGTAAATGTGAGTGAAAAGTGTGTGAGAGGAAGATCAAGAAATGCATGGTTGGATCAAGTGAATTATATTATGAAAGAAGGAAACGAAGAAAGTTATAGAAATCGTTGAAGGTGTGTTAGATGATATATGAATGTAGATGTGCGTCGAGATAGGATGTGTGTTGTGATAGGAAAGTCTTTCGTTCTGTCCTCACTGCCTACTCGAAAAGGCAAATGGAGTTATAGTATGTATGCATCCATGTCAAAGTTTATAAGACTTACCACTAGACCATGGATATATCTTCAGGGGGGCTCTAGATGTGAATGCCGGTGATGTCGAACATTTCAAAAAAGTGCCAAATCTATTTGCCATTTCAGGCCTCTTTAAATTATTTCTGGTCGGTTAAAATATATCGCCCATACCGATGAGTGCACCAGCATGCTTGGGATCTAGTTGTTAACCTTTCCATTCCTGTGCTAAAAAAATCCGCGCGTTCCGGTGTTGTGTATTCAATACACATGTAAAAATGAGCAATTTAAAATCGGAAAAATAAGAATATTCATAGCCAATCGTTTAAATTAATTAAATTTGAAGTCAAAAGGGACAACATTTGAAATTTAATTGCTAAAAACATAAAAAAAAAACATCAGCGTTCACAAAACGGGCAAAGCGACCACCTCTACCGAAAGCCGCCGACCTACTGAGCGAGAGAAGCGAGCGAACTGAGATTCTATTTCTTACGTTCCCATATACCGAAGTAGAGTCAAAGTGAGACGTGAATAGCGTCGCTTCCTCACCCATAGCGGTTTTTTTCTAATGAATATACCTACGTCAAACACTGGCACATGTTTGATTGTATTGGTGAATTTATTCCCGATTTTCACAAAATATCTCTGATGTGGCCGATAAGTGCTAATTATATCATTATTTTCTTTCAATGCGTAAATGTATAATGGAGGAATACCTAAAATTTGAACCCAGTATTTATTATAATATATTTATAGAGATATTCAAGTTTTTAGAAGCTATGTGTACTAGTTACACATCAAAGGGCACTTAGAAATACTTAAAAATTTCTCCATTTTAGCATGGAAGTTGTGGGTGTAAATGCCATTAGTATCGAAGTTTTTAAAAAAAAGTTTCCAGTTGGGTCCAGTAGAAGTATCTTAGGTAATCGTTAATTCCATGTAATTTAAGAAGACGTAAATGCCATGGGTTTCAAATGGAAGGTCAATGTTAATGAGTGCAGTTAAGCCATTTGTTTCCAGTCACTTAATCCTTTACCTCCTCGTCGCTCTTCTTTGTCCTCTAATTACCTTGGTATCCTAATTCTTCCACCCCCGCTCAACTCTCCCGTTATATTCAGCGTCTCTTCAATCGTGGCTTTGCGCTACGCTCAAGTAGAAATAACCCATTGGATTTTCCAGTTAATTTTCAAGTTATAATATAATAAACGGCAAGATAGTATACATACTATCTTGCCGTTTCCCTGTTGGGATAGATAGAATCGACAGACATATATCGCCTATTCTACATTCATACACCTTCTCAAACAGCTCTCACGATTTTCCTTACTTAAAACATTTTTTTCTTTCAAAATATTTTAAATTTTTTTAAATTTATATACATAAAATTTATACATAAAATTTATATTACATAATTTGCAAAAAAAAAACAACCGGTTATTCAATTTGGACTCCCAATTTTAATAGATCTGGATTTCTTCTTCTTTCCAGTGTCATGTCAGCTCCCCTCAACGTTGAGTAACACTTGAGATTAGACATCTTTGTCCCCGGGAGACCGAAAAAGATCTCAGACCCCAAAAAGCCAGTCCAATCACGTATATTGTGGAGCCAGGATATTTGTCTCCTGCCCACACCTCGTCGGCCTTCTACTTTGCCTTGGATGATCAGGTGCTGTAATTTGTACTTTGAGTACATGACTTAAGTAGGACATATTTCGGATTTTAATATTTGTCTATTAGGATCTGGGTTTGTGGCCTTTCATTTGTCGTATCTCCAGTAAACTAGGCCTTTCCCTTTACCTCGCTGAGGACACATATCATGAAAAAATAAATCGATACTTCTTTCTGATTTTTGATTATATAAAACCCCGTTGCACATTCTCATCAACCTGACAAACAGTGACACTTAATTACATATGTATACATCACGCAAAATCAAATTCCTCATACTTCATCACTCTAGGAAGACCAAAACATTCGTCCTACAATGTATCGCACACAATCATAAAAATAAAAACATATAAAATATAAAACAACAAAATACACCACACTCAAGAGCTCACCTTTTCCACAAGTCATTCCTCTTGAAAGCCCAAGTACTCAAACTCCTGTCGCAATAACAACCACGCTCCTATCGACTTCCTAAATTGTTTTCCTCCCTTTGCCTTTATTGAATTTATCATTCGATATTTTAAGTAAGATCAAAATGTCAGAATACACGCGTAATAAGTAAATATATACATAAGCATCATGCCCTTTGTTGAGTAGGTGGATATGGCAAATCTCCGTACCTTTCTATTCATAAATACATATCTCATCTCATCCATACATCTAGTCTTACATGCTCTTCTGTTTCTCATACTTCCTTATTTTTCCATCTGTTAAAAATTGTCCCACCATCTTCTTTTACTCTTTCCCCTGTCTAGTTATTCTTCACCTTCATTCCCTTCCGATATATTTATTTGTTTCATAATTCTTTCACAACATTCTCTCTTATTGCCATCAATCAATCTCAAAGTTTTTTTCTTATTTCAACTTATAGCATCTATTTCTAACAAATAGTTACACATTTACCAAAAAAATTCTAACTCTATCACACATAATAATGTCAGATATTCTACACAAAATACGCACTTTAACGGCATTAATTCTACACTTATCACTTATTTCCATTGTGCAGACTTCGTTTACATACATCAAGGTGAGTACAGTACCCGTCGGTGAGTTATACACATCGGGCTTAAGAAAGAGACTGCCGGCCATAATCGACTAGCTTCGGTTTTGTAGAGCGTCGTCTCTGTCTCTAGAACGCTTGACAACGACTGACAAATCATATGAATGTGTCAGAGATGACGCTCTACAAAGCCAAAGTTAGTCGATTATGGCCGGCAGTCTCTTTCTTAAGCCCGATGTGTATTGCCGTCGGATACTGTAAACTGCTGTGCATGATCATTTATAATAATTTTGTGATAAATTGATTGGTAAATCAGGACAAAGGGCACTATTGACCTGGTTCACAGCAGCCACACGCCTTTTAAAATCTCTCTGTATCATACCATATCTAGAATACATGCTCCCCAAAGTTTGTAGGTATGAACATAATTTTCTATTTGTCATTTTATTTTGATAAAATTAGGAATACTATCTGCTTTAATCTGAGGTGGTATTTGTTGTTTAAGCCTTTTTATTTTTTTTGCCATTTATGGTATTAATTTTCTGTTTTTTCTTTCTTAATCTAAATGCTCAAGGATGTGGGCTGAAAAACATCTGATATCTTTGCGGCCGAGCTCGCCCTTTATTGATGGAATGTATCTCAATCAGGGGGGATGTTATTGTTTTGAGATGACCTTTGGATGGTTTCTCTCTTAAGTGTATTTTTTTGATATTTATCTTGAGATATATGTAAAATTTCGGAATGTATTTCCATATGTATATATTATCTGGCTTTCAATAAACCTATATTTATTTATTTACATACAAAATTACTCAACTTGTTAAAACCTTTCATAGTCCACCCATCGATTGCGATTTGCAAAAAATGATCTTTAAAAAAACCATGAAAAAGTAATATTATTAATCTTGATAATTTTGCGAATAATTAAATGGCCATGCTGCATTATGGCTCCATTGCCTTGTTACACCCCTCTTAATTTGAACATAATATTTCTCAATCCAGTAGTTGATTATTATTATATTTTTTTTAAATTTTGTTTACGTCATTGAAAAACAATTTATTTGGCTTACGAAAAATTAAAGAGTTTAAAATAACCTAAAGAGAAGAACACAGTGTAATTAAGAGTTTTTTTTATAACAAAACATGTTGTTTTCTCAGTTTACGTTAACAATGGCGTGAAAAGGGTTTTTTGTCGTAATCTTTTATTTCATCATTCACCAGCAGAAATCAAATTGAATGAAGGCGTGAGATTAATTTTTAATAGCTAGAAAAGAAAAAAACATTTTTTAACACAACGAAATATTTATGGCGGATTTCAGAAGAATGGTAAAGTAATTTAGTCGGGAGTTTTGTACAAACAAAAAATGAAAAATAATATTGTATTTTTATCAGAAAGGTTTCAAATTTGTCAAAGCTTTCAACTTGGAGTTCATAGAACTCTATTTATTAATTTGAGGTACATGACCGCGTGAAAACGCACTTAACTTCCGTGCAGAAGTACTCCATATGAATGATACAAACATTTTTTCCGCCTAGTATTCGGAGGTATAAGCATACTACGAGGTGTATCCAGAAAGTAAGTGTACTGAGGCTCTCACGACCGGATGGATTTTATTTTAGACATTTTGGCTACACTTTCGTGTAGCCTGACCCTTCCCCTCCGCAACGAGACCAGTTTGAGGTCAGTACGTTGAGAAGTGTCGACGCGACAACACGTTTCGTAAAAAATGTCAACCCAGTCTCCCGCCAAGTGCGAAATTTTGTAAAAAGGCAAGAGTATTTGAGGCGTTGCAAACACTATGGGGATGAATTTCTCCGCTCCATCGTTACTGGAGATGAAACTTGGGTTGCACACTACACGCCCTAAACCAAAAGGCAGTCTCAATAGTGGCGTCACACCTCTTCACCCTCCGCCAAAAAGTTCAAAACCACAATTTCAGCCAAGAAAATCATGGCATCCGTGTTTTGGGACTGTCAAGGCATAATTTTAATTAAATATATGCCTCAAGGGGAGACCATCAACTTTGCAAGATACTGTGAGACCCTAAAAAAGTTGCGAAGGGCGATTCAGAACAAGAGGAGAGGCATGCTGACAAAGGGAGTCTGCCTGTTGCACGACAATGCCAGACGGAACTGTTCGCCTCGTTTAAATGGGATGTCCTGAACCATCCCGCGCATTCTCCTGACCTAGCATCTTCAGATTACTATCTCTATACATCCGTGAAGCTGCACATGGATGGAAAAAGGTTTTCAACCGACGAGGAGGTAAAGGAGGAGGTGGAGAAGTGGATGGAGGGGTTGACGGGAAACTACTTCGAGGAAGGCATCAAAAAGTTGATACCCCGCTTCACCACCTGCATTAAGAGGAATGGTGACTATGTCGAAAAATAGCTTGCATATGTACTACGGTAACCACGTAATTTTTTTGTTTAAATAAAAAAAATTGTAACCTACAAAAATTCAGTACACTTACTTTCTGGATATGCCTCGTATGACGCCGGTAATATCTATTAGAAAAAAATAAAAATAAACATGCCAATGTACACTGATCTCCCTTCGGTATGCCATCAGATACCAGTACAGCGGTATGGCCGATGAGTTTGCAACAGTTCACATACTTTTAAAAAAACATACTCCACGCCACAGTTTCGCTCCTTACTGAATTGACGTCGGAATGGTGAGAGAATCCTTGACTACGAGGCCCAGCAACGACGACGATGGCTTAAAAATTTATGTTATAAATTATTTTGTCAATCTTCTTATTGTACGAGTATTAAACAACTCGACACGATGAGTTGGTAAAATAAGTGTCGATGTTACGTATTCGACTCTCGTTGGTTTATATTGTAGTTATACAAAGGATTTCAGTCGAGTTTTTCCATTATGGCCTTTTGCTTTGTTAAAATAAATTACCACACAATAATCAAATCACCGGGTGGTACTCTAAACAACGAAAGTGTTATATAATACATTTTATGGGATTTTAGACCGTTGTTGGGCTTTGTAGTCAAATATCATCTCACCAATCCAACCTTTATTCAGTAGGAAAGCGAATCTGTGTCATGGAGTTTTTTTAAGTGAGTGAACCGTTACACAACAGGAAACTTACCGGTCACGCCGCTGTACTGAATCCGATGGCACGTCAACGTGAGACGATAGGAGCACACCGGCATATTTTCTTCTTTTTTTTTAAAGAATTTATATGACCGAAATCATAGATATCCTTATACATCAGAATTCTAGGCTAATACCGAAATCCTAGGTATTCTTATATAGTACACCAGAATACTACGCTAATACCGAAATCATAGGTATCCTTACACACCAGAATACTAGGCTTATACCGAAATCATAGGTATCGTTATACACCAGAATACTAGGCTAGTACCGAAATCATAGGTATCGTTATACACCAGAATACTAGACTAATACCGAAATCATAGATATCCTTATACACCATAATCTAGGCTAATACCGAAATCATAGGTATCCTTATACACCAGAATACTAGGCTACTACCGAAATCATAGGTATCGTTATACACCAGAATACTAGGCTACTACCGAAATCATAGGTATCCTTATACACCAGAATACTAGGCTAATACCGAAATCATAGGTATCGTTATACACCAGAATACTAGACTAATACCGAAATCATAGATATCCTTATACACCATAATACTAGGCTAATACCGAAATCATAGGTATCCTTATACACCAGAATACTAGGCTACTACCGAAATCATAGGTATCGTTATACACCAGAATACTAGGCTACTACCGAAATCATAGGTATCCTTATACACCAGAATACTAGGCTAATACCGAAATCATAGGTATCCTTATACACCAGAATACTAGGCTACTACCGAAATCATAGATATCCTTATACACCAGAATACTAGGCTAATACCGAAATCATAGATATCCTTATACACCAGAATACTACGCTAATACCGAAATCATAGGTATCGGTATACACCAGAATACTAGGCTAGTACCGAAATCATAGATATCCTTATACACCAGAATACTAGGCTAATACCGAAATCATAGGTATTCTTATACACCAGAATACTAGGCTAGTATCGAAATCATAGGTATCCTTATACACCAGAATACTAGGCTAATACCGAAATCATAGGTATTCTTATACACCAGAATACTAGGCTCATGCCGAAATCATAGGTATCCTTATACACCAGAATACTAGGCTAATACCGAAATCATAGGTATCCTTATACACCAGAATACTTGGCTAGTACTGAAATCATAGGTATCCTTATACACCAGAATACTAGGCTCATACCGAAATCATAGGTATCCTTATACACCAGAATACTAGGCAAATACCGAAATCATAGGTATCCTTATACACCAGAATACTAGGTTAGTACCGAAATCATAGGTATCCTTATACACCAAAATACTAGGCTAATACCGAAATCGTAGGTAACCTTATACACCAGAATACTGGGCTAGTACTGAAATCATATGTATCCTTATACAACAGAATACTAGGCTAATACCGAAATCATAGATATCCTTATACACCAGAATACTAGGCTAGTACCGAAATCATTGGTTTTCCTTATACACCAAAATACTAGGCTAGTACCGAAATCGTAGGTAACCTTATACACCAGAATACTGGGCTAGTACTGAAATCATATGTATCCTTATACAACAGAATACTAGGCTAATACCGAAATCATAGGTATCCTTATACACCAGAATACTAGGCTAGTACCGAAATCATAGGTATCCTTATACACCAGAATACTAGGCTAATACCGAAATTATAGGTATCCTTATACACCAGAATACTAGGCTAATACCGAAATCATAGGTATCCATATACACCAGAATACTAGGCTGGAAAAAATGTCTGTATTATTCAAGGAATGTAAGTGCGTTACTGCGCGGTCATGTTCCTCTGTAATTGTATGTACTATCTCTAGTACCTACTTCACCTTGATTTAACCTCGAGATAGGAGGTAGAAACACGTCGTCGTAATTTATGTAACAAAAGGAATAAAAAAGTTATTTCTTATTGAATTTTCTTCAGAGATTTAGTAAATTGAAGATTTATTCAAGTTTTCAATATGTTTTAAATATTTCAAGCCAAATCTTCGTTCACTGCATATATAATACATATACATACAAAACACTAGCTCCATGGCATAGTTGGCAAGATGCCTGTCACCCAACTTTGAGGTTGCGAGTTTTCTTCGGTTTTTCATTTGAGACCTAATGACATCTTTCAGTTTGAATTTGACAGGTCGTACTTTTTTACAACAAAATTGTGATACAAAACAAAACAATCGAATAGGAACTGTGCTTTATTTATTTTGACTCATTGTTTAATGAGTCAAAATATCACCGTTTTATTTTTTTAATTTTAAAATAACTACAATGCGTAAGATGATATCTGTCGATGTCACCTTACGCATTGTAGTTATTTTAAAGTTGGTTAGACAATTTTTTCCCAACCCGTTGTTGTGGGTTAATCCTGTTGATACCCATTTTTATAAAGGGTTTCTCTTAGTTTGTTTTTCACTTAAGACCTAGTTAAAAACCATTTGGTTGGTTGCTCGTGATTGCCACATGATAATAATCCCATCAGGTTGTGGTGTGTATAAAGACAATTCAATAAAATAATCTGGGATTTTAACTTACAATGTCTAACCAAACGATCTCTTCAAAAGTTAACGTATTCTGTTTACATATTGTTATTATTTATTTATTTAACACTTTTATTGCAAATACAATCTGGCGGGCTTATTGCCAGGCGGCAATCTCTTTCCAACCAACCAGACAAAAGTAAATGAAGCAAGTTGTATGGTCACATAAATCATTCAAATGACTATCCATCCCCATGAAATCCATTAACACACACGTGAGCATATGCCCACGAACTCGACAAAGACGGACAATCACCTCAACATTATTTTTCATATAAAGTGAGATATCATCAATCAAAAGGAAAGGAAGAGATGGTAGAGAGAAAAGGAAAAGAAAATTTAAGAATGAAACACGTTATTTTACTGACTTGTTATTATGTATACATAATTGAAAAGCGAAATTAAATTTCGATTGATTTATAAATTAGACATTCATATAAGTTTTATGTAGGCTTTTATTTTTAAAATTCTTACGTGGGTGTTCGAATAAGAAAATGATAAGAAAAAAAAGGAAAGTTTATTTCCTTTGCAGATGGTGAAAATGCAAATTTAGAACTTTTGAAGGGGCTGACAACATTTCTCTTAAATAATATTTTCCTAACTGTTTTTTTTTTCATTTATATGCTTTACAAATAGCTGGTCACTGCATGCAAAAGGCAACTGTGGTCTAAAAATTAGTGGTACGTGGCCGTGGTCGGACGGTTAGGATTTATGTCAATCAAATGGGCGTTCCTGGTCCAATTCTTGGTGGATTCACTTTAGAACTGGTTTTACTCTAAAACAATTGCATCTGAATTTATATTTATCATAAGCACATATGCTGTTCATTATAAAATCTTAAAGTTATATTTCCTTACAAAATACTGCAGCAGATTAAATCTTCCGATTGTTTTGCAAGTTAAATATCCTTGCCATCAGAATTTTGGGTTAAATCTGGATAGAGTGTATGCTTGCTGAAAAATGCAACAGCATGCACAAAATAAATAAATGCATGCACAGGCGTTTTCTATCTACGAGATGGCTGGCAATCATACCGGATCACGAAGCAAAGCCTACCGTAT
Organism: Odontocerum albicorne; assembly: GCA_949825065.1. NCBI lineage: Eukaryota > Metazoa > Arthropoda > Insecta > Trichoptera > Odontoceridae > Odontocerum > Odontocerum albicorne. The sequence continues at coordinate 31,773,156 of OX463857.1, forward strand.
TGCAATAGATAAATAATTGATACCTCCAAGGCCTAGTTGGTAAGATACCTGTATTTCAACCCAGAGGTTGCGGGTTCAATTCTCGCTGGAACCCAATTTAGAGAAAAATCAAAAGTTTTCAGTCTAGTTTTCAGTTAACGCTCCATAAACGTCCTTATAAATGTACTGTATACAAAGAAAGTATTATTAATGATTTGCTCGGGCGCTGTTATAGCTGCTGGAGGTTATTCGTTTAATAGTGGGTTCAAGTTTCAACGTAATAATAATAGTGGATTCAATAATAGTGGGTTCAAGTTTCAAGGTAATAATAATAGGGGATTTAATAATAGTGGGTTCAAATTTCAAGGTAATAATAATAGTGGGTTCAAGTTTCAAGGTAATAATAATAGTGTATTTAATAATAGTGGGTTCAAGTTTCAAAAAAATAATAATAGTGGATTTAATAATAGTGGGTTCAAGTTTCAAGGTAATAATAATAGTGGATTTAATAATAGTGGGTTCAAGTTTCAAGGTAATAATAATAGTGGATTTAATAATAGTGGGTTCAAGTATCAAGGTAATAATAATAGTGGATTTAATAATAGTGTGTTCAAGTTTCAAGATAATAATAATAGTGTATTTAATAAAAGTGGGTTCAAGTTTCAAGTAGAGCGCCGTGAAGGAGAGTTTGATATCTTAATGACATTAAATGCAATGGTCTTTTGAATTAAAAAGTGTAATTGTGGGATTGGAGGTAACTCCTTTGTAATCCACAAACTGCTAGAAGAGCCAATTAATCTAGTGTTGAAGAGTTCGTGGTTGATACGTACTCCTCTGTGGAGTGTTCAAGAAGAATCTTGCTATACTTTTGATACATAGCGTTCTGGCATAGAGGTCAAACCTCCGTTCGAGGAAGTGACGGTGAACGGTGAAGCGGTGACAGGTGAAAAATATTGATCGCTCATTTAAGACCGCGCTACAGATAGCAATCGATCTCTTGTACGAGAGATGGATGCTTAATGGCTTTTAATGTTTGATGACATTGAGAGTAGGTGTACCAATTAAGCTCTGGGGTTTGTGATGAGTCTTCAGGGCATTTGATGGTGGCCCTGTTATGAGTTCACTTTATAATTCAGTTGTTCGCAGTAGATGGAACCGAGCAACTGATAATTCAGTTGTTTGCAGTAGATGAAACCGAGCAACCGATATTTCAGTTGTTCGCAGTAGATGGAACCCAGCAACCGATAATTCAGAAAATAAAATGAGATTAACGCACCTATTTACACATAGACATACCGCTAACGAGAAATACAGCGAATATATTTTGATTCACACAATTTTGCTTAATGTACTGAAAAATCATTTACGCTATCGTGCATTAAAATGGTTTTCAACGCTGTTTTCTCGAACTGAGCTTATAAAAGCTTTACTAAATAATATTGTTTAAGTTTTCTGATATCAATATTGTCAACATCTTTGTGGGTTAATTGTGAATTAAACTCCTAAAGAAACTTTGTAGGTTTGACTGAGTAATTGCACAGGAAAGCATACGTAACATAGTTCATGTTGCTTTGCTTTATTTAAACTACAAATTTTATATTTTTTCTTATTATATTTCGTACTTGAGTTTGACATGTGTCAAATGTGAAATTTAAGAAAAATAAATAAATTAAATAACCATGGTTATCATGATTTCGAGATTTGAGGAAAGAACCAAGAAAAACTATATTCGCATGCAGTTTCAAACGTATCTTAACTAATTGTAACCCTTACAAGCTACACTCTTGCATCTGAATTTATTGTAACTCTTACGAGCTACACTCTTGCATCTAAATTTATTGTTACCCTTACGAGCTACACTCTTGCATCTGAATTTATTGTAACCCTTACAAGCTACACCCTTCCATCTTAATGTACTGTAACCCTTACAAGCTACACTCTTGCATCTGAATATATTGTAATCATTATAAGCTACACAATACACTCTTGAACTATTATATGTCAAAACGACGTAGTACAAGGCAATTATTTTTATGGGTTTTTCTCTACAAAATGAGCTGGTCGAAGTTAATTCAATGTTTTTTTTATGCTCGATGAAAATTTATCATATATTTTTCCAAGTGTTGTAGTATTTTGATAGTACGAGTACATTTTTCCGTTAAAATAGAAGCAATAAAAACTTTAGAACGTGAATTAATCAATTTCTTAGAAACGTGGTGTATATGAATGTCCATATGAAGAGCGAACATAATCGATGTATAAAATGTAAGCGTCGTGTACTGAAAACCGTGGACCATATGAAGAGCGAACATAATCGATGTATAAAATGTAAGCGTCGTGTACTGAAAACCGTGGACCATATGAAGAGCGAACATAATCGATGTATAAAATGTAAGCGTCGTGTACTGAAAACCGTGGACCATATGAAGAGCGAACATAATCGATGTATAAAATGTAAGCGTCGTGTACTGAAAACCGTGGACCATATGAAGAGCGAACATAATCGATGTATAAAATGTAAGCGTCGTGTACTGAAAACCGTGGACCATATGAAGAGCGAACATAATCGATGTATAAAATGTAAGCGTCGTGTACTGAAAACCGTGGACCATATGAAGAGCGAACATAATCGATGTATAAAATGTAAGCGTCGTGTACTGAAAACCGTGGACCATATGAAGAGCGAACATAATCGATGTATAAAATGTAAGCGTCGTGTACTGAAAACCGTGGACCATATGAAGAGCGAACATAATCGATGTATAAAATGTAAGCGTCGTGTACTGAAAACCGTGGACCATATGAAGAGCGAACATAATCGATGTATAAAATGTAAGCGTCGTGTACTGAAAACCGTGGACCATATGAAGAGCGAACATAATCGATGTATAAAATGTAAGCGTCGTGTACTGAAAACCGTGGACCATATGAAGAGCGAACATAATCGATGTATAAAATGTAAGCGTCGTATACTGAAAACCGTGGACCATATGAAGAACGAACATAATCGATGTATAAAATGTGATAGAACGAATGTCCTCAATATATTTCCAGCGTATTTTTGGGTTTAAAGCACATTTTTGAGCGTTATTAAAACACTCTGGATAAATTGAGGGTATGTAAGAAAGAATAGTGAATTGACTGAGAAGTGTCTGTTAACTGCATGTGACCGAGAGATGTAGGAGATGACTGTAAACTGACATGTTCACGGCAAATGACTGAGAAACGTTGGCTATGTCTGTAAACTGACATGTAAACGACAAGTGACCAAGAGATGTCTATAAACTGGCATGCAAACGCTAAGTGACCGAGATGCGGGATATATATCCCACATGATATGCAAACGGTAAGTGACTGAAAGATGTCTGTAAACTGGCATGCAAACGGCAAGTGACCGAGAGTTGTGTGAGATATCTGTTATATGTCATGGAAACGAAAAAAAGACCAAAAGATGAGAGATATATATCTAACCTGACATTCAAACGTCAAGTGACTGAGAGATGTGGGAGGTGTGTGTAAAGTGACATACAAACGGAAAAAGACCGAGAGATGTGGGAAGTATATCTAACCAGACATTCAAACGCCAAGTAACCGAGATATGTGTGTAAACTGACGCACAAACGGCAAGATTGGGAAGAAAATAGACTTGATCACAAATTTAACCCCCGATATTACATACTCGTATATAGGATGAGGAACGGCAGAGATGAAAAGTACATGTCAAAAGTTCCGGAAATGAACATTTATCTTATTTCGGTCACTTGCTTTACATATCCATATATTCCAAGTTGAATCGTCACACTGATAATCCTATTAAAGTGGCGCTCAGCTTTTTATCTTAAGCCAAACAGTTAAATGGTTGCTAACCGACTCACGGCGATTATTCCTCCAAATCCCTCCAGCCGATACCCCCTGACTGCAGAGAGACTAACTATTTCTCAAACGCCCTCTGCACGAAGTGTAGAGCTACCCTTTAGTTATCTTTTAACGTTGCTCGATCATGGTTTCGAGTATTCTTCATGAATAATAACTTTCTTCTTAATCCTCTTAAAACTTCTTTAGTGGTCTTATTTACCCTTCATCATTAATTTTAATATTATTTTGGTTTTAAAAATTACACGTAGATCTTAACTAACTTTTAAATCTTCTTAATACATATTTTATTTTTGGGATTCTAACAATATTTATAGATTCTACAATCTTGTTTACCATTTATTATTTTTTTAACTTTATCTCAAATGCTATTAAAAATTATGTTTAAATCTAAACTTTTATTAAGATATTCTTAAAACATTCTAAGTTCTTAAGTAATAAGTTACAAGTTTTTCTGTTCTGAAATTTTATAAAAATGAAAAAGTCAATGGGGCACTAAAACATATTACCTTGAACCAGGCAGTATCAAAATCTGCCAAGATGATGACAGTCCACAAAAGTTTATGAGTACCAACTTAGAAAAATGGAAGATAAACGTGGACGCGGAAAAAACTACTGAAAAGAGCCCAAATAAAACTGTAGAAATGTGTGCACTTAGAAGAATACATAGGGTGACAATGTATGACAGAATACGGAATGAAGTGAATAAGGATAAGTATAAACATAAGACTGATGTTTTGAGCAAGATGATAAAGAGAGGGTTTGAACACGTGGAAAGAATGATTAAAGAAAGACTTATAAAACAAAAACATATTGCAAATGTGAGTGGAACGCGTAGTCGTGAAAGACCAAGGAGAGAACGATTGAATCAAGAGTATGATTTTTTGAAATATTTATTCATCCTATTTTCACTAGTTGTTATTGTATCGGTTCTTGAATCTTATTTTCACCTGTTCTTCTTGTAAAGGGTATGCAATATTGTTTTAACTTCTTGTTCATTTAACTTATTGTTCTTGTGCAGGTTCTTAAATCTTAATTTCACTTGTTTTTGTTATAGGTTATTTAACCTTATTTTCACTTGTTATTGAAAAGGTTATTTTATTTTCACGTGTTGTTTTTTTATAGGTTCTACAATGTTATTTTTCATAGTTGATGTTCTTCTATAGATTGTACAACCTTATTTGCAATTCTTGTTTGGGTGATAAAACTTTATTTGGCTAGCGTACTTTTTTAGAATTTGCTTCTTTATTCCATTCTTCTACTTTCTTCTCAATCTTTTTAAATTTATTTTGAAATAATGATCATTTGCCCTTTTCATCAGCATATATATTGTATGGTTATATTCAGACTCTTTCAGTCCACCTTTTTCATGATGACCGTACGATATATTGCTAGAAAATTAAAGCGAGTGCATCTAATCCTCCGCGATGTGAAAATAAAAGGCTTTGGTTGTCTTCCACCCTTGCTACCTACAAAAACGAAGTTAGATGCTAAGTAATCTTCATTACCAACCGATATTGCAGACGAGGGAACAAACTGCGGAGTGGAAAATTGCATATTACGAACGTTGCAGATTAATAATCACCAAATCGCAAAATTGCTAGAGGTTGTTAAGTCAAATCAAAATTCAACTTATAAATTTTAATACCTTGAATTATTTCGTTGGCTTTCAAAAAAATATTTATTGAAAAGTAATCTTTTCAATAAATGAAAGCTGTTGAAAATAATCACAGTGAATAAATTAAAAGAGATTGTGGGAGAAATTTCAATTTTGTGAGAAGAAAAAATGTTACGAAAGATGGGCGAAGAAAGACTAAGTCAACAAATTTATAAAGCAAGCATAAGTGATAGGAGTGGTAGATTATAATACGTAAAAGTATAGATGGAAAAAGAGAATAAAATTTTCAAAGAATGAAAGGTAAGAAGAAAGTGAAACAGAGCTGTATGGAGTAAATGTATTTTTTAAATTTATTTGTACTTTCAATTTGTACATAAAGATATGCAAAGCTCTCTCTTGCCTGACTAGGCGTTTACTCATTTTACATTTAGATATGCAGAGCTCTCTCCTACCTGACTAGGCGTGTGCCCATTTTACATAAAGATATGCAAAGCTCTCTCCTGCCTCACTAGGCGTTTGCCCATTTTACATTAAGATATGCAAAGCTCTCTCTTGCCTCACTAGGCGTTTGCCCATTTTACATTAAGATATGCAAAGCTCTCTCCTCACTGACTAGTTATTCGCCCATTGTAAAAGACAGGTAGTTAACAAAAAAACAAAAAAATAAAGACAAAACAAAATAACAAATCAAATAAATCTACAATATATAAATTATAAAAAAGTATTAGTAAAAAGTAAAGCAGAACAGGAATCAGTAAAAAAAAATCAATTATAATCTCATTATATAAAAGAGTTTTTAAATAAGAAACATTTATTTCTCAAATGTTCGTTCACTTATAAGTACTCATAAAAATGCCTTTTATCAATCCACAAAAAGTGAAGAAAGTAGAGCAGGACAAGGAAGTAAGTATGACGTAATAGAAAAGTACAATGATGTGTAATTTAAGCCTACTTCAACAGAAAAATGGCACGATGGTTGGCATGTATGTTTCTAAAAATATATATTGAAGACAAAAGCTGTCTATCTGACTTCAACAATTTCGAATTAATAAAAAATATCCATCGCAATAAAAATAATCAAGTAAGTTTTAATGTTCTTTAAAATTTAATACGTTAAGAAATTTGTATAACTATGTTTTAATTAGTTTGAAATGTTCTCCAGGTTTGTTACAGTGTTGAGTTTGCTTTACCGAATATAGAAAGCATGAAAAAAAAAAAACACCCGACTAACCAGCCACCTGCGCTAGCGACCGCATCGTGAACACATATTTGACACGCTTACCCATATTTTTTCAAACATTTTTTTAAATTTATTATATTACAATGTGCTTGCTGTCTTTTTCGACCATTAAAAAAAGGTTGCAAGAGTAATATTCAAATTAGAATGCGTATGCGTATGAATATACTCGTAACTAAAATTTGTAACAAAAAATACAAACATTCATATAAATCGTATACAAAAAAAATCGAAATGCAGTACACATGTGTAAAACACCCACTACACATTAAAAGAAAACAAAGTTCGGACAGACCAAGGCTCAGGCAATCAAAGGTTCTAACATACAAAAGAAAGGAAAAATATAATCTAAGAAAATAATAAAAATATAAATGCGCGCAATCAATCCACTCCAATACAAAAAAAGGATATTGAAACTTCCACATATTTCGAAAAGTTTGGGAAAAATAAAGTCAATATAAATAACAAGAGAAAAAAAATGCAACGAAAGTGACGTTAATTTTCGATGTTATCACGAAAATACAAAAGTTTTATTATTTCATTAAAAAGTAAGAAAATAAGAGACAAAATAAAAAGCTCACGCATTCGTGGAAGCCTAGGTGTTACACACATCAACAGTAAGATGGAGGAGAGGCGATTGAGATGGTATGGGCACGTGAGACGCAGAGCACCCGATCACATTGTGAACCAGGCAATCTCCATGGATCTTTCTCGAATAACAACCAGAGGAAGACCAAATAATTCATGGGTGGTGCAAAAAGATAACATGATGCAGAGGCACGGCCTGGGGGACGTAGTCTGGGACAGAAGAGCATACAACCTGAGGACGAGGAGAGCTGACCCCAACAGTCTTCGCAGACAATGAGTTGGGATGGAGCCAGGGAGAAGAATAAAAAAATAAGAAAATATTTAATTTGAATACTTGGAAAGCACACTTTTAAAAACCTTAAAAGTCATGAACTGTACATTAATCTTTGTTTTTTGAGTTGATGCATAATTGTTGCGAGTTCATCTCCCGTTGGTGCTCAATTTTATAAACAAAAGTCGGAAAATAATACGCCATTTATTAATTAAAAATCAGAAATACGTAATAAAATTTTTTAAAGAAAAATTTACTGTTTGGTTAAAATTAGTTTTTTAGATTTCATATTTTATTTTTTAAACGAACTTCACGGTGTTTCGGATAGATTAACAAAAGTTTTAATATAATCATACAAGGAATATTTATAAAGCAACGTTTAGAGAGCAGATACTCTTTTAGAACGCTTTTACTCAGAATTAAACCCTTTTTTTTCGAAAGATTAAATATGTTACAGAAAACAATTAGGTTGTGTTTCATGATAAGAAGGGCTTCGATTGGGTATTGATTTGATAAAAAAAAATCTGGAAAAAAAACAAGGGAAGCAATCGACAAAGAAACCTTAATAGATCTTGCAATACATAACATGAATACAGGCTATACACGTATATGGTATACGTTTTTGCTTCCTGCTCCCTTAATGTGGATTCTGAAATCTAACCTAGCACTGGAGTCATAGCACTCAGCAGACGTTATTAAAAGCACAGCAGGAACCGATTCTCGTAGACTTGCTGAAGCATTACTTGTAATAAACTAGAGTCTGAACGTTTATGAGGTACTTAAACCTACAGAGCTTTACTCTCGTTAGTTTTATCCCTGTTGGCTCGCTTGAAAATATTTTTCCTGCAAATCATATTTGTAGATCAATGTTCCCTCATTGGTGTGTAGCCGTGCAGATCATAAAATGTTACGATCATTGCTGAGCATGTTTCACGAGTACCTTATATTTAATTTATTGAATTCCTTTTTAAACAGTGTACACTATGGCGGTGTGACGTTGCAATGTGAAAATCTCTTCCAAACAACCATGCAACCGTTTCACGTTTTGAGTAAAAGGTAGAGAATAAACATGATTGCTTTAGCCATAAAAAAAACTACACATATATATCGCCTCACCATATCCCTGAGAGCATAAATCAACGAACTTTTTGAAGTGAAACTTCTATTGGCGCGGTAGGGCAAATTGGCCTGAACGTCACGAAAAGTGAAACGGTGTATTATTTTATTATTATTAAATCATTATTTATTCTTTTTAAATAAATATATTATTTATTAATAATTTATTATTCTTTATTTTAATATTAATAATTATTTATTATTAATAATAATTAATATTATTTTAATTTTATTTCGTGTATTATAGTATTATTAAATTTTTTATTTAATATTAAAATTATTATTATTTATTATTAAAAATAAAATATTTTGTGTTATATATTATTTTTATATTAATATATTTAATAATTATTAATTTTATTTTACATTACATTATTTTATTTAATAGTTATTTAAATATTTATTTAATATATAATTTATATTTAATATATAATTATAATAATATGTTTATTTTGTTATATTATTAATAATTATATTATTATTATATTATAATTAGTTTTAATATAATTAATTTATAATACGTATAAAAATATTATTAACAATACAATAAAAATAATATAATGATAAATAAATAACTATTTAAAAATGATTAATTTAATAATTAATAATAACGCAAAAAAAATAATTAATTTAATATTAAAAAATATACATTTAATATTATTAAGTGTATTACATCATTATTCAAATTATTATTTATTATTAAAATTATTATTATTTATGATTAAAAATAAAAATAAAATATTTTTTTATTTAATTAAGAGAGATTTTCTTGACTTAAATTCCACATAACCGTTTCCTTATCCTAAAAAAAATCGTTAACAAATAGAAAAAAGCAATGCATAAAATCACCTTTTCCACGGAGCTAAGAAGTTTCACTTCTACCGCGCGAGATTCTCACGCATCTTTTTTTTTTTATTCCAACGGTTTCCAACGGACATCGAATATGTAACTCCCTAGTTAAAAGTCATGCGTCTTACCAACTAGACCGTTAACTATTATAGTTTTTTTTCTTTCACAATGAAATATATTTGATAACATCAGACTATAACAAAATAGCATATCTTTTATATAAAGCTCATAAAGTGGTCACAAATAACTTTTTTTGTATTTTTAGTGCGAACTGAGACATCCATTATTCAATAAAAAAAAGAAAAATTTAAGACAATAATAAAAATATTAAAGCTTCTATAGAGATCAAAATGTCTTTACACCGCTCTTGGATTACAAAATATGATATTTAGCAGATTTTTTGTAGGCAATCTAACGCTCCATTAAAAACTTTGTATCGTAAAGTTTTCAAATAAATTATCCATTACCTTTATTCTTGTAAGCCACTTTGTCAACATCTCGGCTTCTTTAGTGGGTTGTAAAATCTCGCCAAATATATTTTTTCACTCTGTAGAAAATATGAAACACGATTTTTTACATGACAACTCTGAACTAAGTATATGGTTTATATTCTCAAAAATAATAATCGTTCACATCTTTAATGTGTATATTATTATTTTTGAGATATTGAGGCATTCTTTTACACCGTGCGCCCCCGCATTTCGTGGCTTTTCTGCCTTCCAGCATGGGATTTACAGGTTCGACTTCCGTTGATACATCATTTATATAATTATAAAAAGTATATTCAAACTCGTTAAATATAAATTTTAGAAAGCGGTACTTTTTCCCAATAAATATGTGTCCTAAATAGGCTATCTTTCGGCATTTTATGGTTTTTAGGACATATCATTATATATTTTCTCGATGCAGGACATCGGTGTTCGAATTACGATGTAACCAATTAATTCTGAGCATTTTCAGAATAATGTATATTTTTTAAGCTTCTAGCCTATTTACCATTCTGGTCTCCATAGTCTATGTTTTAACAGCATAAAGTAAAAAATACCATATTAGCACTAAAAGTTAATGATGATAGACCACAGTAGCAAACTTCCACTAAATAATAGAAATCGTGGTCTAGAAGTGGTCCCTGACTTTATTTACTTAGGCTTCAGTAATACCTTCAATGGAAGATGCAAGGCTGAAATGAAAAGAATAACTGAAATAACAAAAAATGCGATGGAAAAGCTGGAACAATATGTAAGAGCAGAAATATCACCATTACAATAAAAATACGTCTAGTTAAGTTTCTTGTCTTTGTAATATTTATGTATGGAGTGAAGACTTGGACTCTGAGGATAAGCGAGAGATATAGAATAGAAGTGTAACGATGGTCGTTATCAATGTAGCGTGTGTTCTATTAGAACGTGCTGATGATTTTGATATCGACATCGTTCTTCGTTTTAGTTGATTCTGCGTTACTTCTCGTACAGAGTCATCAATATAGCGGATTGCTTATCTCTATAAGTCATGATGATCTTGATTTGTATTCAATAAATATAGACTCAGGAATGCGGATATAAAACGATAAGTGGACAGCGGGCAAAATAAATAACAAGTCTTGACAGTTGAATGAATGACAATAATAATATATTTAATTCTCGGCGCGCGGACAATTTATACCACTGAGTGAACCAGTTCGCAATACATATTCGGTCTTGCTCTGGCGCATGGATCGGCGGTAGATTATTTATTTGTATTTGGAGATGGCTAGGCGAGTCGCAGATACTACAAAATAGTAAACATTGTTGTTGTCCGTAGCGTGTGACACTATATGAATGCTTCATCGGTCATTGACCCTGTATGTTTATTATTAACAATAATTAATTTAATTTATTTGTGTTTTAACAATTCACTTATTATTTTGACAATTATTTATTTACTAGGTAGGTATCCTACAGAAGCATTTCATATGTGGTGCTGAAGAAGAATATAATGAATTTCATGGACAGCAAGGTGAACTAACGCCTCCTTTCTCGAAGAACTGAAAATCACGAGATCGTCGATAGTATAACTTCGACGAGGCTTCTGATTCCCTGGGCACATTGCTCGTGGCCATGATGATAGTTTGGAGAGACTTGTTTTCATTGGAAGCGTGAACAAAATACGTCGGACTGACCAAGTAAGACACGCAACAGAACTACCCTTAAAAAATATCTTTCGAACCGCGAAGTGCAAAGGTGGGAGTCACGATGCTTAGTCATGAACTACACGACAGGATGGTAGGAACCCTTAATTATGCGTTGTCAAACTTTAAAATTCATGTTATTATTGTAAAAAAATTGATCTCATCTTAAGAAGTCCTGCATGTGCCATTTTAATCTTACGAAAGATAGTGGCTATAACCAAAAGTTCTGGCGCTCTGTATTTTCTGCCTACCTCAACTGGAAAATAATGAGACGATGTGTATTTATGCATGATTTTCTCCGTATGCTCTTTAAACTTTTACATTCAAACTGGTGTTACACATAAATAAGAGCTTGGCCGGAAGACAGTGTCATCGCCGATCCCATTAATTGAGTGTTCGGCCTTTACAACCACTATAGTAGGTATAATGCTAGCAGTTCGTCGTCGAATTTTTTTACACATTTAACGTACGTGAAAATGCAACAACACATACACGTTAAGCGCACGTAAATGTTGCTTATAGACCAACTAACATACTCGTATATAAATAAACTAAAACTGTAAAGTTTTATTAAATTTATTCGTGCATTATCAGAAATTGAACCAAAACCCCCGGGATGAACACCAGCATTTTAGTCTCTAGATAATGGAGGCCGTTTAAGGGCTAAATTAATTGCATTGAATAAAAAAATAGCATTCTATTGTATTTTTTCTATAATATAAATCCTTTCTCCTTGCTTTATAAGAATGACAAAAAAAACACTTAGTCACTAATAACGAATGATGTTAAAGAAAAAAAAACATTAGTATTCGGTTCTTTGGTACGGAACATGACGTGTCGCGCCTTCCTGGTTTCGCAACATTAAATTCTTATGTTAAAACATTCGTTTCAAAGCTAAAAACCGCAAAAAACTTTTACGCCGAGGGTACAACTCCGGAACACAAGGGGTTAACTTTATCTTTTTTTTCAGGATTGGGCCCTTGAAACAGGATTGTTTCGGAATTGGGTTCCCGTTTTTAGATTCAGGCTGGCTGAAAGTTGAAGTTTATGTTTTGTTTGCTGTTTTAACCACGTTTAGTTCGTTAGAAATAATGAAGCGTTCATTTTATGCTGAGTTTTGGACAATAAATGATAATTTTTATGTAAATATAAAACAAGTTATATTAAAAACGAATTTGAAAAAATAACAGTTTTTTAATACACATACATACTATGTCTCTTTCAGGATAGTCAGAGTTGACAGATATCCATATTTTTCTATCCAAGCACGCAACTTTCACTTCCTTCACATTGATATATTTTGTCATATACAATATTTTACTGTTCATACTTCTCACTGTACGATATCTAAAAATCCATTTTTTTAAAAGGATTCCAGTTTGGTTACATCAAGGTTTCTTAAACATCTTTCTGATTGGTTAAAACTATTTAAGGAAGAATGTGTGCGGGAATGCGCGCACGATATACCGCTGTCTCGTTTCTGCATTTACAATACGATGTGGGTATTCATTCTGTTTTGGGAACCGGCGCGACAGATGTGTTGCTTTCTCGTTTTAACATGGAATGCGCTCTCCGATTGATAGTGAGTTGAATGACCGATGCATGGACTTTGTTCATCTTGTCTCGGCTTTGTGAAGCTGTGCAAAGGTCGTCTCGTGGGTTCAGTGACCGCGCATGCCACACTATCATAAAGCTATTTTCTTTATCTTATTATAAACATCTATTTTATCCATGAATTAAGTTTTGATATATTTTTATCAGAATGAAGTAATCAGAATGAAGTAATCAGTATGAATGTGAACTGAAGGCTAATTTGTGTTGAGAAATATGAAAAAAAAAGCACTTTGATAATATGGTTTTGGCATATAAAACGAAGGAATGAAGAAATACAAAATAAAAGTACGTTGCAAATATCTGTAGAAAGCGTGGTGGAAGAAAACGTATATTTTGAAAGAAAATTAAGAAAGATATAATGAGCTGTATGAGAGTGTCTGTATGTGGAAAATGTGAAATTGGAAAGCTTGGCACTCTGTTGTTTTTGCCTTCCTCAGATGGTATATATGTTATGTACGAGTATGTGTATCATCATAATTCACTTAGTCAAGTCTCGTTTTATTTAAATTGATAAGGTGCTTGTTTTCCATCCTGAAGTTTTCGGGTTCGAATTCAGGTTGTACTTAATGTTTTTAAAAAAGGAATCTAGCATGATTTTCACTTAAACCTTGTTTAACGTGTTTCTGATTGGTAGGAAAAGATTAGATATGATGACACTATACCCATTGGATTGTACAAGTTAAAGTAATACAGTTATAATTATATGAAAAATAAATATTGACATGATTTTTCTTTTATTCAGCTTGTTAGTAAAAAAAAATTCAATTGAATTAATTAACCATACATAAGAAGAAATAATATTTTAATCGTGAATAAAACCGTATTTTATTTCGCCGTTTTGATTACGAGAATTCCTAAAAGTATTTACATCGTTACAATACTTTTCCTAAAAAAGCACACATTCATGGTTTAACATAGTAGGAAGAGATTGTCGATTGGCCACTTATCGTCGCACGGGGATTTTAGATTCGATTTCCGATAAAACCCAAAATATAAATTAAAGCGGTTTAATTCAATAACATGGCCACTTTTATGCTGGATCAAGTTGTAAAACCATCATCGGTATGTTCGAAAAAGTGATATAAAAAACTTCTTACTTCAAGTGATTAATTTTACGTGTTTGTTACAAGTGACTAATATTAAAATTGACTTATGTAACAAGTTACTAATGTTACAGATGACTAATGTTACAAGTGACTAATATAACAAGTGAATGATGTAACTAATTACTAATGCTACAAGGGACTAATGTTAAAAGTGACTAATGTTACACGTGCCTAATGTTACAAGTAACTAATGTTAGAAGTGAGTAATGTTACTTTCCCTTGTATTTTCCCTTTAATTGGTAATATCTTTATATTATTACTATTTATGAATTTTGTACGAATAAACAATAATTTGAATACATTTTCCGAACGTAAAATTTCCTTTATTTTCCTTTGTCTGAATGGTTGGAAGAGATTTCCGCTCTCTAAAAAGACCACCAGATTGTTAAATAATAAATAATACTAAAATGTACGACGATGAACTGTAAGTTACATATTATATATCTTCTCAGGTAGTTCTCTACCCGATTGCTCGGTGTAGAGCGCTAATAAAAATGCTACTGAAATATTTTAACCCTTAAGAAAGGACCGGAAATTTTATTTTACTCCCTTTTCCTTCGTTTAAATACCTGTAAGGAAGCAAACTGTTTAACAAAAACCCTCCGGAGGATCTCATTGGTTGGAAAACATCAAAAAATGTCTATCAACCCAAAAGTTGTGGAATTCCCGTTAGTATTAATTTTTTTCTTTAAAAAATCTCTCTTCTGGTTTTCATTAGACACCACCTTATAATACATTTCTGGATGGTTATAAAACATTGATATACGCTGAAAAACTTGCAAGGTTGTGGTATAAATAATGACAGTGTTAAAACAGTAGTAAGAAGTATGGTTTTTCGTATTCATGGGAGTGCATAGGGTTTGCTATGTGCTGCTGACATGGTAGTATTAGCGGAGAATGACGGAGAATTATAGAGTTCGATAAGTAAATTCTATGAAATATGCGAAACAAAAGATCAGAGAGTGAATGTTGCGAAATCTAAAGCAATGGTGATAGAAAAGGTTGCAAAATTAATTGCCATATATGAGTGAATATTGACATATTGGAGCAAGTTGAAGAGTTCCGTTAAGTAGATCGTATTTTCTCAGATGATTGAAGAGTTACGAGAGATATCAAGCAGCGCAAAGTGATATGAATTAACGTCTATTGGGCTTTTAAGCATAAATACTCGAACTGGACAGAAAATCTGCTAGGAGTCAAGTCCACACCAGTATTTTACTACCACTTTTATTTTAAGACTTAAAAAAGCTAAATAAATGTTGTAGATATGCTTGCTTTAAGAAGAAAACATGTCATTGACAATGTATGACAGAGTATGGAGTGGAGCAAATCGTCGCCAATATTGTAGAACATGTAACTTGATTTTTTGGTGTAAGTAACCTCTTTTATTTTTTGTCATCTCTTGTATCATTGACACATTTTTGCATTCAAACATATGTTCATTTATTTTCAACGCGGAACGCATTTATTCATAAATGCAATACCGTGATGTTGCAGTTATGAATAAATGCATTCCGCAATAAGTGATGTTTTTATTTTGTTATATTTTCACAGAAAAATCGTTTTTTGTCTCCCCTGTAAAATTTTGGCAATCCTAGGTAAGTGTTCTTGCATTATTGGCGACGAAATATGAACTTGAGAGTGATGTGTTGAGTATGATGAAAAAGAGCACTCTGAAAGAGTTCGGACACGAAAAACGAATGAATAAAGACTTACAAAACAATGTACTGTGTAAATATCAATAAGATGTGTCGTAGAAAAAGACTAACAAAAGCATAGTTGGATCAAGTATTTTTCTTCTTTTTAGTGTCATTTCAGGTTCCCGCAACGTTGAATATCACTTAAGAGGGGATATCTTAGTCCACGGCAACCCGAAAAAGATCTCCAACGCCCCTTATGCTAGTCCAATCACGTACATTGCGGAGCCAGGAGATTTGTCTCCTGCCAATACCTCTTCGGCCTTCTATTTTGCCTTGGATGATCAGGTACAGTAATTTATACTTTGCTCCTCTAAGTACATGACCCAACTAGGACACCTTTCGGATTTTAATATTAGTCAGCAACTTTCTATCGACTTTGGATCTTTGAAGAACCCTCGTGTTGCTGACTGTATCCTCCAGGGTATCCGTAGCATTCTCCGGTGCATCCACATTTCGAATGCTTCCAATAGATTCATACAACTTACTTTGAGGATCCATGATTCTTCTCCATGCAATAACACTGACCAAACGTAGCATTTGACTAACCGTTATCGAAGTTTCAAGTTTAGATTATCATCGCAGAATACGCTTCTCATTTTATTAAAAGTCGATCGAATCAAGTATTATGGATGTAGAAAAGGGAAAGATTTTCTTTCAATGTTGTAAAGTCTGGTGCTCGGTCCGTTCTGCCTACCCTGACACAGAGTTGGCGTGATGTTATGTATGTACAATATTTCATCAGAATTAATGGTTCCTCTCGTAATCATCAAAATTTCATACGTTTGTTTCAGATCAACTTTGTTTGTTTCATTGTATTTTTTGCGGTTCCGTATAATTAATGAGTTGTCTTATAAACAGCGAATAATCTCTAATCCCTCTCTGCCAGACTAATAATATGAATCATAAAATCTTGGGACTCCATTTCCCAAAAAGTTCCGAGCTTCCTCCTGCCATAAATCATTCAAGAAAAGCGTGTCAGATACCAAACAAAGGGTTAGGAAAGGGAACATCCCTAATTTAACGGCTAGTTTTCCTACTTTTACCGACTCAGAAAACGGATTTTGATCCTTTGAGCGGGATTACGATTGCAATTTGGGACAAATTGTAGGTCAACCGATTACACTGTGTAAGAGGAAACAAATCTAGTTGATGATCTTCAAATCAAGAGAAGTACTACTGATATTGTTAAAACTTGAGGCAGTAAGTTTGTTTTTTGATTTGTTTGTTTTTTAATTGTTTGTTTTTTGAGTTGTTTGTTTTTTGTATTGTTTGTTTTTTAAATTGTTTGTTTTTTGAATTGTTTGTTTTCTGATGAAGTCGCATTCAAAATTGTAATAGATAAATAAATAAATACAGGTTTATTGATAGCAGCATAGTATGTACATAATACATTTAGACACATTTCAAGAACACATTAAAAAGAGAATACATTAAAAAACAGAAGCTGACAAATACGAGGCATATCCAGAAAGTAAGTGTACTGAATTTTTGGAGGTTACAATTTTTTTTATTTAAACAAAAAAATTACGTGGTTACCGTAGTACATATGTAAGCTATTTTTCGACATAGTCGCCATACCTTTCAATGCAGGTGGTGATTCGGGGTATCAACTTTTTGATGTCTTCCTCGAATTAGTTTCCCGCCAACCCCTCCGTCCACTTCTCCACCTCTTCCTTTACCTCCTCGTCGGTTGAAAACCTTTTTCCACCCATGTGCAGCTTCAGGGAGGTGAAGAGATAGTAATCTGAAGGTGCTAGGTCAGAGGAATGCGCGGGATGGTTCAGGACATCCCATTTAAACGAGGCGAGCAGTTCCATCTGGCATTGTCGTGCAACAGGCAGACTCCCTTTGTCAGCATGCCTCTCCTCTTATTCTGAATCGCCCTCCGCAATTTTTTTAGGGTCTCACAGTATCTTGCAGAGTTGATGGTCTCCTCTTGAGGCATATATTCAATTAAAATTATGCCTTGACAGTCCCAAAACACGGATGCCATGATTTTCTTGGCTGAAATTGTGGTTTTGAACTTTTTGGCGGAGGGTGAAGAGATGTGACGCCACTCTTGAGACTGCCTTTTGGTTTCAGGCGTGTAGTGTGCAACCCAAGTTTCATCTCCAGTAACGATGGAGCGGAGAAATTCATCTCCATGGAGTTTGCAGCGCCTCAAAAACTCTTGCCCGGCCTCCACTCGATTCAACTTGGCGGGAGATGGGGTTGACATTTTTCACGAAACGTGTTGTCGCGTCGACACTTCTCAACGTACTGACCTCAAACCGGTCTCGTTGCGGAGGGGAAGGGTCAGGCTACACGGAAGTGTAGCCAACATGTCGAAAATAAAATCCATCCGGTCGTGAAAACCTCAGTACACATACTTTCTGGATACGCCTCGTAGATGGTTTACTCGCACCATGCGCGATTATTGAGTTGTTTTTCATAACGTTTCTTGTGTTCTGATCATGATAATGATATTGTTTATGGGCTATCTCAGAATAATTGGAAAAGGTTGATGAGTGCTGTTATCTGAGCGGTATGTTGATGTGTGATAGGTGAGTTCAAAGGGGTTTAGGATAATGGTTCTTATTGGAAGATGATGATGGTTGTTGATAAATAAATAAAACACGTTAGATCGCAATGCAGAAAGAGAGAGTGTTTATTTTTATAGTAGCGTAGGTATTTATATGTTTTTGGAATGTGCACGAGAGTGCGCTCGCGATATGCTTCTGTCTCGCTTCTGTGAATGCAGAACGATTAATATCGTATGTGGGTGATATTTTATTTACGAAACTGGCGAGACAGCGTGGTGCGTTCTCTCTCTAGTATGGAATGCAGCGCAATCGCTCGGCCGGCGTCAATGGTTGGCATTTGACCTTTGGACTGTTTACTTTAATTTATCGAGGAATCCGAAGGTCGTTTCATCGGTCATTGACCGTATGTATGCGACAATATTCAGCGACGACCGTGGGTCCCCACATGGTTCCCCTTCTAGTGAAGCGTAAGGTGCGTACCTACGCGAACGTTGAAAAAAGAGGTAATGGCATAAGTCTAGGTAAACGGAGCATTAAATTATATACACGTATTCAAGAACCACACAATATCATAGGAGTGTGTTGGTTCCAACTTGCATGTATGGAATATGGATGTATGGAAGTGAAACTTGGACCTGGCAGAAGAACGATAAGAGTAAGAATATAGTTGTCGAGATGTTTGCACTAAGAAAAAAATGTCGAGTCACAATTCTTGAAAGAAGGCTGAATGAAAACATTAGAAATTAATGTATAGATAAAATGAATGTTAAATGTAAGACAAAGAAAGGAATTTTAATATGGTTTGGATACGAAGAGAGAATAAATAATGAAAGAATGATCAAGCGAGTATACAAATCAAGGTGTGCGTGCAAGGACATAAATAATAAACCATTTATGCATAGTGCGGGTGGCTAGGCGGGTTCTTTATGTTCACTTGCCATATTCGGTAATTTATTTTGACATCTGCCTGAGTATGAATTAAAAGTTTCGAAAATTATATTGAACATGCTTATGAATACGACAATAATTAACAAAAGAGATTAAAATGAAAATAAATTTACACCTGAATTTTAAATATAATATACCATAAGATATATCTCAAGACATAAAAAATTTAAATATGTATCAGAAAATTTGAAAAAAATGCCATTAAAAAATATGGAAATATATACAAATTACAAAATATAAAATGAATTCAAAACATTTCTATATTTCGAAAATGTATTCAACACATTTCTACGATTCCAAAAATGTATTCAAGACATTTTAAAGATTCCTGAAATGTATATTATATTAAAGACATTCCAATTAATCTAGATTCAGTGCTTCCCAAAGTGGGCGATAAACCCCCCTGGAGGGTGCTGGAACCATTCAAGGAGTCGTAGTAGCTTTGGGTACAATTGGGGAGTGTTAAATAAAAATAAGGAGGCGGAGAAAGCATCAAGGAAGAAGAGAAAATAAGAAAAAATTGAAAAACCGTTCGTACATATTTCATATGTTGTGTAACATAGAGTTTCGTTACAAGTCGTAGTAATTACAATGTAATTTGCTTTATCAAACGCTGTTTATTCCAATTTATGTAACGGTCTTAATGATTACTTTATTTTCCAAATTGTAATGTCAAATTCGCCAACAGGTCTTACAAAAATAGAGCCGAACATATATTAATTGATAGCAGCGTACCAGGGTTATCCTTGTCAAAAGGATTATTTGAAATATTATACCTGATTTTAATTTTAATATTGTCCTTTGTTATCTCAATATTTTTATGTAACTCAAATGTTACTATGGTTGAAATTGAAAATAGTTTTATAATTTCAAGGTATCTTATTTACAACATATTTTTCTCAACTACATATGTAGTAGGATAAAAATAAAGATTTACAAACAAACGAAAATTTGTCACAGCATCTTAACGTTTGTTTGCTTAAAAAAAGGGTAGATTTTCAGAGAGGCGCTGATAATTTTTTTTTATAAATGGGCGGTAGGCCAAATAAGTTTGGGAACCTCTCATTAGATATTGCAGTGATAACGTTAATTATCAAGTTTTAACGCAACAAAAATTTTAGAGTAAAATCCGTGAATCTTATTTATTTAACACTTTAATTGGAAATACAATCTGACGGGCTTATTACCAGGCGGCAATCTCTTCCAACCAACCAGACAAAAGTAAATGAAGCAAGTTACATGGTTGCATAAATCATTCAAATTACTATCGATCCCCACTTAATCCATAAACACAAACGTGAGCATATGCCCACGAACCCCACAAAGACTGACAATCACCCGAATATTCTTTTTCATATAAAGTGAGATTTCATCAATCGAAAGGAAAAGAAAAATCAGGAATGAAACACTTACAATGGACAGTAAAAAAAATTAAAACGTCAAAATAAAAAAATATATGAAAAAACTCGACGACACGTACCGAAATCTTTTCGATTGTTCATTTAAATATTGGACACCCATGATAAATGTTAATTGTAATGTTAAATAGAAAAAAAAAAACACAAAAAATTCTCAACCCTTCCAAGAGAAAACTGATTAATCTTTCAGATTTCATAAGTATTGGTTACTATTGGACTTTTTTCTTGGAAGACAATAAAATAAGGAACATCATGTCGATAGATTATTTATTTTCGCTTTCTTCTCCCTTTTATTTAACTCTTTTGATCGTGAAATAAACAGTCCGTTATGCTATATTAATGTATTATTTATTTGTTGTATATAGTCTAAATGGCCCGATTTATTGGCATGTATCAATTTATTCCAACTTGTTTAAAATATCTTCAAGAAATTGTGAAAACTTGACAGGATCCATTAACCCTTCCTTCCCTGTGATGTGTAACTAGTAGGGATCCTGTCAAGTTTTCACAATTTCTTGAAGATATTTTAAGCAAGTTGGAATAAATTGATACATCCAATAAATCGGGCCATTTTAACTATATACAACAAATAAATAACACATTAATATAGCATAACGGACTGTTTATTTCACGATCAAAAGAGTTAAATAAAAGGGAGAAGAAAGCGAAAATTAATAATCTATCGACATGATGTTCCTTATTTTATTGTCTTCCAAGAAAAAAGTCCAATAGTAACCAATACTTATGAAATCTGAAAGATTAATCAGTTTTCTCTTGGAAAGGTTGAGAATTTTTTGTGTTTTTTTTTCTATTTCCCATCGAAAATGGTAAACGTTCATGCGGCTAGGAAGAGTATGGGGAATATTAGGAAATATTTTTATCGAAGTGTAAAAAAACGGCTGACGAAGGACACTTAGAGGGAATGGGAAAGAATTTGACAAGGGGTCGGAGCGCAGGTTCTATAATTATATTAGATTTTTTATGTTCATTTTATGTACGTGCAAATTTCCGGGGTCTGGGTTTAGGGGCAGTTTCATTCAACAGTTTTCAGTAATTGTTTGAAATGGAAAATCACTACCTTTTTTTTATTAAACCTATTATTTTGCAATACGTTTATTTTTTTAGGCGTTTGATAAAACTACGCAGCAGTTTATGGTTAGTAAGTGTATAACATTTACCATTGAAGAGTAAAACTCATAAACCACATAACAACCAGTTTTTGATTTTTTTTATGGAAAAACAGTCTATCAACAAACGACTATATGTTATACCCATAAATGGCATATATGTGAATTCGAACTAAAAGTGATTCTGTTTTACAACCAAAGATGTCACTGGGCATATCTCCAAAAGCAGTTTAGTCAAATACCGCACAGTTTTTTTCTAATAACTCTTTACGTATTTTTTGGCTCATGAGTGGTTTATGAGTTTTACTCTTTTATTATATAGTAGGTGGCAAAAACGATATAAGTTATATAAACGCACTAAAAATAAGAGAGTTGTGTTGAATGTGTGGATATATACGAATATATTACAATAATTTATGTTTCAACTGTTATATTATCATAAAGAAAATGCATGAAAGAAAAGCAATGAGTGTATTAGGAAATAATACGGATTGAAAAAAATTGAAACGTTTTAGACGAAGAAAGGAGCAGTTTGTTGGTTGTACGTTATAGAAAAAATAAACAATAAATTATTTCAAAAAAATATATTCTTGTAGGAAAGAAGGTATGAGAAATTTTAGAGGATCAAGAAAATCGTGGCACTATCAAATTTATCAAATTCTGAAAGAGAGGAAAGTGAAAGGCTTCTATAGTAAGAATATGCACAACGAGGTGTTTAAAGCAGAAGCGTAAAGATGTGTCAGGATAGAACGAAATGGAAAATAGTTCCTTCTGCCTACTCCAATTGGGAAATTAAATGATAGTTTTGAGATGGTGACATTCATTCACTCAATTTTAAACACAATATTTAGATTTTCTGTATATACATAATGTTTCTATCGTCGTTGCTGGGCCTCGTAGTCGAGAATCCCCTCGACAATTCAATGTCAATTTAGTTGGAAAGCAGAACTGTGTCATGGAATATGTTTTAAGTGAGGGACCTGTTGCACCCCAGCAAACACACCGGCCGCACCGCTGTTCTGGATCCAATGGCACACTAGAGTGAGACGATCGGAGCACATCGAGTTGTTTTTTTTACTTCTTTGATGAATAGATATGACCGAAGTTATAGGTATCCTTGCACTGTCGGCGACCTTCTGCATGAAAGTCCGGTGCATTACAGTGCGGCCTTACACCTCAATGTTTGTATCATATATCGTTTCTTTTAATTTAAATTCTTTAGCTGTTAAAAGTTTTTTTCACGTTAATAAATTTTATATTTTTTATGCGTACAGCAAATAATTCGCCACCAAATCTGACCATTTAATGCATCTTCTTGCACTCTTCATTTCGTTTGCATGTGAGGGTATATAAATGTAAAAGGACTATAGAGCTACCACACCTCCTTGCTTCACACTTTTCTTAATGAAAAAAAACACTCAATCATCAGTACACCCACCTTGAAACCCAGAGTAATTTCCCCAGACAAGGACAATATAAATTAAATAAGTGGGCCATACTCGTCGTCTACGTTAAATAAGTTTGCCATACTCGTTACCTACATTAAATAAATAAGCCATACTCGCCACCTACGTTAAATAAGTTTGCCATACTCGTCACCTACGTTAGATGTTAAAAATAACTATTCGAGGCTATTTTCAAAATTATATATATAAAATGTTTACCTTAATATAAAACACGGTCAACTTTTATAATTTAAATGAAACATGTAATCGGGCTTCTGACATAAGTTGGTAACTTTAATTATTATTTTTTTTCAATTTTAAAATTAAACATAAACACATCATCACGTATTGTCCCTGTTAAGATGAATAGAGAGGACCAAGTCTTTTCTACCTTGACATAAATCATTTGTCACTTATCCATATACCTTCTTATACAGCTTCCACTTCTTATATTTGATTCTTACCCTTGATCATTCACTTCATCCAACTTTACTTTTCTCGGTATTTATTTATTTAATTAACGACACAAGAGTGTATTTTATATACAAATGGACATATGACAAGTTATACAAGTACTTAAAATTATTAACAAAACTTTGTCTTAAATTAACAGTAGTAATAATAAATTACAAAGTCATTGTTTAAAATTATTTAATGTTAATATGTTTATTTAAGTTCAACATATGTATGTATATCACAAAATATTATCAAATTTTACCAAGTAGACCAACTGTTTTATAGTGGTAAAGAACTTAGATTTGTTTTTAGTAGAACAACGTGTAGCGTACCTACGTCCCCTAAATAAAATTGAATTGTCAAACATAATTTATTGTTAAAATTGTAAACATACAGGGTCAACGACCGATGAACCAAACTCTGAATTATTTACAATTGTCACATACTAGAAACGTCAACATTATTCACACGCGAACACTATTTACACTGCATACCAAGGTAGAAAGAGAACACATCGCTTCCGACGTGATAGCACGCGCAGGAGTGAGATGGGGATATACGGCGAACGCATTGACGCGGCCCGTTCCGAATACAAATAAATATCTACCCGTCAATCAGTGCACGCGCAAGAGTGAGACAGAATATGTATCGCGAGCACATTCACTCACTACTATAAAAATACCTACTTGTAGAGAAATAAACATTATTATTCATCCAACTGTCAAGACTTGTTATTATTTACCCGCTATTCACTTTCGCTTTTATCCGCATTCCTGAGTTCTATATTTATTTAAATACATATCAAAATCATCACGACGGATCAAGATAAGCAACTCGCTACAAACGCTTACAGAGAACAAGAAGAATTGGATTTTTCGAGAATTTTATGGATGGATCTTGAGATATAGAAAACACATGGGCTCACTAGTAGAACAAGATGCATGTTATGTGGCGGTCGCACACTCGGTCAATGACCGACGATCCGACCTTTGCATTCCTTGACAATTCGAAACAAACAAGTACAAAGTCCACACGCCGGTCATTCAACTCATTGCCGGGCGTGGAGCGCATTCCATGCCAGAGCGAGAAGGCACTACATCTGTCGCGCCAGTTCCGTATTTGAATGATACCTACATACAACATTAATCGTTTTGCGAATGCAGAAACGAGACGGCGGCATATCGCCACCGCATTCCCGCACACACCCAAGAATGATATAAATACCTACGTCTACCAAATAAATCACTCTCTTTCCGCATTGCGATCCAAAACGAGTTTTATTTATCAACAAATCATCATCATCTCTCCCTTAAGGACATAACTCCTAAAGTTACTTTGCAGAATCGAAACCTTCCACATGTTGATGCAGGGTTACTGAATTCCAGAGGCAAAGTATTCCTCTTTCACTCACTCCATTCACTTTCGCACTAAATATTTGTTTCGTTAGTCTTTCTTCATTCATAAATTTCACGCGTCTAAACCATCTCAAAGTGCCCTTCTTCATTTAACTCAACATATCAGCCTTAAGTTCACATCCAGCCATTATCACTCCATTCCATATTCTGTCATACATTTTCACTATATTTATGAGGTGTATGGCCACGCGGTAACGCACTGGACTTCATTGCGGAAGGTCGCCGGTTCGTTCCCGAGCTATGCTTCTCCCCTCGAATGACACAAGAAGTTTTTTTGTCTTTTATTTGGGAGTTAAATGATACCTGTGAATTCGGTCACATCTATTTTTTTTAAATAGAAAAAAAAACATTTCGTTGTTCTCCTATCGTCTGGCTTCCACTACAACGGTGTAATTGATGAGTTTGCTAGTGTGCAACGGCTCACTCACATGAAAGAAAAACAACTCGACGAAACATCTTCG
Organism: Odontocerum albicorne; assembly: GCA_949825065.1. Lineage (NCBI taxonomy): Eukaryota > Metazoa > Arthropoda > Insecta > Trichoptera > Odontoceridae > Odontocerum > Odontocerum albicorne. The sequence continues at coordinate 31,799,066 of OX463857.1, forward strand.
CTTTCCAACTAAATTGACGTGGAAATGGCGAGGATATCCTCGACTGTGAGGTCCAGTAACGATTGATTGACGATAGATTCTTCTCAGTGCGCGAATTTATACAGCAATTATTTTGTTAACTTGGTTCAGTATTTTTCTAAGTCAAAGATCCACTCTTATGCGTAAACCAAGTGTTCAGTTCCTTAAGAAAATTGCTTAATATAATTTTAAAAAGAAAATTACCCCCTATATGTTTTTTTAATAGGCAGTATGTTGATTGCGATTTTAATCTTTACAGCAATCGGAAACAATTATGGCCCTTTAATAGTTTCCGGAATCTCTATCAGTCAGCACCATAAAGCACTTCCTATCCTGAATTACCCCTTTTCCCGTTCATTTCAGTCCAAACATCATAATATTCATTATTGGGCAAGCGAAAGTCATATTTAGCTGAATTAAAAATATATCTTTTGAGATGAGTTTGTGCATTAAAGACGTCTTCAGAGTTAAGGAGATAAAAAAAAATTACTAATCGACGTTTTATCTTCACTGCGAATTTTTTTGAATCAATCAAAATAATATACAAATTATTTCTCGAATCTTCGAAAAGACTATAGTTTCACTTTGTGGTGCCGTGTTTTACGCAAAAGGAAAAATAAGTAAATAAAAAACTTATTTTATATTTTTGTGTTCACCAAAGGTTTATTTTAGGTTTACAACCGGTTTCGAAGACCACCGTCTTCATCGTCAGGTGAAGATAAACTAAATTCTAAGGGGGTTTATGTTTCCACTTTAAAATTCCCCCCTCTGGATATTCAGACTTGACCTGCCTTAAATATTCGATTTCATTTTTCCCCGCTCCATTCACCATTGTATCATATCTTCCCACTTCTCTTCCCCTACCTCATCCCTCTTATATTGTTTACACTTGTACAGGAAATATATTTTTAGCAATTTCGTTTATCTTCACCTGACGATGAAGACGGGGGTCTTCGAAACCGGTTGTAAACCTAAAATAAACCTGTGGTGAACACAAAAATATAAAATAAGTTTTTTATTTACTTATTTTTTCCTTTTACGTAATATACAAATATTTCAAAAACTATCAAAAAAACTCGAAAAGAATCTCTTAATATCAAAACACGGTTTTAGAGGTTTTTACAAAATTCTCGAAACAATCGGAAAAATGTCAATTAATAGATTTAAAACAATAAAAAATATCACGAAATCTCCAAATGTTCCAAAAACGCCAATTATCGTTATTTTTTAAAAAGAAACGATAATTTGTTTGAAACAGTTACAAAAACAAGCAGATGAATATTCATTATTGGGAAATCGAGATACGTATTGGGCCAAATTAACGACATAATATAATATGTATTATCTTATAAGAACAGTAAATTAGAGATGTTTCAGAAGATCAGCGATTGCAGATAATAAAATAATCAATGTAAGTCTGCAACTTTACCTAAAAAATTACTTTCTATACTTTTTCCGTATTATTCTTCAGCAACATAATTTTTATTATTACACATCGAGCATTGAGCTTTGTACGTTTTAAATAAGAGTGCTTGTGGTTAGATAAACATATTTGCCAGTAAGTCACTATTAAAACTAAATATATATTTTAAAAAGAACGCTCTGTCTCGTACATAATAAATCATGCGTTTCAGCAAATGATGTTTTCGATTGGTTCAATATATTACGTATACTACACTACACTTAAAGCCGAATGTGTCACAATCACTTAAAATGCATTTTTTTAGTTCTTTTTCTATTGGAAAGCTCTCTGCCGTTTTATTACTAAATGCATTTTTTGGAGCATATGCAGATGTGGAAAGTACATTATTTTACAGTCACAGCCACTAGAGTACCAAATGTGTTTTTTGGAGCATATGCAGATGTGGAAAGTACATTATTTTACAGTCACAGCCATTAGAGTACCAAATGTATTTTTTGGAGCATATGCAGATGAGGAAAGTACATTATTTTACAGTCACAACCACTAGAGTACTAAATGTGTTTTTTGGAGCATATGCAGATATGGAAAGTACATTATTTTACAGTCACAACCATTAGAGTACCAAATGTATTTTTTGGAGCATATGCAGATGAGGAAAGTACATTATTTTACAGTCACAGCCATTAGAGTACCAAATGTATTTTTTGGAGCATATGCAGATGAGGAAAGTACATTATTTTACAGTCACAACCACTAGAGTACTAAATGTGTTTTTTGGAGCATATGCAGATATGGAAAGTACATTATTTTACAGTCACAACCATTAGAGTACCAAATGTATTTTTTGGAGCATATGCAGATGAGGAAAGTACATTATTTTACAGTCACAACCATTAGAGTACCAAATGTATTTTTTGGAGCATATGCAGATGAGGAAAGTACATTATTTTACAGTCACAACCATTAGAGTACCAAATGTATTTTTTGGAGCATATGCAGATGAGGAAAGTACATTATTTTACAGTCACAGCCATTAGAGTACCAAATGTATTTTTTGGAGCATGTGCAGATGAGGAAAGTACATTATTTTACAGTCACAACCACTAGAGTACCAAATATGTTTTTTGGAGCATATGGAGATATGAAAAGTGCATTATTTTACAGTCACAGCCACTAGAGTACCTTCCATTTTTCACTAAATTAATGTTTATTTTTAAATTCTGTTAATCTGTTAATATTAATGGGTTCCAATCCTGAGTTACAACACCATTGAGAAGAATCTCCTCTCTAAACTCGTATATACATTTTCCTTTCATTCTTATTTTTAGTTATATTTCACAGATTCATAAAGATAATTTGACTATTCATTTAATAATCTTAATTTTCCCCGTTTTTTTTACTGTTATTAACAGATTTATATAAAAAACGATTCTTGTTAAAAGAATATACAAAAATAATTTAAATTTTATACTCAAAAGCTGGACTCGAAATTAGGCCTAAAATATTGTCCTATATAGTTTTAAATAAAGTACAGATTGTAAACGGAATTTCCCCATTGTAAAATTGAATCAATAATTATTAAAATTTATAGTAATAAAATATAAAGATTAGATATAACCTAAAGAATTTCATTACTTTCTGAAAAATCTTCATTAATTTTCTTCAATTCTAAGTCGTGTTACTTATGGCTGAGCGTTGTGGTTCCCTGATGATCACAACTGAGCGAAAGCTTCACTTCCATTTCTACCGGCCCTGAGCCAGGATGAGTGCAGCACTCAGCAACGTACAAACTATTTTTTTGAGTTAGTATATTCACATATAATATCCTTAACTATCCCGCCACCCTTTCTTATATCGCCGAAAAATTTCAGCGTCTTTCCAATCATGGATTAGCGCTACGGTCAAACAGAGATTGTTTATTGGCCTCTCCAATACACCGCTCCTCTTTTTTTACGTCGTCCTTTCCTGTCCGTACAGTGAGACTCTAGAATCAGTTACAAACCAATATAAGACACGCTCCGTCCTTGGTATGCTTTAAGAAGCGACTGAAAAAACTCTTAATTTCTAGTCAATAAAATAACGTGTTTCATTCCTGATTTTTCTTTTCCTTTTCTCTCCATCATCCCTTCCTTTTCTTTTGATTGATGATATCTTACTTTGTATTGAAAAATAATGTTTGGATGATTGAATGTCTTTGTGGGCATATGCTCACGTATGTGTTTATGGATTTAGTAAGGATGGATAGTCATTTGAATGATTTATGCGACTATATAACTTGCTTCATTTACTTTTATCTGGTTGGCTTAAAGATATCGCCGCCTGACAATAAGCCCGCTGGATAGTATTTGCCATAAAAATATAAAATAAATAAATTAAATTAATAGCTAGATACCATACTCTTGCTCGTCCCCCCTCAAAACTACACGCTTATTTTAACTACGTTCACTTTATCTAGTGACATTTTTAAAGTATGAAAATATACTTTTTCTGCGTGTCATTGCCAGGATTTATTTGACCTGTAGATTTTGAAAAATAGACAAATTGGTGGGTCTTGCAGTCTCACAATATATTCGTACAATTTTCCTTTTTTTTTTCTTAGTAATATGAAGAAAACTTGTTTTCGCCAGAAAAGAAATAGCGATAAAAAGTATAGACCGTTTTTCCTGTTCTTTGTAAGTTTTTTCCATTAAGTTTATTTAAAAGATCTTTGTTTTATCTTTGATAAACATTTTACTGTGCTTTATGGTTATTCTGTATATTAAATATAACAACCAATTATTTACTCCAAATACTCGATGAAGGCGAATACATAAAGATAACCGTACTACATGCTTAAAATGCAGACTTTTTTTGACAGTTAATTTAGTGCTGCTGCGTGAAAAATAACGTTCGAATGCTGTCAAGCAAAATATGTTGGTGACATTGCAAATTTTATCCAGTCAAATTATATGTATGTTTTAGACAGCGTGAAAATAGTATTTCCTGGAAAAAATATCGCATCTAAATGTTTAGCAGAACATGTACTTTATTATCTGTATAACGCTTTTATTGTACACAATATAATTTGGCGGGTTTATTGCTGTGATACAATATCTTCCAGCTTACCATTAAAACATTAAAAAGTAGAAACCAGACTGAATAATAATAAAATGACAAATCGTATTGTATTTCACTGCTTAGAGAGCAAACTCTCATTATGCGTGCTCGAATTCGGTATTTATACCTGCTTTTATTGACAGTGTGGCGGTCGCCCACTCGGATACTGTGGGTGTTCATACATACGGTCAATGACCGATGAGATGACCTTCGCACTCCTCGACAATCTAAATAGGCAAGTCCGAAGTTCACCCGCCGGCCATTCAACCCATAGCCGAGCGGACCGCATTCCATACTAGAGAGAGAACGCACCACGCTTGTCTCGCTAGTTCCGTATTTGAATGGTACCTACATACAACAATTAATCGTTTTGCATTCACAGAAACGAGACGTAAGCATATCGCGAGCGCATTCTCGCGCACATTCTAAAAATATATAAATACCTACGTTACTAATAAAATTGGACTCTCTTTCCGCATTGCGATCTAACGTGTTTTATTATTTATCAACAAACCATCCTCATCATCTCTTCCCTCTAGGATACATATCCTAAAACAGATTAAAAATATTACAGGATTAATAAATATAAGTTGAATATAATGATAAAAAGATGGTGGATCGGCTATTACCAATAGAAGAGGAACCACGATAAACCTATGTAGATTTCCTAACATATGCTAGTTACGTATTTGGCTTAAGGTGGAGTGTAGTGTACGTATTATTGTGTTCATATTCAATCATAAATCTTGGTCTTCCAAAAAGGCTTTTTTTAAAAAGGGTTTGAAATCCATTTTTAAAACAACAATGTATACAAATACACACGTAAATTGAACCCACGGTCCTTGCATTCGAAGATAGGGATCTTACTCATTAAATCATAGAGGTCATCATGCACACTAGATGAGTATTACAAAAAAAAACTTTATTTTTTGTTTTTCGTACTTACCAACTTGTACTAGTAACCCGACGATATCTTTCTTTCTCTCCTTAACTCTTGGAATGCTCAAACAGTTGAATAATATACGATCGCAAATATAATTTGCTTAAATTACCCCAGAAACCTTGTTTCTCATATAGACCTAAAGCCTTTCGCATGTTTCGTACAGAAGAGTTATTTAAAATTTAGACTAAAAGCTGAAAGTGCGAATCTCGAGGGATATAAAATGAATTATTTCGCAAGGGGAGCTACCCCATATAATATTACGTTGTGTTTATAAATTGAATTGAAAATTGAATACTCATAAAAATATTATTTCATATGTAACGTTTAAGGGTTGAAATAAATAAAATACTTCATTGAGAAAATTGTGAACTTTTAAAACTAAAAATAACCTGAAATGTTTTTCAAAGCATATCAAATGTATTTAAAAGTGTACCAAACATCAAATTTAGAATGAATTCAAAATGCCACATACCTAGAAGATATATAATGATTTATTGTAATTTATTTTTATCAAACACTGTTTATTCCACTTTTTTGTGACGGTATAGCCCTACCGGTTTCAAGGCTTTCACCTCATCTTCAGGGGAGCGCCAACAAGTCTTGAAACCGGTAGGGTTATATCGTCACGAAAAAGTGGAATAAATAGTGTTTGATAAAAATAAATTACAATGTCTTTAAACCTCCACAACGTTAATGCCTTAACTATAAACAACATAATGATTTATTTTTGCAAACTTTAACCAGGGGCAATAATACATCAAAATTTAATAACAATAAAAGTTGACTTACATCAACGACCGCTAAATGTATGTTTGGTCAAAAGGATTGAACGAAATCAAAATAGTAACCTACGTATAGACAACGCCCCTGCTTGTGTTTGTATTTACTACACAAACAGCTACACATTTGTATGTGTATTATGCTTTCGTTGTATTCAGTATAACTTGGTGAGTTTATTACTATGTAATAATATCTTCCAACCGACTAGAAAGGAGTTAAAGACGTCTTAAGTGAAAAAAAACTCGAATACTTTAAATTGGACTCCTTCGGAAATCGAACCCGCTTTCTCTGGGTCGGAAGAACAACGACTAGAATTTTTGTTCTAAATTAATCGAACGGGTAAAATATGTCCAACTTTCACAAAGCTTTATTAACCCCTCTAGATACTTTAATCAAAATTATTGACAGTTTTAATTTAATTGATTGATTGCATTAAATTTTTTGGGGTATAATCGGCATTGACCGGGGATGAAATAAATAAATATATATTTGATCGTGCTCCACAAAATATTTATTATTTTCGAAATTGCGAACAACTTTTAGGTCGTCTCGAGCAACAATAAAAAAAATTAATATCAGCTTCTTAACTTAAAAAATATATTAAGTTGAAAATAAGCAAACTTATTCAGTAAAGTAAGTCCACTGAGATTCGAATTCGCATAACTAGCTTAATTATTCAATTTATTATTCGTTATGTCACTGGTCTTGGATTATCCTAAAAAAATCAACTACTTAAATGAATTCCTCGAAACTGAGACTATTCTGACAACGTCAAACCTTTGTCACCGAGAATATTATCTTTAAAATATACTTGATTAAGACTTTTAAAAGGTATGTGATAAGCCAATGCTTTATAGTGATAAAGAATTATCATTTTTTTAAAAGCCTTTTTTTTCTTACATGACCAAAATATAAAAATTGATTGAACATATATTTCAGCATTTCTGAAAAGGATAAAAATTCCACATGCAGTCGTAAAAAAACTTTTTTGATATTTCAGCTCGCGTGTGTGTGTTTTTTTTTGTACCAAAATGAAAAATATTAAGGTAATAAAATTGTGATAAACTGTGAAAGAAAACAACTTTCTTCTTTGTCTATTGAAAAGAAGGAAAAATTCAGAATATTTCCCTTACAAATACCAAAAAGCATGCGATGGATAATCAGGTTTATATAAAAACAGTTGAAGTATTTATGTCCGGAATAAAACCAATCCGAGTTTTTTTCGGTTCGCCTTGGTTTATTGGCGAACCGGAATGGTATGCAGAAATTTATTGAAATATTTTCCTTTTACTTTATGAAATTGTGTAATAAAACTTATGATACCGAGAAGCTTGCCTTTTTTATCTTTGGACAATTCGTACTGACTTTTAAGGTTTTAAACAAATGAAATTCGAGTTGACTTTTTCAAAAAATAAAAATATTTTGAATGTTGTGAAATTTCAATTAGTTTATTGGAACTTCAGTGCTTTTATTACTGTCATCAGTTCAGTTCACTTTGATCCCAGCACCACCCAAGCTTATGCTACTAAGAAAGAATTGCCTAAAGGGACTTGTCTGGTGGCGAAATACCTGAGTGTAAAAATAATAGTTGTTACGATATACTTAAGGTCCGACATCACGAGGGAAGGAGTTGCAGCGCACTAAATATTGAAGGGACTTAAGGCCTGGAGTTCTGTGTAACAGTTCTGCAAGTTGTCAGTACTTGCACAGAAAATTTGTAATCTACCAAACTATCTTTTGACGCCACTAGGACGGAGTAGTCAATCGGTCCGAAGATATATTTATTTTCAACCTACGAAACTACGATCATATAACTTCATTCCAGAAGCTATTGAACTGGTTGAATATTAGAAATAGACGCCAAATTCACATACTGTCTCTATTGTATAATATCCTTAACTTTCCCGCCACCCTCTCTTATCTCTCTAATCTCGTTTTCAGCGTCTATTCAATCATGGATTAGCGCTACGCTCAAACAGAAATAGTCTATTGGCCTTTCAGGATCACCACTCCTCTATTTTACGCCGTCCTTTACTGTCCATGTAGTGAGACTCTGGAATCAGTTACAAACCAATATAAGACTCGCTCCATCCTTAGCATGTTTTAAGAAGCGACTGAAAAAACTTTACTTCTAGTCAGTAAAATAACGTGTTTCATTCCTTATTTTCATTTTCTATTCCTCTCCCCCATCCCTTCCTTTCCTTTTGATTGATGATATCTCACTTTATATAAAAAATAATGTTCGGGTGATTGTCCGTCTTCGTGGGGTTCATAGGCATATGTTCACGTATGTGTTTATGGATTTCGTGGAGATGGATAGTAATTTGAATGATTTATGCGACCACTTAACTTGCTTCATTTACTTTTGTCTGGTTGGTTGGAACAGATTACCACCTGACATTAAGCCTTCCAGATTGTATTTGCAATAAAAGTGTTAAATAAATAAATCAATGTTAAGACTGAGTGGAGGTTCTTTCGGAAATTATCGCAGTACCACATGATGTGCTCTGAAGATTGATCCAGATGGCCGCTATAGTTGCAACAGGACGAAGAGACAAGATTGAATCTAAAGAGTTTCCCTTTAAATCTCCCATGGTCACAGAGAAATTGTGTTACCCAATAGTTTGAGTGCACTTAAGGATAACCGAGGCATGCCTGATGCAATGAAATAAATTCGATATCTATCTTCCCATAGCAGACGACGACCAACGATTTTGCGAAGTTGACAAATGATCCTGTAGGCAGACTTTAACTATCACATGAGGGATTATCAAAGATTACTGTTATCAAAGTAAAGTTATAAAGAAAACGATCTCTAAGACCTAGTTAGTAAGACGCTTGATTATTAACCGGTGGTTTTACTATCCAAAAAAAAGGTTGTTTTCTTGAAATTTGTTTGTTCGGTAACAATATTCACGCACGCTAGACGTGTGGGAGTGCTATTGCCTCCACGTGCGGTAGTATTTCCAATACGTGTTAAGATTCGCTCCAAACCTACTCAATTAGTTTTAAACCCAAAGTATCGATTGATTAAGCCGAAGACATGCTTTTTCTCTGCTACACTCAAAATACATACATATTGCAAATTTTAATATAAAGAAAGACATGCATGCAAGTGAATGCATTTATGAAAAAATAAAATGTGTTTATCAAAATAAAAATATTTTTTCCTCAATATGACTTATTTATACCATGTAATGGAGAAAAGTTTATGCCATGCAATGGAGAGATTTTAAAATCATGTAATAATGAAGTATTTCATCTACAGTTCCCTTTTCTATACTGTTTTGTGGATTACATTACGCATTTTAAACCATGCAATGAAGAAGAGTTTATTTCATGCGATGGAGAGTTTTCAAAATCTATGGAAAAGGATTTCATGCGCAGTTCCCTTTTCACAATACATTCATATTACCAATTTTAATATAAAGAAGGACTCTATGTATACAAGTGAATGCATTTATGAAAAAATAAAGAGAGATTTAGAAATGATTTGATGGAGAACAATTTCATGTGCAGATCCCTTTTCCATATTGTTTTGTGGATTATACTACCCATTTTAAACCATCCAATGAAAAAGAGTTTATTTCATGCGATGGAGAGATTTCAAAATCTATGGAAAAGTATTTCATGTGCAGTTCCTTTTTCCTTTATTGTGGATAAACAAGTACAAATCATTGAATAATCCTTTGTAAAATAAATGTTTCTATTTGTATGTATCGAGATATTTGTTCATACATTGTGCAATGAAGAAAAATGTATATCATACAATAGAGAAATTGCATAATTAGTGAAGTATTTCATGTACAGTTCCCTTTTCCTTTTTTGTGGATAAACAAGTACCAATCAATGAACAATCCTTTGTAAAAATAATGTTACTGTTTTGTATTTATCGAGAAATTTGTTTATACATCATGCAATGAAGAAGAATTTATTTCATGTAATGGAGAGATTCCAAAATCAATGGAGAAGTATTTCATGTACAGTTCCTTTTTCATTTTTTTGTGGATAAACAAGTACAAAGTATTTCATACAATAGAGATATTTCAAAATTAGTGAAGTATTTCATGTACAGTGCCTTTTTCATTTTTTATGGATGAACAAGTACAAATCAATGAATAATCCTTTGTAAAAATAATGTTTCTATTTTGTATTTATCGAGAAATTTGTTTATACATCATGCAATAAAGAAGAATTTAGTTTATGTAATGGAGAGGTTCCAAAATCAATGGAGAAGTATTTCATGTACAGTGCCTTTTTAATTTTTTTGTGGATAAACAAGTACAAATCAATGAATAATCCTTTGCAAAAATAATGTTTCTGTTTTGTATTTATCGAGAAATTTGTTCATACACTATGCAATGAAGAAAAATGTATTTCATACAATAGAGAGATTTCAAAATTAGTGAAGTATTTCATGTACAGTTCCCTTTTCCTTTTTTGTGGATAAACAAGAACAAATCAATGAATAATCCCTTGTTAAAATAATGTTTCTATTTTGTATTTATCGAGAAATTTGTTTATACATCATGCAATGAAGAAGAATTTATTTCATGTAATGGAGAGATTCCAAAATCAATGGAGAAGTATTTCATGTACAATGCCTTTTTCATTTTTTTGTGGATAAACAAGTACAAATCAATGAATAATCCTTTGTAAAATAAATGTTTCCATTTTGTATTTATCGAGGAATTTGTTTATACATCATGCAATGAAGAAGAATTTATTTCATGGAATGGAGAGATTCCAAAATCAATGGAGAAGTATTTCATGTACAGTTCCTTTTTCCTTTTTTTGTGGATTAACAAATACAAATCAATAAATAATCCTTTGTAAAATAAATGTTTCCATTTCGTATTTATCGAGAAATTTGTTCATATACACCATCTTGACATTTATGTTACTTGTCAGGATAGACAAAGTATATTTTATTGTTTCTACAATATATTAGCGATACTTTTCTATTCTAGTAGTAATTTTGTATGGTTTTTATCATCAGATTGAGATTTTAAACATGTTATTTATGTTTTTGCATTCTTTGTTAAGTTTATTAAATCATCAAAAAATCATAATATAATAGGTATCTATATTATTTATTCAAGTTTAAATTGCAAAACATTCTGCTGGGTTAATTGTTTTGTGATAATCTCATTAATACATATAATTTATTTTGTTAAACAATGTTTTAAAATCAACGAGTAATAAGACATTCCATCAAGGGAGGTTCATCAATCGATAAAAATGTTAACTTTTCAAATAATATTTTAACTTTGAGATCAAAACGAAAATTTGGAAAAGTCTCAACTCTTTAAAATTTACGATTGGTAAAGCTGCGTCATATTTTAAGACAGTCTTTGTGAAAGTTCTAGTTGAAGAAAGGAAATTGAAAAATGTAAAAAGTGTAAACTGTAAAATATTTAAATATTGAACATTAAGTTACTATATTTTTTCTATTAATGATATTTATCTGCCTCCTTTCCTTTTGGTATATGAGATAGAAATACAAAACACCTTTTACAGAGATTATTGATATTAGTGTAATAAGAAAGTAATTTATTATTTATTCTAATATCAAGTTTCATAAAGTCTAAGCCGAAACCTTTGATACATTTCTACAAATTTATTAATCTTTCTGTAAACATTTCACTGCACAAAAATCTAGCGAGCTTATTATCCGGTGAACATTTCTTCCATTCAACCATGCCACATCCGCCCTATTCACCTGACATTGCACTATCTCATTACCATTTGTTCAGATCTCTGCAACATTATATCAGCGGGAAAAATTTTTGAAATATTGATAACGTCAAAACTGGGCTCCTGAAATTATTCACATCAAAGCTAACTATATTTTTTAAAGGTGGTGTTTTATGACGACCCCCGTGGCCTATTTGGTAAAACATATTTAGGAGCTAGTCCTTAAGGGAGAGATGATGATGATTTGTTGATAAATAAAACTCGTTAGATCACAATGCGGAAAGAGAGAGTGATTTATTTGGTAGACGTAGGTATTTATATAATTTTAGAATGTGCGCGGGAATGCGCTCGCGATATGCCTACGTCTCGTTTCTGCGAATGCAAAAACAATTAATGTTGTATGTAGGTATGATTCAAATACGGAACTGGCGAGACAAGTGAGGTGCGTTCTCGCTCTAGTATGGAATGCGGTCCGCTCCCGGCTACGGGTTGAATGGCTGTTTGTTTATTTTCCATTGCTAAGGAATGCAAAGGTCACTTCATCGGTCATTGACCGTGTGTATGGACGCCCACAGTGTTCCGAGTGTGCGACCGCCACACATCTTCCAATCCGGAGATTGCGGCTTCAAATCCTGCTAGGATCCAGATTTTTTTAAAGTATTCCAGTCTGGTTTACACTAAAGGCTTCTTTAACATATTTATGATTGGTTGGAATAGATTTCCACATGGCAATAAGCAACAGGTTGTACTGTAATCAACAAAAGTTAAATAGACACAAAAAAATTAAATTTTGGTTTCAACATTTATCGTAAATGATGGCTGTTATACAATTAATTAAAAAATTAAATACTTTCTGTGATTATTCTATTAAAAGGTGACATTCCTTTCTAGTCCAACCAAATATTTGAATGCCCGTTTTCGTATGGTATGATTGTGATGGGAATTTATTATTATAAAAAAACCACGTATGTCTCTATATTTTTTTATTTTGTTTTGTTTTCTGTAAAATTTCTGCCTAAGGGCATACACATTTCTGGTTAGGCAGAAGAGTGTATCGTTTATGATATTTCATAGTGAAAATTTGAAAGTATAATTTCATATACTTTATATATGGTATACGTTCGAAAAGTGTGACGAATATTGGTTCAAGTATGTTTTTTTTATCAACATTTTTTTTAATTGACGTTATTACACAACTTCATAAAAATACACAATTTAAATTGCAAAAAAAATATCAACTAATTGACTATTTTAAATAATTTGCAATTAATCCATCGCAAGTATTGTAAACGAAACATACTTAAAACAATGACTAGACTGTTTGTCGCCGAATGAGTGAGTTATTACGTCACGCCGTGTGTTTAACCTTTCCTTCCCGGTGTTGGGTATCTTCTACACGTTGCTTCAAATAACCATCAATATCTCTATAAATATAATAAATACAAGGTTAAGATTTTAGGTATTCCTCCATAATATATTTACGAATTGATTTAAAAAATAATATTATTAATAATCAGAATTTATCGACTACATCGTAAGTATTTTCTGAATATCGGAAACAAATTCGCATTTAAACGCTGTGAGTGCCTCGATCTTGGGTCTTGACGATAGGTGAAAAGTATGCGGGAAGCGCGACACTATATTCGCATCTCACTTTTGCATACGTCACTGAATAGCGAGAAGCTCAATTGTCTCAACCTCGCAAGTGTAAGCCACCAGCCCTGCCGCGCCGCAGTAGCTGTTGAGCTGGCAACGAGACTAGATCTACGCCCGTTCCGTGAGCGTTGCCAGATGGTTTTTTAATGTTTTCAGCAAATAAATCTCAATTATTATAATTTTCAACTTCAATCATAATTAATTAAGGGGGTTATCTATGAATGTTCTTATTTTTCCGATTTAAAATCGCAAATTTTTTATCGCGTACTCACTACCCAACACCGGAACACGCGTTTCATTTTTATCACCGTAAGGGAAGGGTTAATACGACGCGTTTTTAATATGTGCTTAGAACGTTAAAAAATTGAAAAGAAAAAAATTATGAAATTAGTGAATTATCATGTAACGCCGTATGTTTAATACGACGCGTTTTTAATCAGTGAATTATCACGTCGCGCCGTGTGTTTAATACGATGCGTTTTTAATATTTTCTTACAACGTTAAAAAATTGAAAAGAAAAAAAATATGAAATGAGTGAATTATCACGTCACGCCGTGTGTTTAATACGACGCGTTTTTAATGAGTGAATTATCACGTCACGCCGTGTGTTTTGTACGACGCGTTTTTAATCAGTGAATTATCACGTCACGCCGTGCGCTTAATACGACGCGTTTTTATTATGTTCTTACAACGTTAAAAAATTGAAAAGAAAAAAAAATGATGAAATAAGTGAATTATCACGTCACGCCGTGTGTTTAATACGACACGTTTTTAATATGTTCTTACAACGTTAAGAAATTGAAAAGAAAAAAAATTATGAAATGAGTGAATTATCACGTCATGCTATGTGTTTAATACGACATGTTTTTAAAATTTTCTTAGAACGTTAAAAAAATTGTAAAGAAAAAAAATCATGAAATGAGTGAGTTATCACGTCATGCCGTGTGTTTAATACGACGTGTTTTTAATATTCTATTGGAACGTTAAAAAATTGAAAAGAAAACAATGATGAAATTAGTGAATTATCGCGACACGCCGTGTGTTTAATACGACGCGTTTATATGTTCTTAGAACGTTAAAAAATAAAAAATAAAAAATGATGAAATTAGTGAATTATCGCGTCACGCCGTGTGTTTAATACGACGTGTTTTTAATATGTTCTGAGAACGTTAAAAAATTTAAAAGAAAAAAAATATGAAATGAGTGTATTATTACGTCCCGCCGTGTGTTTAATACGATGCGTTTTTAATATAATATGTTCTAGCAACGTTAAAACATTGAAAACAAAAAATGATGAAATGAGTGAATTATCACGTCACGCCGTGTGTTTAATACAACGCGTTTTTAATATGTTCTTACAACGTTAAAAAATTGAAAAGAAAAAAATTATGAAATGAGTGAATTATCACGTCACGCCGTGTGTTTAATACGACGCGTTTTTTTATATGTTCTTAGAACGTTAAAAAATAGAAAATACAAAAAATAATGAAAAAAATGAATTGTGTGTTCCAGAAAAATTCACATTTGCTATGTATTAAAAACATTTTGTTGATTTTCCGTGAATCGTTACATCATCCAAGTCTTCTCCTTGGGGGCGCAATCACTTGATTCGAGGAATAACTGGAAGTTATGAATACATTATTAAGGAAAATATGAAGGCATTTTTTTCGCTGACAGTCTGGGAAATATTTTATTAGACTTTCAATTAATTACTGACTCTTCACATAGGTACTTATAGACGTTATTCTACCTTAATTAAAATTATGGCGCTTTAAAACTTCTTTTATAAATTAAAATATCTCTAATTCAAAGCTCTTTTAAATGAATTTTATATAAAACCAGAAATCCATGTCATATTTTTTTATTAATTTTCTACAATGTGACATTAACAATACAAGTATTTTTTTGCCAGGGTACTCACAAAGTACTAGTTTACAACGTACAAAAGGTCCTCAATTTTATGTATATAGAGAAACACTTCTCTAGACAAGAGCTTTGAGTTAATACTAAAATACCCAGCTAAGACATTTACATCCTTAAAAAAATATACCATCAAACCGTTTCTCTACTGCGGTAGGCAGAGATGACAGATCGTCAGACTTTCCTATCTCGACACACATATTTAACCTCTTCTTCATCCATAAACATTCTTATATAGCTACTACGATTTCCCTTTCTTCTTACATTTCCTTCTTTAAACATATCGTTTACTTGATCTAACCGTACTTTTTCTATTCGACGCTTTGAATTCACATTTGCACTATATACCATATCAGTCCGACTATAAGGTGAAGCTTCCATTTTAAAAAGGCGACATGTAAATAGGGGGGTCACCTTATATTCGAGTTTTATTTTTCATAATATTAAAATGGTGAGGGAAATGTTTTTTTCTTCAAAAAGCAGCTAACAACTAGGGATCGCCTTATAATCAGGGTCGCTCTATAGTCGGGCCAATGCGGTATTTGTTTTGTCGATATTCCTTTATTTTTTCGTTCCACTTGCCCCTCACAGATGGTCGTTTTTCATCTTAAATAATACTCAGCTATATAAACTTTTAATATATTTTTTGTAGTAAACACAAAAACTATCGCATAATTTTTTAAAAATGAAGAAAAAACTTCAGCGGTTTGTAGAATAGCTTCCAACTAACAAAGAAATGCCTCCAAAAACTGAAACGTTTTTTTTTTTCAATATGACAGTCCCGACGTTAGAAAACATATTTTAAAGTAAGATAGATAGTTTATTTAACTGAATCTCATCAAGCAAGTTCAATAAAGTTCGCTAGTCTTGTCGGAGTTCGTGGCAGATCCACTGACCCCTTTTTTGTGGAGTAAATCCTCAGAGTAAATTTCCTTCGAAGCCTCTTACTGGACGAGGAAACTTAGCGAGGATCTGCGCACACAATGTGGTGGACGACATCCTTTGTAACGTTTGCTTTTCACTTTGTCAAGTACTGTAAGTCGATTAAATATATTACATTTGTTGATGAAGCGCTTTTGAAGCTTAGTTTTGAAGTTTTAGAAGTTTTTTTTAAAATCAAAAGCTTTTCTTGATTGACTATAATTCTATAATAGTTTTTTTTTAAATGTAGCTTATCGATGAGTATTGATATTTTTTAGAACGTGTTAAATATGGTTGGATTAAATGAATTATATTTTGAAAGAAGATAATGTAAAAATCAGCAAAAAATAAGTTTTGTGTGAAAGGGTATGAATGAAAATAGATGGAATATGTATGTTGCGATAGAAAAGTTTGCGCTCAATCCTTTGTGCCTACCTAGACAGGAACAGCAAGGTGGTATTTCAGCATGTCTTTAAATATTTAATTTAAACGTGGACGTGGAAAAATAGTAAAAGGAGCCGAACACATGAGAGCACTGAGACGAATACATGGGATGACAATACATAACACAATATGACATAAATTAATTGTTAATAATTGTGAGTGACTGCCATTGCCTTAACTTTTTGAGGGTTGCCTTATTAACACTGTTTTACTTGCTGACTGAAACTTAACCGATGTGATTTTTTTTCTTATCAAACATAATTTTTTTCTGAATATCCACTTTATTCTTCTCATATCCAACGATAAAAAGAAGATGAAAAGTTGTGAAGAAAATCAGTGCACTGAAAATAATACAAAGATATACATTGAATGACATAGAACGGAAAGGAATAATTTGAGATGAATGCGAAATTAAGACTGATGTATCAAATAGAAAGAAGAACACTTTTAGATGGTTTGGTTGGATCAAATGTATGATATTTTAAAATCAAGAATCAGACAAATAGAGTAACAATAGGAGCCGTACAAAAAGGTTTATAATATACAGGAAGCTAGAGATGTGTGTTGGAATTTTTGTAGCTTTGTTATCGCTGTCAACTTCGACAGAGGAATGGCTGGATCGTTTATATTTACGAATGCATTTTATCGCTTATCTTTGATATATGTAGTTTTTTAAATTCTATCTGACTAGTCTAAAATTGCATTTAATTTAAGTGATACAATATACTGAGCAGGAAAAAATGTACGTAAGTTAACAAACCAAAAACGTTTTTTTTTTATATAAAAATTTGTCCATTTATTCTGTTAAAAATCACTTGCTTATTTTTATCTACTTAATACTTAATTATTATTCTACATCCGAATATTTTTTTTTTTCACTTTTATAATACTTCAATATATCGTTAATATACTATGCGTATCCAGAAAGTAAGTGTACTGAGGCTCTCACGACCGGATGGATTTTATTTTCGACATGTTGGCTACACTTCCGTGTAGCCTGACCCTTCCCCTCCGCAACGAGACCGGTTCGAGGTCAGTACGTTGAGAAGTGTCGACGCGACAACACGTTTCGTGAAAAATGTCAATCCAATCTCCCGCCAAGTGCGAAATACGCGGCGTCATCCGTTATTTCGTTTGGAAAGGAAAACGTCCGGTTGAGTTTATAATGAGGTGAAAACTGCATATGGTGATAAAGCTATGAATCGTACGAGTGTGTACAAGTGGTGTCGCGAGTTTAAAAACGGTCACGTCACACCTCTTCACCCTCCGCCAATAAGTTCAAAACCACAATTTCAGCCAAGAAAATTATGGCATCCGTGGTTTGGGACTGTCAAGGTATAATTTTAATTGAATATATGCCTCAAGGGGAGACCATCAACTCTGCAAGATACTGTGAGACCCTAAAAAAATTGCGGAGGGCGATTTAGAACAAGAGGAGAGGCATGCTGACAAAGGGAGTCTGCCTGCTGCACGACAATGCCAGACCACACACGGCCAACGGGTTGGCGGGAAACTACTTCGAGGAAGGCATCAAAAAGTTGATACACCGCTTCACCACCTGCATTGAGAGGAATGGCGACTATGTCGAAAAATAGCTTACATATGTACTACGGTAACCACGTAATTTTTTTGTTTAAATAAAAAAAATTGTAACCTACAAAAATTCAGTACACTTACTTTCTGGATATGCATCGTAATATAAAACACATAAACAAAGAAATATTCAGATGATCTCAGCTACATTTATACTTTTTGGCTTTTCGTTAAAAATAAACCTAGATATTTTGACTCATAATTGTTTTGAAAGCCGAAAGCCATGGATATTTCTCGTGAGGCTATTATGCACTTTTTTATTTTACTTCACACCTTTTCTGGTATGTCGTTGATAATAAATTACAATGCAATTTAAAAATACAGATTGTTTTACCGTAAAAATCCTTAATTTTAGTTGAATACACTTTTAAATAAGTCTCCACCCCATTAGGTATATATTGCACAATTTGAAGTTTCCTCACTTGACTTCCATTGCTCAGAAAAAGGTAACTTGGAAAATATTTTAAATTAACACACATCAATCAATTTTATATAATAAAAAAATCCTACAGAAATGTAAAATAAATAAATAAATGAATATTCATAAATTAAATTCCTTTTGTTCGAACATAAGAATAAATCCTTTATTCCTTTGACCTTCACGATATGGTCCTTTTATGTAAATATATTGAAAAGAAACATTTAATTTATTCGTCTGTTAATTAGTTCCTCTTCCAAAATATATTTAAGATTTTGACATTACAATTGTAGATTATTATATTGTGCACATACGAGTACATAGATAGACGACCTAGATGACCTTGGTAGGACACTTGTCTTACAGCCTGGAGGTTACGGGTTCGGTTACCGTTGGAACCAACTTTTTTTAAAAAGGATTCCAGTCTGGTTTTCAATTAAGCCATCTTTTATGTTTTTTTTGGTTGGTTAAAAATATAGCCACAAAGCAAAAAGTCCGCTTGGTTGTACTATACATGATAAAGCTTATACCCACAATGTATAGTACAATAATTGTAATTTGTTTTGTTAAACACCATTCATTGTGTTATGAATCAAATAAATAAATACAGTTGTGTGGATTTTATGGTAATGTTTATCATATTCTATGAATGCTGTCTCATTGTTCTCTCCAAAAAAGTATCAATTACCCCTCATATTCGCCTGGTTTGGCTCCATGCAACTTTTGGTTTTTCCCGAAACTGAAATTGGCGATGAAAGGAAAGCGTTTTGACACGATTGCAGACGTCCAGAAGGCATCGAGAGTGATTTTGAAGTGTATTTTGAATGAAAGGTAATATAAACTAAATTTAAACAATGTCTTGTATTTAATCTACCACCAGTCACCTTTCGCATTTAACAGATAGTGTAATATAGAAATTAGATCAGTTCTTAAGTTATAAGTTTGTATCTGGGTTCTATTACTTCTTAAGTTATAAGTTTGTATCTGGGTTCTTTTAGTTCTTAAGTTATAAGTTTGTATCTGGGTTCTATTAGTTCTTAAGTTATAAGTTTGTATCTGGGTTCAATTAGTTCTTAAGTTATAAGTTTGTATCTGCGTTCTATTAGTTCTTAAGTTATAAGTTTGTATCTGGGTTCTATTAGTTCTTAAGTTATAAGTTTGTAATCTATGACATACACATTGGCCTTTGCAAATGTATATGCCATAGATTACTTTATCAAACTAAAAAAAACAACGTTCGGTCGCTTTCGACGATTAAAATAGTTACAATAATAAGATTCAAATGACAATCAAATGTGCGCATTAATAAAATAAATGGGATATTAAAAGTATAAACATAAAGATGATTCACACAAAAAGTTTGAAAATCATACATATATACGTACTTCCAACCATACATACAAAAAAAACTTTAAGCATGTCTAATTTGTATTTAATTTGAAAACAACAGTTTTTTTTTGCGTTGATTAACTCCAACTAAAACGTCTCCAATATATATTTAAATATCAAGTTCACTGTTCATCATTTCTCTCTTGGCTCGTTAATTATGGGATTTATCCCTTTGGTCAGGGTTTGGCAATGTGTGACTTTAGATACAAGTCGATAAATCATTTAATTGTGTGGTATCATCAATTGATGTCATAGGTAGTCCAAATCCTGACATAATCTGGGAATATTCGAGAAATAATCACTGCGCCCCCAACCGCGGGGCCATACACTATCTGACTCAGTATGTCATGGCCCCACAGTTGGGGCGGTACTCACGGAGAGGTTAACATTGTTTCACTCCAATCCTGTCTTTTATAACGCTCACATTCCCGCAACTAGTCTGCTGACATCCAACTGAGAAGATTGGAATACCAAAGAGGGCCGGCATCGACGTGATTGTTGTAGTCTGTGATTTTTTTTACGCAACTACTGTTAAAATAACGTTTTTTTTTTTTAGAGATATTCGGAATAAATTGCTACGAGTATATGGTAGAAGGCAAATTTTCCCCAAGGACAGTGATTTTTTATAATTTTTTCTTTCTATTTGAATCTGCTGAAATGAAATGAAATGCTTATGAGAATTTTTTTTTAAAACGAAATAAATAATCGTAAAAATCATAAAACATCAGTAAACTATTATTTTATCAATGAATGAGGTAAATATAAGTTGATTTTTAATAAATACATACATACGCCATTTCCTATCGAGGTAGGCAGAGAGCTTAACCTTTGCTAGATTAATATACCTTCTCAAACACCTTCTACAATTTCTCTGAATTTCTGCGCTTCCTGCTATCAAAATATAATTCAACTCATACACCCATCATTTTTCTCTCACTAGCCTTTTTCTGAGATTGTATCTTTCCATCAAAATTTACTAAGATGATAGTCCACAAACTATTATCAAGTTAACTTCAAAAGAAGAAAAAGCCCAGCAAAAAATGAACGACGTTTAGAGATGCGGGCATGTTCAATTTCTGCTAGGGTTTTCTCTTTTTTATAGACACTTGATAACCCAGCGATATTAAATATGTAACATTTAAAAAAATAACAAAACAACACATCTTTTTTCTCATTTTGACTCTAGTTGGCAAGTTACTGAGGGTAAAGGAATCGAATTCTAACTGTGATATAACCTGATCCCGTGGTGCAAGTAATCGATGTGGTTTTTGTCCATAATCGCTTCACTTGTTAAGACCCATAAACATTTGGACTTAAGTGGTATATCATGAAATTATTTATTGCTAATATTAAAACAATGAAAAAAGGTTTATTACCCCTTGTCGCTTATAATAAAACAAGTAATGTTCTGAAACAGCCTCCCAAGGCCTCGCAAGAGGATATCAGGACACTGAGGACTTGGTAATTTTATTGTTGCCTGAAGCGAGGACAGAGTGCTCATGGCCAAGAGATATTGAAAGATCTCAAGGATGACACTCGTACGGCAAATCTTGGGCATGTTTGTCATTTGTATTATTATAATTTTCAATTTCACTATTCAGAGTTTGATTGATTGAAAGTAAAAATTTAAAAAAATACTGTTATTTGTTACTATATTACATCATACTTACTTCAAATTATGATTTTTCTTTATAATACATACATTCATACCATCACGTCATTCCCCTGTCACGGTAGGCAGAGAGGACAGACTTTACCATCGCAACATACCATATATGTTCTTTTTCATCCATATACTTTCTTACACAACTTCTACGATCTCTCTAACTTTCTACGTTTCTTTTTTTTTTTCAAAATATAATTCGCTTGATTTAACCATACTTTTCTTGGTCTTCTCATTTGCTTTGAACTATTTATTTGTTTCGTTAGTCTTTCTCCATTCAATCGTTGTATTGCATTACACTTTCGTTGTATACGGCAATTGTATTATGGCAATATGTCGATAATTTCCAGCCGACAAGAGATATTTTAAAGATGCCGTTAGTAAAAACCGACTGCAATCCTTTATTAAACAAATGGGTTTCAACGGGAATCGAAGCCGTAGCCTCCGGGCTGGGAAACAAGCGTCTTACCAACTAGACCACGGAAATCTTTCAATATGCGCAAACCATCTCAGGGTCTCTAAATTGAGAACCCCCTTGCCATTCCAACATCAATTCCACTGGAAAGTGGAGCTGGGTCGTGGAGGATTTTAATTATTTTTAAACAAGTGAGTCGTTTTAGACCAGCAAACTCACCAGCTACTCTGCTTTGCTGGATCCGATGACACACTAAATATAGACGATCGGAGCACACTGGCAAGTTGTTTTTTTTTTAAAGAATAGATATGTCTTAAGTCATAGGTATCCTTATACCCCCGAATACAAGGCGAAAAAAGAAGCGCAGCTGCGGGCTGATTCCGGCGATCTTCTACACGGAAGTTCAGTACATTACCACACGGTCATGCATTTCATAATCTAGTGCTAATATTTAAGATAATTATCATCATCATCATTGTCAACCAAGGTTGATCCACTGCTGGATGAAGGTCTCCCAAGTTGACTCCAAATAGTTTGGTTTTATGCTCGTTGATGCCATGTGATGCTGCCATGCTTCCAGATTTCATCTATCCAGCATATCTTCGGTCTTCTTCTGGGCCTCTTCATGCATCTTGGGTATCATTGGATTATTTCGGATCTTTATCGGGAGTGTGACATTCTGGCTACGTGTCCAGTCCATTGCCATTTCATTTTCTTGCACTCCTTTATAACGTTTTATATATTTGTTATATTACGAATTTCGTAATATAACAAATATTTAAGATATAAACGCATATTTCTTAAACTATAATTGAACTATTACTACATTTTTGAACGGGTTTTTGAACTTTTAATGATCTCTCGGATCCAATTGATAGTCTTAAAAGTGTTCTTGATAATTGTAAATTAATTCTGATGTCGAAACTTGTTTAAGGATTTGGGTGCGGCAATTCTCCGATTTCGTCGCGATTTCATGTCTTTGTGGTATTTGGTATGATAGTTAAGTGAATCGTGAGATTTGGTATCATTTTAATGACTTGAAACCACGATATTGCTTGAGGAAATTTCTTACATAGTTGGTTAAATGATAATCTTGAGTGGATAAATTATGTTGTGAAGTGGTTAAATCAGTAACTCAGACTATAAAAGCATTGTACGTATCTGAGAAATCTGTAAAAAAGAAATTGTTGTAAGATATGGAAACCAATACAAAGACACTGGAATGGATATGTAGGAAAAAAGGATGTATAAAAAATTAAAGACTTATTTTATTTTTTTGTGTTCACCACAGGATTAATTTAGGTTCACAAATAGTTTCGAAGACCACCGTCTTCTTCGTCAGGTGAATATAAACTAAGTTGCTAAAATATATTCTGTACAAGTGTAAATAACCTAATATAAAATAGGTGAGGGGGTTAGTGAACTCTGAATTTTTCGGAGTTCGCTAATCACATAATTGAAAACAACCATTCGTTCGATATTAATCGTGCTTTGAGGATTCTATATATAAACCGAGGGGATTGCATCTTGACAATTTGGAAATTCTCGAGATTAAAAAATCTATAAAATTAAGTTTAAATATCATCAATAATCAAACCAATTTTCATAATAGCCCTCTGCTTAATATGTTTCCAATTTAAAATCCTCCCCTGTCTTAAAAATTCACATTCACTTTCACAATTTTTTTTCCCGCCCCATTCACCACTCTTTTATATTAGGTTATTTACACTTGTACAGAATATATTATATTTAAGCAACTTAGTTTATATTCACCTGACGAAGAAGACGGTGGTCTTCGAAACTAGTTGTCAACATAAATTAAACCTGTGGTGAACACAAAAATATAAAATAACTTTTTTATTTTACTTATTTTTTCCTTTTATGTAAAAAATGGCACCACAAAGTGAAACTATAGTCTTTTCGAAGATTCAAGAAATATAAAAAATACTTAAAATTTTACACCATTGTATTGCGTTACACTTTCGTTCCATACAGTACAACATATTACACATAAAAAAAATGGAATTGGAGGGAAAAAACACGTAAATCAGTAAAAAGTATGACATGTGAAATTAACATACAAAGTAATTTCTTGTTAAAATTTCTATTAAATATTACATTGAAATTTGACATGACGGTGCTTTACTTTTGAATACAAAAGTATATGAATTCACAAAATGTTTGACAATTCAGCAAAGTCGAATATTTTCAATAATAATTTAATTGTTAGTAGTCCATTGATCTCTGAGCTTTGAAAATATATTAATATTTGAGAATTCATTTAATAGAAACTGAAATTTCAAAATAACAGCCATTTTCTATATTACAATACCAGTTGAACGGTCTTCATGAACATGTTTTCGAAATAAGTTAACCTTTTGACATTGATTACAAATATTCTTAACGTGTTCAGGAATGTTCAATTTATTATTGTATATTATTTATATTTAAGGCATAAACATTGTGGAGGTTTAAAGACGTTGTTATTTATTTTATCAAACACTGTTTATTCCACTTTGTGTAACGATATAACCCTACCGGTTTCAAGGCTTTCACCTCATCTTATTTATTTATTTAACACTTTTATTGCAAATATTATCTGGCGGGCTTATTACCGGGTGGCAATCTCTTTCAACCAACCAGACAAAAGTAAGTGAAGCAAGTTACGTGGTCGCATAAATCATTCAAATGACTATCCATCCCCATGAAATCCATAAACACATACGTGATCATACGTCCACATACCCCATAAAAATGGACAATCCCCGGACATTATTTTTCATATGAAGTGAGATATCATCAATTAAAAGAAAAGGATGGGATGGGGTAGAGGAAAGGAAAAATCAGGAATAAAACACGTTATTTTACAGACTAGAAATTAAGAGTTTTTTCAGTCGTTACACGCATTCTACAGCATTATTACACTATTCTCAGTCTTTTTTCACAACCACTTTTAACTCCCATACATAAAATATAGCACCAAAATACTATTATGGACTATACGATCCAAAATATATATGTTTTGGTTAACCTTTCTTTTTCTGTGCTAAAAAAATCCGCCCGTTCCGGTGCTGTGTATTCAATACACATGTAAAAGTTAGCTTTTAAAATCGGAAAAATAAGAATCTTCCTAGCCAATTGCCTAAATTAATGAAATTTGAAGTCAAAAGTAATAATAATTGAAATTTAATTGCTGAAAACATGAAAAAAAAAACATCGGCCGTCGTTCACAAAACGGGGCACCGAGCATCTCTAACGAAAGCCTTAAAGCTACTGACGGGACGGAAACACAAACACTGTGTATGTTATGTTATACCTCGAAGGAAGAAACACAACTCCGAACTGAGATTCTATTTCTTGCGTTCCCATATACCGAAATTGAGTGATAGTGAGACGTGAATAGCGTTGCTTTCTCACCCATAGTGTTTTTTTAGAATGAATATACCTACGTCACACACTGGCACACGTTTGATTGCATTGGTGAATTTATTTCCGATTTTTACAAAATACCTCTGATGTGGCCGATAAGTGCTAATTATTATTAATATTATTTTTTCATTCAATGCGTAAATGTAATACGGAGAAATACCTAAAATCTGAACCCAGTATTTATTATATTTATAGAGATATTAAAGTTTTTACAAGCAATGTGTACTAGTTACACATCACAGGGAAGGAAGGGTTAATGGATCCTGTCAAGTTTTCACAATTTCTTGAAGATATTTTAGGAAAGTTGGAATAAATTGATACATGCCAATAAATCGGGCAATTTGAACTATATACAACATATAAATAAGTTTACACATTAATATAGCATAACGGACTGTTTATTTCATATTTCACGATCAAAAGAGTTAATTTATAGAGATATTAAAGTTTTTAAAAGCAATGTGTACTAGTTACACATCACAGGAAAGGAAGGGTTAATAAAATGTTTATTTTTGTTGAAATCTTATATTTTATTACAATTACAAATTACAGCGAATCTAAAATGTTTGTCTGAGATTTATCCCATATATTCACACCAGAAGGAGTTGAACTGGTTGAAGGGAAGAAAAGACTCCAAATTCACATTTGGCCACCATTGTATATCTTTAACTCTTTCAGCTTACCTTTTTATTTCGAGAATATTCAGCGTTTTCATGATCATCAACTTGAGCTACGCTCAAACAGTGGCTGCTTATTGGATTCGTCAGTTCCCCGTCCATGCAGAGAGACTTTAAAACCAGGTACGAACTAATGTTAGACTCGTTCCGCCAATTGGCATATTTACGTAGTTGGTAAGACTCATGACTATTATCCGGAGTTTTCGTGTTCGATTCCTAATGGTATCCGAAAAATAAAAATTAAGCGTCCTAGTCTGGTAGATGCCTGCAAAAATTTGTGCCTATGTTGTTACGGCCTAAAGTGTGGTAGAATTACGAATTGTGAGTTCCGTGCCTACTCCAGTGGTTCTGAAACCCAAATGCTTGATTTTCGATAGCACATAAAAATACTTCAAAGGGTACTTACTTGTCTGGTTAAAGAGTTTGTCTTGTGACAATAATACTCAAAGTGTGGTTGTATTGTCAGTACGTCCAATGACAAACTCGAGTGATGTGCCTACATCAGTGATTCTTAAACTTGAAAGCTTTTATGAAGGTGCTGAATATAGTATTGTCTCTGGGATTTTGTCTTAAATTTGTCCGTAACGCAAATTTAAAAGGTTTTGTTAGCTACGATACGAATGAATAAATTTAATCATAAATTATGACTACTAGACACGATCTGGAAATTAAATGCGATTTTCCAAATATTACGCATATGAATATTTTAACGTTCCACGCTGACTTCTAAATAACAACATATCAATAAATTAAATTTAAGATGTCAATAATTTAAATTATACAAAATACTAACAGCATGATTTCTAACAAAAAAAAATTAAAATTAGGAAGGTATTTGTTATTTATTTGTGAAATTGATTCACCATACACATCTGGTTGGCTTATTGTTAATAAGCAATTTCTTCCAACCAACCAGCAAAGATCTAGAAAAGGCTTTTGACAGTGTGGACTGGAGACAGCTTTTTAAAGTGCTTAATAGGATAGGACTGAGCTTCAAAGATAGACGAGCAATATGGAGCTTATATAGAAATGAAACCGCTGTAATATTATATGGAGACAGCAGCGCTGAGGCTAGTGTTAGTCAAGGAGTGAGACAGGGATGCTCGATGTCACCGACATTGTTCAATTGTTATATACAACAGGCTATCGACGAGATGAGGGAGGAGATGAGAGATTGGCCCGGCGTGAGGATCCAGGGGAGAAAGATTTACATTATAAGGTACGCCAAACGATATTTCACTGCTTGCGGAGACGGAACAGGAATTGAACGAGGCCTTAAGAAAAATAGAAAATGTTTTGTCATCCAATTACAATATGATAAATAAACCAAGACAAAACAAAATGTTTGGTTGCTGGAATAGAGGTGGTGACCGCAAGTGTTGTTCTGGGTGGCGTCAGTGTTGAACAAGTGAGGGATTTTTTTACTTAAGCAGCAGAGTATCCCAAGATGGCCGATCAAAGGCAAAAATAATAAGTAGGGTCCAACAGGCAAGAGTTGCTTTCAACAAGAAATGCAAGATATTTTAATCTCCTAGCATTAATATCAATGTTAGGAAGAATTTAGTGAAAACTCTTGTCTGGAGTGTACTGCTGTATGGCTGCGAAACGTGGACTATCAGCCAGAGCGAGTCCGGGCGTCTGGCTGCCTTTCAGATGTGGTGCCACAGGCACATTGCCAGGGTATATTGGTCAGATCACATCCGAAATGACGAGTAATTGAGTGGGGTTGTAGAAACAAGGCCACTCCTAAATAGAGTTGCCCAACAACGATCCAGTTGGATAGGCCATAACATCAAGTATCCAGGCCTGCTCCTTACCATCATCGAGGGAATGATTGAGGGCAATAACCATATAGGTCGCCCTAGATAAAGCTACATGGACCGGGTGATCCGGGATGTGCGCTGTGGCAGCTACCATGAAATGAAGAGACTGGCGGATGATAGAGATGAGTGGAGGGATCGAGTGCTTGGTGCAGACGAATCCTAAGATTGTAACCCGGAAAAAAACCAGCAATAAATTATAGCTGAGGAACCTTTTCGAGGGCAACAGGTGCAATGGTCTCCATTTAACTAATCGTTAAGTAAAACGAACTATAAGCGTAACGAATTAACTATAGATGTTTTCAATGGCAAGCAAAAAATAAATAATATCCATTTAGTGACCAAATAAGATAAAAAAATATATTTTCGTTTTAGCATAAAATATGCTGCCATATTCTAACACATTTCTTACCATTTTGGGAATAGTTAAATTTAAATATTTTTCTCAAATTCTTACTGCGACAACTGTATTTTTTATGTCAGATGTCAGTTTTGCTGTCAGATCAATAATTATTATTGATCTGACAGCGAAACTGTCATTATTAATTTATAATTAAACAATTGTGATTTACTCGTAGTGCATACATATTGTTATGGTAAATAAAAAAATGAAAATAAAACCGGCTGAAAAACTTGAAAAATACTTTTTATGAGATCTTCTTGGACAACTCGTCATATCCGTTGGTCATGATATTTTCGCCCATTATGTCCAACTCTGTCCGCGATGATTCTCCATATTTCCCTTTTTACTCTCTCAGAGTGCTGGTATCACAATGGACCCTGCTCTGTTTCAATTTGACTTTGTTAGATATTTAAATATTAAAAAAAAATTGATAGATAAATTTATTTTTATTTTTGTACTCTCTCTCTTTCTCTGTTGTCATTACCATCATGACTGAGGATCATGATTTCAGTAATAAGCCATGTAGAATTTTAGTGATAAGGCATGCAGAATTTTAGTGATAACGCATGCCGAATCTTTATCCAGCCATTTCTATCGTTGACCTTACACAAAGTGGTGATGGTAACATTCCTGATTTGACCGGTTCAACGCAAGGGGGTGCGGCTCTTGGCTCCTACCAGAAATATTGCTTAGTATGACAGTCTTATAGACACTTGTTTCATCGTGTCTCGATATATATATGAAGAAACGCAATACCTTACGTTAGAAAAAACGCAATATCTAGCAAATTTACATGTAAAGTGAAGTTGTTCTTGCCGGGATGAATTGATTTACTTATGTAGGTTTGCTTTGTTGTGTTGTTTGTTTTATAAAAGTTATTTTCTCTAAGTTACGGGAAACCCAATTTCTTGAGGTTACACCTAATGAAAGGTGAGAACGTTTTCGGAAATTATTTTGTTCAGACGTAAATTTATAAACTTAAATTAAGTTGGAGGCCTTAATCTCAACTTAAAATAATGAAGGGTTAAAATAAGACTTATAAAATTCTTAATTACAACCCTTCGCTGGTTGCGCTACTCGATGGAAAGTCTATCGTTTTGTATTTTAATACGATTTCATCGTATAGAAGACTCTGTCCGATGAAAATAGGTGCATCTTCCAGATCGAAAGCTGCGGATTAAACTTAATTTCTACTGTCGGGATAGCTAGGAACGAGAGAGCCCCATATTTTCTTAAAGCGACACACATATTATAATTTTTCTACATCTAGAGATCTTCACATATAACTCCTACCATTTCCATGACTTTTTACATTTCCTTCTTTCAAAATACCATATACTTGAGATCGAACCATATATTCCTTGGCTATCATCTACCACGCAATCCAATTACATTGTATATTTGTTTAATAACCATTTTTTAATTCAGTTGATTTACATGTGCAAACCATCTCAGAGTGCCCTTTTTGATCTTACTTAATACATTGGCTTTGCGTTGACATTCCTCTTCGATCACTTCATTCCGTAATATATTATGCATTGTCACCATACGTATTCTTCTTTATTTATGCATTTGAAATTCCTCCCCGATCACTTAATTCCACATTATGTTATGCATTGTCCCCATACGTATTCTTGTATGCATTTCCACGTTTCTTCTATTTGCTGATGACCTCAAAATCTAAAAAAAAATCGTTCTTATACCGACTGCTGAGACCTACAGTCAGATCACAGTAGAGCCACAATAATAAATTATATTTCAATGCATCAAAGTGTAAAATTATGTCGTATCATCGCTCACACGTCTTGAAATTCCATAGATATACACTAGAATCTATACCTATACCCCGCACAGATAATATTAAAGATCTGGGTGTCTTGTTCCACAGCAATCTCGCGTTTGGTCCTCACATAGAAGTTATGTGCAACTCAGCTTATAAAACTCTAGGATTTGTTATGAGAATCTCTAAGTCGTTTGAAAACCAATTGGTGCTCAAAACGTTGTTTAATTCATTGATCCGTAGCAAACTAGAAAGCAATGCTCGCATTTGGAGCCCGGTGGGGGCGCAGAACTCGCTCATGGTGGAGAAAGTACAAAAAAAATATCTACGATATCTCTATATGAGAGAGTTCGGTGTCTATCCGTGGCTTTATCCTACTCAGTTTCTGCTGGGCATGCTCGGGTATAACTCCTTGAGCGTAAGAAGAGATCTGCGTCTCCTGGTATACGTTGTCAAACTCGTTCGAGGAGTTGTGAGCTGTCAAGCATTACTAAAAAAATTTGCGTTAAATGTTCCTAGCAATTACACTAGACTGCGCCGGCAAGAACTGTTCTCAATAACATACGCAAGAACGGGTCTTCCAGCCGCTATGCCTGTTGGAAGGGCCTTAACTCTTCTGAACGGGACGGGACTGCTTCGGATATTGACATATTTCATATCACATTACCAAAAGCAAAAGTAAATTTTCTTCTTATATTGAGCGCGTTAGAAAGCACTCATCAACGTACTAAAGTGACTGTGAATATATGTGTATCATATGTTTGTGTGTATACACACGTATGTATGCGTGTACATTATTTTTATTTTTAATAGTTTTAAATTTTTTTTTATTCTGTGTAATTTTTCTTTATTTTGAATATGTCTTGTATTTTTAATTGAGCTAAGCCTAATTTGAAAAAAATAAATAAATTTCTAAAGCATTTATTCGGCTCCTTTCAATATACAAATATTTTTTTATTTTTCACTTCCCCACATCAAAGCTGGCACTAGAATACTGTTGTGGACTATCATCTTAGCTGATTTTGAGACTTTCCGGTTCGAGTGTATATGTTTTAGTACCCAGTTAACTTTGTTTCCTATCCCTACACTCCGTTCAATTTCTTTCATAATTTCCCCCTATTCTGAAATTACCTTACTTTTTATAATGTTTTATTGCTAACCCATGTATCGCCTATCCTTTTTTTAACTTTATTTCTATCACCATGACATTTATTTTCAAATCTTGCCCTTTGTATCTGTCATCCAATATATAGCGATTTAAAAAAATGACTAATGGAAAAGAAAACAGATTAAGCAAGAGATACTTTCAAAAAAGGATGAAAAACTCAAATTGGATCAAAATTATGCAATGGAGAAGTATCTTATATCGGTTTTATTTAACTTGATTTCTGTAGATTTATGAGTGCTTTTTTGTGTCGACTAATCAGTAAATGGTTCAGTGTAAATTCAATGATGCTTTTTACTGGTTTGATGACACTCGTATTTTATTTGTCTTCTATTTAAATGATGTTATTCTTATGACTAAAATTTAAACAGTTACAACATAATTTTTTTTAGTTTTGTGAAATGGCATCCGCTAAATTAAGCAAGATAATGATTTATATATTTCGTCATAAAAAAAATACTGAAGTTATAAAAAATTTAAAAAAAGATTTAAATATTGTTCGGCGTAATTTTACTGTGGCATAATTGAGGGTTAAAAATTAAAAAAAAAACTGTTTTTATATTCAAACAATTACTTATTATTGTTAAAATTAAATATCGTTAAAAAGCAGTTAGTGTGGGAATACTTCCGTCGTGAATTTGATTATATTTTAAGGTTTCTTGTAATAAATGCCAAGGCTTAGTACATTACTAACGATTGAAACCCATCAAATATAATTTTCATTAAGGGCCCGAAGTGAATAAATTTACGCGAGGGACTCTAAGAGGCCCTAACAAATCTTAATTTTCACGCTTACAGGATAATTGTGTTAAAGTAATAAAATTAATGTCTGAATTTAAAAAGAGCTTGGAGAATGATATCGCTCAATTGCTTTCAATTCTAAATTATACTTTTAAAAATTATAAAAAAAAAAAAGTCTTAATTGTAGACATCTGAAACTCATTTGTGACGGTGCTGAGACAAAAAAGTCACAAAATGGGGGCTTTATATAATCAACGGAGAAAGCACAAAAAAAAATATCTACGATATCTCTAATATGACAGAGTTCGGTGTCTATCAATAGCTTTATCCTACTCAGTTCCTGCTGGGCATGCTCGGGTATAACTCCTCCTTGTAAGAAGAGATCTGTGTCTCCTGGTATACGTTGTCAAACTCGTTCGAGGAGTTGTGAGCTGTCCAGCATTACTACAAACATTAGTGTTAAATGTTCCTAACAATTACACTAGACTGCGCCGGCAAGAACTGTTTTCAATAACATACGCAAGAACGGGTCTTCCAGCCGCTATGCCTGTTGGAAGGGCCTTAACTCTTTTGAACGGGACTGTTTCGGATATTGACATATTTCATATCACATTACCAAAAGCAAAAGTAAATTTTCTTCTAAGATGGAGCGCGTTAGAAAGCACTCATCAACTCACTCGTCTTGTATTTTTCAAAGTAATTGGGCTAAGCCTGTTTTGAGAAAATAAATATATTAAAAAAAAACTTATATTGGTCAGTTTCCAGGCACAACGGATCCAGAGACAGGATATTGATTAAATTATTTGTTTTATTCATAATACAACAATAACCATTTACATAGTTTAAAGTCGAATAAATGTTGTAGAAGTGCTTGCACTTAGAAAAATATAAAGGTTGATATTGAAATATATGCTCTTTATTGGGGCGGTAGACCAAAAAGTTTGGTCAATGCTGGTTTAGAGAAAACAAAAACGGTTTCTAAGATAACGGGCAAATCTATTGATCTTTTTACTCCGGAGAATGTATTATTAATAAAAAAATTGATTATGAAAGACACGTTCCGAGAGTTGTCTACTATTATCATAAAATTAAGACTCCATAAATCTCAATCTATTGATCTTCTCCCAGGTTCCATCCTAACGTACTGTCTGCGAAGACTGTTGGGGTCAGTTACCCAGGCCTTGCCTCTGCCTCAGGTTATCTTTTTACACCACCCATGAATTCTTTGGCCTTCCTCTGGTTGTTATTCGAGGAAGATCCATGGAGATTGCCTGGTTCACAATGTGATCGGGTGCTCTGCGTCCAACGTGCCCATATCATCTCAATCGCCTCTCCTCCATCTTGCTGTTGATGTCTGTAACACCTAGGCTTCCAGGAATGCGTGAGCTTTTTATTTTGTCTCTTAGAGACACACCAGCTAACCATATTAGCATGCGAATTTCAGCAGTTTCTAGTTGCCTAGAGTAAGAGTTATACATCGTCCAGCATTCGGAGCTATGTAGGAGTGCGGGTCTCACAATCGTTTGGTATACTCGTACTTTTCCTTTTAACTTGTAAATAAATCTCAATCTATTGATATTGATTATTTAATTTAAACAATAAAATACACAAAGTACTTCTTCTGCCGTACTTACCGCACTGCCGTACGATTTCACAAAACAAAACTAAACAAAAAAAAAATAAGAAACGTTTATATATCAGTTATAAGTATTAAACCAGTATAAATAGAGCATTCTCAAGTTAAATAAAATCCTACCATAGTTACGATCTTCAGTTTGGAAAATCCCAGCATATTCACATTCTTAAGTATGAAAAATTCCACCATAATTACATTCTTAAGTATTAAAAATCCCACCATAGTCACATTTTAAAATATGAAAAACCCACCGTTCTTAAATATGAAAAATCTACCATAGTCAATTTAAAAAAAATGAAAATATTCACCATTGTCACATTTTCGAGAATGAAAAATTCCACCATAGTCACACCCTTAAGTATAAAAAATCCATCCATAACCAATTGCCACAAAAAAGTATTCAAATTAGAAACATTAATTTCACAAATACTCAATCTTGTTTGAACTTTATATTTCATTAAATATAGTTTGAATTCTATCAGTGATTTTTGAAATTCAGTTATATACTCGTATTTATTGTATATTTAAAAATCTCTTATGGCTCTAAGTGCATTCAGCAACATAAGACATTCATTTCACAAATAATATAATCGATCTTGTGTGAACATTATCTTTCATTAAATATAGTTTGAATTCTATCAATGATCTTGTAACGATGGTCGTTATCAATGTAGCGTGTGTCCTATTAGAACGTGCTGATGATTTTGATATCGACATCGCTATCTTCGTTTTAGTCGATTTGCGTTACTTCTCGTTCAGAGTCATCAATATAGTGGATTGCTTATCTCTATAAGTCATGATGATCTTGATTTGTATTCAATGAATATAGACTCAGGAATGCGGATATAAAACGATAAGTGGACAGCGGGTAAAATAAATAACAAGTCTTGACAGTTGAATGAATGACAATAATAATCTGTTTATTTCTCGGCGTCCGAGTAATTTATACCAATGAGTGAATACATTCGCGATACATATCTGCCTTGCTCTAGCGCATGAACTGGCGGTAGGTTAATTATTTATATTTGGAGATGGCTAGCCAATTCGCGGACGTTGTAAATAGTAAATATTGTTGTTGTTCATAGTGTGTGACAATCATTGAATTCTTCATCGGTCATTACCCCTGTATGTTTACTATCTGACAATAATTAATTTCATTTAATTGTGTTTAACAATTCACTTATTCATTTTGACAATTATTTATTTATTTATTTATTTAGGTAGGTATTCCTACAATCTTTTAAATTCAGTTATATACTCGTATTTTTTGTATATTTAAAAATCTCTTATGACTCAAAATGCATTCAGCAACGTAAGAGTCAAAACATGAAACTTTATGCCAATAACAATGAAAAAAAAAAAATCCTAATTTTAAAATCAATCTTTGATTATTTTTAGTCAATTGAAATCGACTTTTCTTATTACTTTAATATAGACCTACGGGTAGGAAGAAATGAGTTCTATCAATAACAATTGTTTTGATAAAATGTATTGTACAACAGACTGTTGTTATGTAAAATAAATAGCTTTGTTTCGATACCAGTTCGTAAATACGAATATATTTCCTAACATTCTGGGCTGGAAAATCTTTGGAATCTGTATTTCACAATCTGTAAATATTCTGTTAACCTTTTGTCTCGTACAAACAGAATATTTGTCTAATCCTGGTAGATTAGAATAGTCCAATCCAGACGAAGCTTATGCCTACCGTTGGTGACCACCTATCATCTACTTAGCATATACAATGAAGTCCCAAAACCCAAGATTTCCATACATCTACTCCTCAGATCTAGCAGGCTAACTGTTGCGGAAAGGGTCCCAGTATGCTCCTATTTGGGTCTATTTATCTGAGAATTCAACGAATACAGCCCTATTTCTCGAGCCTTGTATCAAACTTAGTAGGGAGGTTAAATCTGTGGTACGTAACCCAATTTATTTACGCTTAGTATTTTATTTTTAAGCAGCAATTCAATTTACCAGACTACCTAATACGTTAATTTTTTTATTAAAGTTTACTTTAAATCAATTTATTACTCCAGTTAATAAATCAAAAACCGTTTCACGCTCTTTACCTCATATCCCAAAGTTCTCTTCAAATGGAACGATCTGGTTTGTTTGGTACCTAGTTGAAGCCCCCTGAGGAGAGTTTGCTTTCCAAACGGCGCTAAATAAATTGTACTTTTTTTTTTATGTTACGGTGGCAATATTTATGTTAGGTTAGACTGATGTCATGGTACATCTGAAGTATGTGTGGTCTATTGACTGATTTACATTATTGAGTAGTTTAAAAGTTTTCACGTACGGCTTTGTGTATCTCTAAGGCTTTTAAATTCATTATTCCATACAATGTTTTGCCTCTTTTTCAACTGAGGGGAAAGGGGTTGTAGATTTGATTCATATTGGCAATCGATTTGTTCCAATCTGGCTTTAACTTTAAAACTTCTTAAATATTTTAATAGTGATTGCCACATGGTAGTAAATCCGCCAGGTTGTACTGCAAACAATGAAAGTGTAATACAATACAATACGCACTAACAAGCCTCTGCAAATAATATTTTTTAAGCTCAAAATAATTATACCAATAACATGAAATGAGCTTTAAAGTAGTGATAAGTATATTCAAAAAGCTAAGAATCTCTTTCTCTTCTACGTTTTCGTCCATTTCATGAATTAAGATCTTACCACGTGCATAGATACTAATGATTATGGAGCTATAAATGTAAGTCTCTCATATGGTTGAACACATGACAACAGGATCACTTCAAATGAAGGTATCAAAAGTAAAAAGAAATTTTCTCCCGTAAAGTTCCTTTCTTCTTCAAAAGTGGAAATCCATATCAACTATCTTCATCTTTGAGGCAACAGCTCTAAAAAAAGATACTGTCAGTTTTTTTAAGAGATGCGTCTTCCAGAAAAGTACAGAAGTACTTCTTATGTTTTGAATTTTCCCCTGCAATATCAGTCAAAGCTTTCTAACTTTTCTTTTTCATGTTCGGAAAATTCTTTATTTTATCCGTTTCAAGATGTCATCATAACGGACTTTGTCAACCCATGGACTTAGTATTCTTCGATAGCACAATTTTTTATAGCTCCTTGTTTCTATATAGTTGCATGAGTAAGTGTTAATAATTCGAATCCATATAAAATATAGAGAATATGCAGTAACACAAAATTGCTTATGTAAGTAAAGATTTAGATTTTTATTCCTAAGGAGATCATGCATTTTGAGGAAACATTTTCGTGCTTAACAATCTCTCAATTTGATATCTTAAGACTAGATCCATGGACGCGCTCATATATATATATATATATATATATATATATATATATATATATATATATATATATATATATATATATATATATATATATATATATATATATATATATATATATATATATATATATATATATATATATATATATATATATATATATATATAAAATTTTGTAACGGATACGAGTATACGCAAAGCTTTATAAAATACTTTTCATAACTTATTATCTTTTACTTTTCAACACAGACAAGGAAACGATGAAATGTATGCTTTTCTTGAATCTTTGAAAAGACTTTAGTTTCACTTTGTGGTGCCATGTTTTATGTAAAAAATAAATAAAATAAACAAATAAAATACTCATTTTATATTTTTGTATTTACCACTGGTTTATTTTGAGTTTACTACCGGTTTTGAAGACCTTCGTCTTCATCATCAGGTGAAGATAAACTATATTGTTCACAATACATTTCTTCTGCAAGTGTAAATAGTATCAGAGGAATGAGGAAGAGGGGGAGAAGTGGGGAGAGTTGTGATTCAATAGTAAATGAGGCGGGGGGGAAAAATAACCTTACGGGCAGGCCAGGGTCTGGATATCCAAGGGGATGAATTTTAAATGGGAAACATATTTAGCAGAGGGCTATTATTAAAATTGGTTTGATTGTTTATAATATCTAGACTTAATTTTACACTTTTTCTAATCTTCAAAATGTCCAAATTGTCAAGCTGTAATCCCCCTCGGTTTATGTGTATAATCCGCAAACCACGATTGATATCAAAGGAATGGTTATTTTTAATTAGGGGGCTAGCGAACTCGGAAAAAATTATTGCTATTTAGGCATCTTAAATGTTCCTTAACTTGAGTTAAGAACGTATTGTGAACAATTTAGTTTATCTTCCCCTGACGATAAAGATGGAGGTCTTCGAAACCGGTAGTTAACTCAAAATAAACCAGTGGTGAACACAAAAATACAAAATAAGTGTTTTATTTATTTATTTTATTTATTTTTTACACAAATGTATGCATGTACGAGTGTATATAATTTATTTGTCGTGATGGATTCAATATATTTTAACATATTCATAATCTTTTAAAAAATTAAACAAAGGTTCACAACCTCTAGGCTATAGCGGATATCTCTCAAGGGTAATGTGATCAGCCGCCCCTGTATTCAGACAGACCCTTAGCCGATTCAGAAGGGTTGACTTGAAAACGTTTATTTTTCTTCCAAATGTATACAAGAGATGCTCGTATAATGAGCAATAAATTTTTCATCCCTCCCTATCAAAGGTTTTACTTTCCAAATCTACTTTGAATTTTAAATATATTATCATTTAGTACAATTTTCTGAGTTATCGATTTTCAACTACTAACCGGGGCAGAAACATTTAAAAACTGCTTTGGATGATCTCTTTTATTTGACGTATTTAACTCTAACTTATTGTTTATTAGGTTCGGTAAAAAATAACTACTAAATAAACAATCAGTCTATCAATATCAACGACACTCATATCCAGCATTAAATTCTCACTAGTTGCAACCCGTGAAATATTCATGGAAGTAAAACAAATTATACATTTTTGAAATACCGAATGGAGCAAGATCAGCTTAAAGTTTTTTGGGTTCATTAATGTTTCAAGTTTAAAATAAAAAAGGTGAATTCAAGTTTAAAATAAAATTGATGAATTATTTACTTCTCAAAAATCTCTTTATACACAATGTTTTGTGTATAAACATTACTGTTGTTCAATTTAAATATTTGATAAAGTTTTCCTTGAAGACTTCAGATATACTGACTAATGTTTTCGCGTTTCCGACATCTTGAAAATGCCACATATAATTGTCTGCATTAAGAAAAAAGCGCATAAGATAAATAAACACAAGTAATTATAAGGTTCAATATAATGGGAAATAAATAAATAATTTAATGACTTACAATTCAAAATAAATTGGCATCGTCCCCTTTTACACCGGTTCGTTCAGTTTAATTTAAATCGGTTTCAAAGTAGTAAGCACAAGTAATTATAAGGTTCAATATAATAGGAAATAAATGAATTATTTAATGAATTACAATTCAAAATAAATTGGCATTGTCCCCTTTTACACCGGTTCGTTCAGTATAATTTCAATCTGTTTCGAAGTATTCCTCTCTCGCTCTCTTTTGTATTTAAAATTCAATTCTCGTATTCTTTCTTTGGCGACAACCGTACGGGTTTTAGCCTATTTATATTATGATATCGAGAGTATGTGTTTATCTATTTACCAATGAAACTCTAGGATGTATAACACAATTGTCTAAAGCATTTAAAATTTCAGGTTTCTTAAACAGATTTGAGTGCGGTTCAACCATATGGAACTTAAGAAATATTTTGACCTCCCTGATAGTCGAGCGAGTCGTAAAGATATTTCTGCGACAAATTAATTCCAATTTGTACGAAACTAACCCTTTATTATACTCCATAATTTTTAGGGGTATTCTTGACTTGTAGTCATGAAAACTTTGAACAAATCTGGAACCTATTTGTATAATACATATACAAATCTCTTGATTTTCGATAAGTTTTTATTTAATGTGATTAACAATTATTTGAGCCATTGTGATAAAATATTATTTTCGGTGACGTATTCACAAACGGAGCTATTTAGAACGTCGCCACAAATTAAACTACCACTCTAACTCCTCCAATGAGGAACCTAAATTCTCGTTTGTAAGGTGTGGTTAAAAACGAAAAATATACAAGTAACATGAAATTAAATTTTTTTTAATCCAGAGCGAGCTAAAATACAGTCGCTAACTAGTTCCACAGTCTCATTGTATGGACAGTAAATACAGTCGCTAACTAGTTCCACAGTCTCATTGTATGGGCAGTAAATACAGTCGCTAACCAGTTCCACAGTCTCATTGTAGGGGCAGTAAATACAGTCGCTAACTAGTTCCACGGTCTCATTCCACGGTCTCAAATGACGATATAAAAATAAGAACAGCAGAGAACTGGTAAAATCTATGAACAATTTATATTTAAACATAGTGTACGTTCACACTCGGAAAGGTGCTGAATATTTTCAAAGAGATAAAAGAGGGTCGCGGGTCAGTTAAATATTTTATAAAATAGTAACAATTTGCGTTTCTGTGTCTACTTGTACATTTTGTGATTTTGCCAGATTTTTCTCGGACAGGAGTAGAAATTTGAGGTAAATTAGAAAAAAAAAATACAGGTTTATTGACAGCAACATAGTATGTACAAAATATATTTAAATAACACTTCTAAACACATAAAAATGGCAGATAATACATTAAATATAGAAGTTATCAAAAGGTCTATGTTCATCTAATAGCATCCCCTCGGCCAAGATATACCCCACCAATATAGGGTGAATCCAGCCACGGGGACACCAGATGTTTTTCAGCCCACACCCTGGGCTGGGCTCATCCCACAAACATTCCCCCGGCCGAGATACACCCCCCCAATGTAGGGTGAGCCCGACCGCAAGGGCATTGGGGGGCTTCTATCCCACACCCCCGCATATCTAGATTAAAGAATAAATAAAAAAAATAAAAAAACAAAAAAACGCATGGCAGAAAACAAAATAAAAAGTAAACCCACATATACCACCTCAGGTTAACTGTCAGCAAGAACGAAAAAAAGAAAAGGAATCCAAATTTTACAAAACGACAAATGGGAAATGAAATAGTTGAAACAACATTGAAATAGTTAAGCAGTTTTAAAAAAAATGAATGAGAAGATAACGCACAAACACGTATGCACAATCCCCGATTCACCACCAGCGAAAAGAGAGAAAGGAAAGAAAAAAAAAAGCAAACAAGAGGAGAATTTCGTCTTTATTCAATTTTTTTTCCTAATCAATCCAATAACACAGAGTATTTAAATAGAAATTTGCGGGAAATGTCCTGTCTCTTTGTTGTAGATATATGGATGGAGTGTGCAGCTTTAGGACGTGCTTAGAGATACCCTTTTTGGGAGTTCTTATTTTTCTTAATATGTTATGTGCAGACGCAGAGAAGTATCTTGTACCATATAATGGTTACAGTCACCATCTTAACACTCCACTTGTGTATACTTATTTTGTAATATTTTAATTTTGTTCATATTAATGGGTTCCAGTTCCGTAATGGAGCATCTTGAAGAGAGTCTGCCCTCTAAATAGCAATGTGAAAATGTTTACTTATTTTGTAATA
Organism: Odontocerum albicorne; assembly: GCA_949825065.1. Lineage (NCBI taxonomy): Eukaryota > Metazoa > Arthropoda > Insecta > Trichoptera > Odontoceridae > Odontocerum > Odontocerum albicorne. Next base: position 31,840,567 of record OX463857.1, read on the forward strand.
TTTTTAATCTGTTAATATTAATGGGTTCCAGTTCCGAAATGGAGCATCTTGAAGAGAGTCTGCCCTCAAAATAGCAATGTAAAAATTTATACTTATTTTTCAATATTTTTAATCTGTTAATATTAATGGGTTCCTGTTTCGAAATGGAGCATCTTGAAGAGAGTCTGCCCTCTAAATAGCAATGTGAAAATGTTTACTTATTTTGTAATATTTTAAATCTGTTAATATTAATGGGTTCCAGTTCCGAAATGAAGCATTTTGAAGAGAGTCTGCCCTCTAAATAACAATGTGAAAATGTATACTTATTTTGTAATATTTTTAATCTGTTAATATTAATGGGTTCCAGTTCCGAAATGGAGCATCTTGAAGAGAGTCTGCCCTCTAAATAGCAATGTAAAAATATTTACTTATTTTGTAATATTTTAAATCTGTTAATATTAATGGGTTCCAGTTCCGAAATGGAGCATCTTGAAGAGAGTCTGCCCTCTAAATAGCAATGTAAAAATGTTTACTTATTTTGTAATATTTTAAATCTGTTAATATTAATGGGTTCCAGTTCCGAAATGGAGCATCTTGAAGAGAGTCTGCCCTCTAAATAGCAATGTAAAAATGTTTACTTATTTTGTAATATTTTAAATCTGTTAATATTAATGGGTTCTAGTTCCGAAATGCAGCATCTTGAAGAGAGTCTGCCCTCTAAATAGCAATGTAAAAATGTATACTTATTTTGTAATATTTTTAATCTGTTAATATTAATGGGTTCCAGTTCCGAAATGGAGCATCTTGAAGAGAGTCTGCCCTCTAAATAGCAATGTAAAAATGTATACTTATTTTTCAATATTTTTAATCTGTTAATATTAATGGGTTCCAGTTTCGAAATGGAGTATCTTGAAGAGAGTCTGCCCTCTAAATAGCAATGTAAAAATGTATACTTATTTTTCAATATTTTTAATCTGTTAATATTAATGGGTTCCAGTTTCGAAATGGAGCATCTTGAAGAGAGTCTGCCCTCTAAATAGCAATGTGAAAATGTTTACTTATTTTGTAATATTTTAAATCTGTTAATATTAATGGGTTCCAGTTCCGAAATGGAGCATTTTGAAGAGAGTCTGCCCTCTAAATAACAATGTGAAAATGTATACTTATTTTGTAATATTTTTAATCTGTTAATATTAATGGGTTCCAGTTCCGAAATGGAGCATCTTGAAGAGAGTCTGCCCTCTAAATAGCAATGTAAAAATATTTACTTATTTTGTAATATTTTAAATCTGTTAATATTAATGGGTTCCAGTTCCGAAATGGAGCATCTTGAAGAGAGTCTGCCCTCTAAATAGCAATGTAAAAATGTTTACTTATTTTGTAATATTTTAAATCTGTTAATATTAATGGGTTCCAGTTCCGAAATGGAGCATCTTGAAGAGAGTCTGCCCTCTAAATAGCAATGTAAAAATGTTTACTTATTTTGTAATATTTTAAATCTGTTAATATTAATGGGTTCTAGTTCCGAAATGCAGCATCTTGAAGAGAGTCTGCCCTCTAAATAGCAATGTAAAAATGTATACTTATTTTTCAATATTTTTAATCTGTTAATATTAATGGGTTCCAGTTTCGAAATGGAGCATCTTGAATAGAGTCTGCCCTCTAAATAGCAATGTGAAAATATATACTTATTTTGTAATATTTTTAATCTGTTAATATTAATGGGTTCCAGTTCCGAAATGGAGCATCTTGAAGAGAGTCTGCCCTCTAAGTAGCAATGTGAAAATGTTTTTTTTTTGTAATTATTAATGTTTCTTTTATGTCACCTTATATTATTTTATATTTGAAAACGATAAAAACACGTGAAGCAGATAAAATAAATATATCATTTGTAAAAGCTCATTTCCTTTAGTAATCCATCGTAAATAAAATATGCAAGTATCATTATATCCAAGGGTGTAAAAACTTTTTTTTTCAATCATACCTCCTCCGTGCGGATGACACGTGTCCTTCCAGGACCATCAATCTTCCCTGGGACCATAAAGCATTTTTTCACCCTATATACGGCACATATGCTTTTCACGTCGTCCAAAATGAGGCTTGTCCTTTTTTCATGAAGGGAAATTTCACAAAAAAAAAATCCATTTATTTCCTCAAAGACATAGCGTGATAGCTCGGTACAGCCAGTTTCCTCTGCATATCTTCCGGTGGATAATCCGCACTAAATGGGTTAACCGTCCTTTTTAAGCTTTTGCCTACCACGTTTAGTTATACTAAAAAAGGACTTTGTACGGCTTTCAGGCGCTGGATCGCATCGTAAAGTAACAAAACGTTTTATTGGCATTTATTTAAAAGATAGTTTATGAATAAATTTCCTTTTCTTTTCTTCCATATTTAAATAGTCGATTTTTTATATTCTGTCTTTTTTTGGAATGTATATGTTTTTTTTACATTTTGGGTAGTCTATATGAGAGGTTGTTCTAAAATAATGAGGGTAATTTTTAAATATATATTTTTTTAAAAAGAGTATTATTGAAGTCAAAGATATTCATCCTTACACCTGTAAATACTAGCTAAACGATGTACTCGTATGTGTCGTTCGAGTGGAGTTGCAATGCGCGGGGTTCAAGACACCAACCTTTGTCATGGAATTGTAGACTGTTACTATGTTAATTCTAACAGTTTCTATGTTAATTCCATATAATAATCACTTTAGCAGTTAATAGTTTTTAAATTTTTTATCTACTATAGATAATTTCAAATGAAGGTAGTTTTTATTTACATTGTTAAAGGTGAATTGCAAAAGCAAGTACGTAACAATACTAAAAACTTAAATTTTGTAAATGTAGAGAACTGCTTCACTAGGAAAGGCCTGTGAGGAAGTGGTTTCATTCCTTTATCGTAATTTTCAGAAATTTATTGTATTGTATTAAACTTTTGTTGCATACAGTACAACCTGGTGGTCTTATTGACATGTTGCAATATCTTTCAACCAACCAACAAGATTTTTAAAAAGGCCTTAAGTGAAACCAGACTGGAATCCTTTTTTTTAAATCTGGGTTCCAGCGGGATCTGAACGTCCTGTTTGGGAGAGACGTCTTACCAACTAGGCCGCAAAGGTCATTCATAAAACACTTGAATTAAATATTCACATTGTGCATCCACACCCTTCTACACATATATCCCAAGTTATCACATGTCATACAATATTCTAATCGTATCATAATTTTAACAACCACATTAAAATCATACCTAAAAACTCCTCACTACACAGTTACTTAAAAAAATCTTAATTTCAAGTCAGTAATATAACGTGTTTCATTCCCAATTTTCCTTTTCTCTCCACCATCTCTATATTTCCTCTCCACCATCTCTATCTTTCCTCTCCACCATCTCTATATTTTACTTTTGATTGATGATATCTCACTTTTAGTTTTATTATGTTCATTGTTCATGAACTTTGTACAGGGGAATAATGATTTGAATAATTTTTACAACCATACATATAACTTCCTTTATTAATTTTTGTCTGATTGGTTGGAAGATATTGCCACCTGAAAAATTGCCCGCCAAATTATTTAACCAAAAAGTGTTTAAAAATAAATACATTCGCCACCTTCTTACTCCTTCTTATCCCCCTGTCAAAGAATTCCCTTGTTACATTTTTTTTATTTGAAGGTGAGATGTTATTAAAATCAGGACTCTCCCTCAGGAATGTGTTGTAAATTCTTACAACATATTTTGGGTAATTGTTCTGTTCACTTGAAATATCTCAAGACTTTTAGGTCCGGTGTTCTCAGACAAAACTTTGTTCTGGATTAACCAACTCGGTTATGGAGTTTCAATAATTACTATCGGCAGTAAACTTCATTAAATATTCAAAATGTATTATATATTAAATAAAGCAAGTTAAGGTCGGTTGCTTGGCTGTAGAAACATTAACTCACGATTTCAAATTCGATTCCTGAAAACTGAAAAAAGAGTCCAAATAAAATGTCAACATTCGACTTTTTTATATAATTTCAGTTGGCTAGAATAAATAACCATAACATTTAAAGTCTACCCTTGTATTGTACTTTATAAAGTTTACAGTTATATTATTTATAATTAAGGCATTAACATTGTGGAGGTTTAAATATATTATAATTTGTTTTATCAAACACTGTTTATTCCACTTTTTGTAACGGTATAACCCTACCGGTTTCAAAGCTTTCACCTCACCTCAGTCTTGTTTGTGTTCCCCTGAAGATGATGTGAAAAGCTTGAAACCGGTAGGGTTATACCGTTACAAAAAGTGAAATAAACCGTGATTGATAAAACATTTTACAAAGTTTACAGTTCTAAATCTCTTTGGAAGTTATCAAAAATAAAATTTCGAAATTGATATATTTTAGTTTGTACAGATGAAAATAGGAAACCACTAGCAAGATGACAATGTCGGATCATCGCTTTTCATAATAAAGAAATAAATTACCTTAACTTATAAGAAAAAAATATTAATTGTTTCACAACTTCCATGGCTTATTTGCTAAGATGTTTGTCTTTCAGCCTTGAAGGTTGCGAGTTTGATTCTCGTAAGTATCCTGATTATTTAAAGATACCACTTCATGTAACCTTCTCTCTCTCACACAACAGATTGCGTCAAATTTAGACGAACTTTCACAAACGGACGTAATATATACAGACTTTCAGAAAGCTTTTGACAAAGTTCATCACGATATATTACTTAAGAAAATGCACAAACTTGGCTTCAGCGATAATCTAATTGGATTATTTGCATCTTACCTAAAAGAAAGATCTCAATACGTAACAATCCGTAACAAGTCTTCTGTGGAATTTATCGCAAGATCTGGTATACCACAAGGATCCAATTTAGGTTCCCTACTATTCCTCATATTAAAAGACGACATTCAAAATTCCATAAACCACTCGACATGTTTATTGTTCGCTGACGACTTGAAAATTTTCAAGAAGATCAATTCACCTCACGACTGTGCACAGTTACAACAGGACCTAGACTCCCTAGTCTCCTGGAGTGAGCAAAATCATATTCTGTTCAACATTAATAAATGTGTCTGTGTATCATATAGTCGATCGTTTTCACCAATCCACCATCAGTATACTATACAGGGAGTGGCACTAAACAGAGTTTCTGAATTCAAGGATTTGGGCGTAACCTTCGATGTCGGACTCACGTTCGTTAACCATGCCTCACGTTTGATATCGGACTGTTACAAACTACTCGGTTTTGTAATGAGAATATCAAGATAATTTAACAGCACCGAAGTCCTCCGAAACTTATATAATTATCTAATTAGAACCAAATTAGAATATGCATCTACGGTTTGGGCTCCTCACCAGCTCAAATATAAAAACAATATAGAACAAATACAAAAACAATTCCTCAGATATCTATGGTACATAACAAAAGGCGATTACCCAAAATATGCTCACCATGCCAAACTTCTCACGGTGTGTAACTATAGAAGCCTTGAAACAAGAAGGCAAGAATCCATTGCGATATTTCTAATAAAGGTTTTCCAAGGTTCCTTTAACTGTCCCGCGATTCTAGAAGCACTAAGTTTATATGTACCCAATAAATATATCCGTGCAAGAAATCACCCTCTGTTCTACATACCAACTTACAGGACGAATATCATGGCTAAACACTCAGTCACGCGTGGTATAGAGATATTGAACCAACTGAATGACACGGTTGATATATTCTCGGTACCGTCTAGCAGTATGAGAAGAATCCTGGCTGATATTATTCCTAACGAATAAGCTAACGCTAGAAGCAAACCCTCTTTGTGTGACAGGAGAAATCCGTGCAAAGTGGATAAAAAAAAAAAAAAAAAAAGTATGTTTTCTACTTAAAGCTTGTTTTGAGACCTTTATGGTTTGGCGAAAAAAGCCATATGGCAAAAATCCAGCCAAGTTGTAATTTATACAACAAAAGTACAAAATAATATGAGGGATTGTTTTGATCAACCTCTTTTTTAGGTTTTCTATTTTCATCTATAAAAACCCTTATTCCTATCGGCATACACGTATTTTTTTCAATAAATGAACAGTGTTAATTTCGTTTTCATTTTCCGATGCACGAAGTATGTATAACCTGGCTGACTTTTAATTTGTTTTATAGAATAATTGGAATGTATAATAATTATTGTACCTTATATCATATTTTATTCTACATGTTTTCGACAAATCACCTGCTGATAGAAACATGGTAGGAAATAAGGGAGGTAAAAAGAAGAGTTTTGGCATAAAGGCCAAAAAATTAGTTCTGAATAATTTTTATGTTAGTAATTTAAAAATAATTACTTAGTCATTTTTTTTAACAAACTTCTTAGAAACAGCTTTATATCTATGTCGCTTGTCTCTGTCTCGCTCTGTGTAGATTTTAATATCATTTTTACGCTCCCCAAATTTTTCGTTTGCTATGTAAATTTATTATACTTGTTTCAATTGTAAAATCCTTAAATTGACCATAAATAAGAAATCAACAACTAAAAAATAATTCATTCATCTTCAATATTTATTATTTAATAATGATCAAAAGATTATCCACGATTATAAAATATATTTCTTATTTACATTTTTTTCCTTCAAAATGAAAAAAAAAAGAATATGTCCTTAATTTGTCTTCAATACGAATTCGAATTTCTTCAAAAGATCTCCTGCTTTATTTGTCCACCCCTTGCACGTAGCATAACAACCCTCTTTACAGCCGGAGGGCGTAAGGGAAGAAGGCAAAGAAGAGGAAACCCTCTTATGAGGAGGAACAAGTCTGATGGATTTCTTGTGTATTGAAAAAAAATCATTTCTTGACATCTTTAAGATATCTCTACTCTTTGGATTGGTGTCATATACACACGTGACAAAAAAGGAAGAAATGAATTGAGTTTACTGTACGGCTGTTTATTTTTTTTTTGTGTATTTAGGGTGAGGCACGACGACTGAGTGTAACACGTACAAAGAAATGTGTCTAGCGGAAACAGAAATATTTTTATATTAACTTATTTTAATTAAAATAAAACAATGCCAATGGAGCGCTATAACATGTATAATTTAAACGGGCAGTATCAAAATTTACAAAAAAGGATAGTTTACAATAGTGTTCTAGTAAAAACTGATGAATGGGAGTAAAACGTGGGCTTGAAAAAAATACGGAAAAAAAACGAAAAAATGTCGTAAAAATGCATGCTTTTAGAAGAATACGAGGTTTTGGTATATGACAGAATACAAAATGAAGTGATTAAGGAGTTGAGGATTGATTTATTGAGTAAGATGAAGAAGAACAGTGTGAATGGTTTGGGCATGAATAACGAATAAATGAAGAAAGATTTAGAAAACAAATATACAGTGCAAATGTAAGTGGAGTATTGGTAAAGGAAAACTGTATCGGACGTATGCGTCACCTAAAATATGATTGATATATATTTTCTTGTTATTTGATATATTTTGTTTTGTTGATGTACGTGCTGTGTCACGACCGTAATGAAATGTTACTTATGCGCGGCCTTAGCGCGAGCTAGTATCAAAAGTCGTGCGAGACGTGCGAGAATTGTGATATCTCGCAAGCCATGACGGCATGCACGGGTGAAAACAGGCACTTACGATGAGCGATTGGCCGCACATAAGGAGCGCGAAGTCAAAAAATATATTTTCAGTTCACTCCAGTTTACTGCCTTTTACTTGCGACCAACTACTATCTACTAAAAAGGAATTTATTCACCCTGTTATTTTCACCAGAAAGCATCAAGTTACCCGAAATCTCCGATCATTGAGCGGCAGCCATCCAACTATTCTACAGTAGACTAAAAAATGTTTGGTTGGATCAAATGAATAAAATTCTACAGTCTTTGTACAGTAGACCAACAAATGTTTGGTTGGATCAAATGAATAAAATTCTACAATCTTTGTACAGTAGACCAAGAAATGTTTGGTTGGATCAAATGAATAAAACTTTGAGAGAATCGTTGAAGTTATATAAAAAGGTAAATTCACGTAGAAGTGGCGAGTAATGTGTGTAACGATAACATGTCTTAAGCTCTCTCCTCTCTGCCTACCCCTACAAGGAAACAGTGTGATGGTATGTATGTATTATATTTATTTTAATTTATTTAACACTCTTATTGCAAATACAATCTGGCGGGCTTATTGCCAGGCGGCAATCTCTTCCAACCAACCAGACAAAAGTAAATGAAGCAAGTTACGTGGTCACATAAATCATTCAAATGACTATCCATCCCCACGAAATCCATAAACATATACGTGAGCACATGCCCACGAACCCCACAAAGACGGACAGTCACCCGAACATTATTTTTCATATAAAGGGAGATATCATCAATCAAAAGGAAAGGAAGGGATGGTGGAGAGGAAAAGAAATGAATAGTCAGGAATGAGACACGTTATTTTACTGACTAGAAATTAAGAGTTTTTCAGTCGCTTCTTAAAGCATGCCAAGGACGGAGCGAGTCTTATATTGGTTTGTAACTGATTCTGGAGTCTCACTGAATGGACAGTAAATGACGACGTAAAGAAAGAAGAGCGGTGAACTAAAAAGGCCAATAAACAATATCTGTTTGAGCGTAACGCTAATGCATGATTAAAAAGACGCTGAAAATTTTCGGCGAATAAGAGGGGGTGGCGGGACATTTAAGAATATTATACAATACAATAGAGACAGTATGTGAATTTGGCGTCTATTTCTAACATTCAACCAGTTCAATGCCTTCTGGTATGAAGTTATATGATCGTACTTACGTAGGTTGAAAATAAATCTTTGGCACACATTTTTAAGACGCTGTAATTTGTCCAGCTGTTCCTCTGTAACATCCAAGTAACATATGTCCGCATAGTCCAGAATTGGAAAGAGTAGAGATTGTACGAGTAAAGTTTTGGTTTTGGTTGGAAGGAATCTTTGCAACACTTTAAGGGAATGAAGGCTAAAGAAGATATTTCGGCTTACCTCATTTATTTGATCTCACCATGAGAGAGTGTTATCTATTAGCACTATTATACTATACAATAATTTGAATATTAAAAAATATTTATTTCTGTTTTTTTTTTAATAAGTGTGGTATCCTTCAAAGTATGCATATTGATTATTGGAACATATTGTTTCCAGGGGATAACATTGTCTTTGGCATCCATAATCGAACTTTTGGGTTTGAAGCCACTGGAGTTGTCACGGTTCATCATCGTATGGTTTGGTAAAACTACTCTGCATATAAGAGGCAACAAAACTTGAACGCGTGAGCAAAAAGTCAAGTTCGTGAGAGTAAATCCACGATGAAAGAGGGCCTGATGTTTTTTTAATTATCTTTTATGGAAATTTGAAAATCCAACTCGAAACCTCTATATAGAAAGTCAAGCGTCTTGACATTTAGACGACGGAAGTCATCGAGCAAATTGAATAAATCTGAACTTAATTACAATATAAAAAAGTAAATAAAAAATGTAATTTGTTAAGTCCAATACTGTTTATTCCACTTTATATAAAGTTGAATAAACAGTGTTGGACTCAACAAATTACAATGTCTTTAAACCTGTACACTGTTAATGCCTTAACTATAAATAACAAAACAAAAAAGTAAAAAAAAAGCTTAACAAAATGTGCCCTGCGCAAAAAAAAAGCCAACTCCCAATTTATTTAATTCACCCCGGTAAGAACCACTAATTTATTTTTCCTTCTTTGAAGATCGCATTTGTCGTTAAAGTATCTTAACACTTGACTTTTAAGTCACAGGTTGTTGGTTTGATTCCGGTTGGTATTTTTTTTTATTGAAAAAGGTTCCAGTCTGGTTTTCCCCTAAGGGTTCTTTATCATCCTCTTGGTTGGTTGAAAAATAGTGCAACATTAAAATAAACCGATTAGGTAGTACTGCGTACAATTAATGTGTAAAAATGTATAAAATCTTCACAACCTTCTTCTTCTTCTTCCCAGTGTCATGTGAGGTCCCCCCAACGTTGAATATCACTTGAGAGTAGGCATCTTTGTCCCCGGCAGCCCGAAAAAGATCCTCAACGCTCAATATACCAGTCCAATCACGTAAATTGCGGAGGCAGGAGATTTGTTTTCTGCCAACACCTCTTCGGCCCTCTATTTTGCCTTGGATGATCAGGTGCAGTAGTTTGTACTTTGCTCCTCTAAGTACATGACCCAAATAGGACACCATTTGGATTGTAATACTAGTCAGCAACTTTTTCAACTTTGGCTCTTTGAAGAACCCTTGTGTTGCTGACCATATCCGTTCAGGGTATCCGTAGTATTATCCGGTGTATCCACATATTGAATGCTTCCAGTTGGTTCATTATACCAACTTTGAGGCTCCACGATTCCAGTCCATCAATAACACTGACCAAACGTAGCATTTTATTTTACCAATCACGTATATTGCGGAGGCAGGAGATTTGCCTTCTGCCAACACCTCTTCGGCCCTCTATTTTGCCTTGGATGATCAGGTGCAGTAGTTTGTACTTTGCTCCTCTAAGTACATGACCCAAATAGGACACCATTTGGATTGTAATATTAGTCAGCAACTCTTTCAACTTTGGCTCTTTGAAGAACCCCTGTGTTGTTGACCATATCCGTTCAGGGTATCCGTAGTATTATCCGGTGTATCCACATATTGAATGCTTCCAGTTGGTTCATTATACCAACTTTGAGGCTCCACGATTCCAGTCCATCAATAACACTAACCAAACGTAGCATTTTACTGGCCGTTGTCTTCACAATGCCCAGATCAAGTATCTAATCTATTTAGTCTTGTTATACATGCCTAATGTAATGAAAAAAAATATTCAGGTAAAAAGATCCTTATTATCACCACCACTGGCTACGCCTCCTACAACAATGTCCACCACTTCTTTCTATTCTCTACTCTCGACGTATCAACAAATTTAGAATTATCATAATTACCAAAATCTATCGCAAACCTACTAAAGTTCATCTGAAGTGGAAAAAAATTGTTAATTCTAAAAATAGATGTCACCCAAATAGCACATTATTGTTACCCAAATAGCACATTATTGCACACGACAAATGAAAGGCAACAAATCCAGATCCATTAAAATTGTATGTTCAAATTCAATAACCTGTTCGCAAATTATGTATATTTCTTGTCATGTGTAAAATAAAAAAAAATTTAAAAAATGTACAAAATAATTTTGCCGATTACTTCTGTACATTTTGTTTAATATTTTTCACTCTATTAATTTATTAATATAATTAAAAATAATTTATATTTATCAACGTGTTGATGTAGTGCTGAATAAGAAATCTTGATTAACATTTTATTTATGTTCAGCTGTCAGTTGATGTGTCTGGACAGTATTGTTGTTGCGTTTGATTTGTGAACATTCGATGTAAGGAATATTTCAAGTAATTTAAAATAAGAACGATAATTTTTGTCAAGTGTATGTTAAAAACAATAAAACAGATAGTAAACACACAGCGAAAACATGGGAACAGTTCATAAATTTAATAAAATAACTCTGTAACTGTACGTGACAAGGATTAATCGCCTTGTATTCAATGAAACCTTACTTTGTTCTATCACTAATACAATTTAATAATCCGCACGACATGTGTTTCGATCTCCTATTGTATACATTCAAACATACCATCACACCGTTTCCCTGATATGGAAGGTAGAAAAGGCAGAACGTTAGAATTATTTAGCTCGACACGTATTTCGCCTATTTTTCATCCATTCAAATTCTAATAAAACTCCTACGATTTATTTTACTTCTTACTTTTCCATCTAACAAAATATGATTAACTTAATCCAACAATACTCTCCTTGGTCTTCCTATCTCACGTTTTTTTCTCGTATTTGCACTGTTTATTTGCTTTATTAGTATTTCTTCATTCATTCGTTCCACGTGTCCAAACCATCTCAGAGTACTCTTTTTTGTTTTACTCAATCCATCAGCCTTAAGTTAACATTCATAATATATCGCTTACCCCCAGCCAGGTGAAGTAACCTGATCAGGATTGCGATGGCATCCTCAATATTAGATACTTTTCGATCAACCCGGGACAGATCCAGATGGAAGGAGACCATTGAATGGGTCATCGACGGCTGCCGTTAACCTCAAACACGAGGGACAGGACGATGGCGGAAGGAATAATAAAAAGTGCACATACTAAGAATAAAGCAGTTGATACAAATCACGATTCTATTGCAAGAAGAAAATGAAGGAAGGAATAACTAAGAGTCCTCTAGTGAATTCACATCAGAATGAAAAGGTTTGCCATACCGCAGATAGAAGATCTGTGTGAGGTAGGATTAGGGGAGAATCACTTTTGAAGTGGGATAGTAATTTAGCTATTGGCTTATGACTAGGTCATGGATTACAACTAGGTCTTGGCTTATGACTAGACATGACTAGACTAACAGCATTATCGCTTAACGTTTGATATTCGTTACTAGATTATGATCCTTTTTATGACTTCGAAGTAATTCGATTGAACTAACATCAAAAACTTCGATGAAGCTTTTTTTGCTAAAGCGTTTAGTTTCATGAAAACCATTGTATGCAGTCAATAAATATGTGTCTGACTTTAAGGAGTTTTTTTTTATTTTGCTTACGAATATATCGCCCATGAACGAGCCCTTGTAGTCCACACATCTTCACATTTTTTTTCAAGATATTTAACCCCATGTACATTATATCAGGAATATACAGACATCACAAAATACCGCAATTTAGTAGTTTAAGCCTGTCACTTCCTTCGAAACCTTGATCAAACCAGCTCCAAGGCGATATATGACTGCCATTATTGTTTATTTTAAGGACGTTAGAGAATAAACCCAATAGTAAAAGTAAAATAAGTTAATAACTACATAATTGTTTATCAAAAACTTTTAGTTCCTTTGATCGATGGCCTAATTTTATCCAACAATAAATCCTATTACAAGTCCATTATGAAAATTGACAGCCCTAAATGTTTAATCACTAAATTGGAATTGAACCATGAAACTCAAATTGAATTTAGTATAAAAATGGATTGTAAGAAGAAACTAATACTTAAATTATTTTTTTTGAGGTAGAAAAATTACGTGGACAAAATATTACCGCACATACAATATTACCTCAAATTGACTAAGAAACGATACTGATACTAGAATGTTTTTATAAATAAAAATTAAAATGTTGTTTATATAATAGTTAAGGCATAAACGTTGTGGAGGTTTAAAGACATTGTAATTTGTTTTTATCAAACACTGTTTATTTCACTTTTTTTGTGACGGTATAACCCTACCAGTTTCAAGACTTTTACATCATCTTCAGGGGAGCACAAACCAAACTAAATGCTGTTCGAACTGGTACTGATATACACGCTTCAACGGTTGGGGGCTGAGGGGTGAGGGAGGCATGGGACGATTTCAGCCAAGAGCTGAGAGATTTTTGGGATATAACTATTCAACAGATGTTCGGACCGATGTACTGACTTAGTAATTTCTAGGGCCTCTAATCTGTCCAATTTATTTTCGTTACTACTGATATGTTAGAATTTTTATCCACTTTTCAGTATCACATACGCATCATTTCGCTTATTTTACAAAGAATATCGTCTAATTTCCTATTAAAGGTTTTGGATTAAATTTATTGAAACTCCTTAATTAAATATATTTCCGAATTCTTTGTGATACAAATAACAATAAGTATAATGCTGTGGAGATGCGTGCAATAAGGTAAATTTGTGGAGTGTTAATATTTGAAAGAAGGTGGACTAAAGACATCAAAATTGAATGCATATGTTAACATTTTTTTAAATGAGATAAAGAAATTACCTTTAAGATGGTTTGGATATATGGAGAGAATGAATGATAAAAAAAAACTGAGCTAGTATACAGTCAGATGTCCAAGGTGTACGTGAAAGAAGTGGATCGAGGAAAACTTGGCTAAACCAAATGGACCACATTCTGAAAGAAGGTTAAGTGAGAAATGTGAATAATGGAAGGTTGAGCGTAACAAGATGTTTTAATGTGAAGCAGTCAAGTCAAGCAGTCACGTGTAATTTTAAGAAATACTTTTGGAATCTTTTATCCAGCAATTAGCACCATTTTGCGTTTCTCTTTTCTGGTTGGCTGGAAAAGTTTAGTGAATGCCTGTAAACACACCATGTGTGCACTTTACTTTAATATGTTTTGGTCATTGTCTGGTTAGAGTGTTGACTTATATTCATGCGTATTTATGAATCGTTTATTTATTCCATTGTGATCGTTTTTTGCATGTATTTGGTTAATTGTTAAAAAATAGTGTATTTTTTTTGCTATAAATAAAGTAATCAAAGTTTTTTTTTAAATAATTGATATAAGGTATGATGGTATGCTATTTATTTAGGAACAAGTATAAATTAAAATTGTAATGTCTTGCAATTCATTAATATTAATTAACGTGACGAAATCCATTAACTTAACGATTAAAAATATCATCATTGTCAACCAGGGTCGATCCACTGCTGGACGAAGGTCTTCTCAAGTTGACTCAAAATTGTTCGGGTTTTCGCTCGTTGATACCATGTGATGCTGCCATGCTTCCTGATTTCATATATCCAGCGTACCTTCGGTCTTCTTCTGGACCTTAATGCCTCTTGGGTACCATTGGATTATTTCATGTCCATCGGGAGTCTGACATACTGGCTACGTGTCCTACACATTGCCACTTCATTCTTTTGCACACCTTTATAACTTCTTCTACCTTTGTTATATTGCGAATCCAGGTGTTTCGTTTACGGTCTCTTTTAGTATATCCTAACATGCATCTTTCTATGCCCCTTTGTGCGGTCTGGAGCTTTTGCGTGTTCTTTACTGTGAGCATCCATGTCTTGCAGCCATATGTAAGTACTGGAAGAATGCACTGGTTGTAGGCCCTTCGCTTCAAGGATATTCGGAGATTACTTTTGAAAATGTTGTTCAAACGTCTAAATGAGCTCCACGCCAGTTTTGTCCTTCGTGCTATTTCCTCCGATATGCCACCTACAAAGGAAATAAGTTGGCCCAGATACACATATTCCTAGACAAGTTCTAGCGGCTTTCTATATACGTTTATTGGTTTTGGGGTAGCAAAGCTGTTCATCATTTATTCGGTTTTTGATATATTCATTTAATCAAAAACGAAACGTATGAAAAAAAGAAATTTTCATTTCATATATGTACACTTATATCACTAGACAAGTTAAATTACGATTGTCATTGTTTAAAGCAATCTCAGATCGTTTAAACTCATTAACTAAAAAAAGTTGACAATGAGAAAGTAAAGTATTTAAAAATTTTAAAAAATGTTGTCAGAAAACTCTGTTTTATACAAAGACAAAAGAAATATAATTTATGTCTGTAATTATGAACAAAAAATATTTTAAAATAACAGGAGAGCAGATTAAGGAGAGGGATGAGAATTTGAGATGACATTAAATGTTTGATAGGGGCTGAAACGACGAAATGTGCCTGAATTTTTTCCCCCGGTCCTGACGGCGCGCGAGAACCACCCTTAGAGCTGCGCATCCCCTATGCCGCAGTCGTTCGCCAAACACCGCAGAGTAAGGGTGGTTTGTACGCAACCTTCTTGTATAGCGTCGCGACGCTAAACTTTCACCGGGTACGGCCGTCAAAGCCTTAAGAGCTTTATGACATATAGACATGGAGCGTTAATGTAAATAACGGAAGCTCCGGAAACGGAAGTTGTGAACTAAAAAAACACTTGTCGTTTTTATTTTTTTATTGTATTTTTTTTTTAAGAATGTGTTTGAACAACAACTTGTGAATTGTAATAGAAGTTTTAATTACAATATAAATAAGAAGTGAATAAAAATATTTTTATAATTATTTAATACGTTTATTAAATTAAGGTCAATTTAAATTTATTGGAAAAATGTTTTATAGTTTCTTAAGCACTGTGCATAATATTTCAAAATATTTTTAATAATTAGGTCAAGAATTGTTTTTAATATCAATATTTAATATTTTTAAAAGCTGTTCTGTTTCAAACTTATTTTACCACAGTGATGGAAGAATAATATAACACTCTGCTCATAGAAGTAGGTTACAGCTTCAAGGTATAAAAAAAATATATAAGTTAAAGTGATTCAAGTCTCAAAGAGACCTATTGATAGGCTTTTGACGTGTAAAGACCTCGAATGAATAGAGCCTCCATTCGACATTAAGTGGCTATCGTTTGACGTTTTCATATATACGCAGTGACTTGTCAAAAGCTTAAGGAAAGGTTTCCAATATTGGAAACAGTGGGTTTTACATCCCTCCACTTTCGAAGGATCAGTTGAAATGACAAACTGAAAACAAATTAATTTTTCTTTACAAGTTGACCTTCAAATAATTATTACAATAAATCTTTTAAAAAAATAGTGACTTGATACTACAGTGGAAACAGTTTAAAAAAAAAATAAAAAAAGTTATGGGGACCCAGTTTGATTTCAATGACTCGATGGTTGTGGATTAAAAGGTGACTTTGAATCTAATTTCCACAAACTGACAGATGGAAACAGTTCATATAATTATATTTATATCCTATCGGACAACCAGTATATGTGAGTATTCATACTTTCATTATGAATTGAATTAATTAAAAAAAAAGTTATACATTTTTTTACTAAGGGGAATAGTGTAAAAAATGTTGAGAATCTTATGATTTTACTCATTAAGTACATTTCTTTGAAATCTTCTGAATATAAAAACAAAGACATTTATATGTGTTATATGATACATGAAATTTATTGTTAAAGAAAAATTCCCTTTTGTAATTATTATATACTAAATGATGTTAATTGATCTAATTTATTGATTTATTTTTTCTTATTCAAACAATATATTTTTTAACTTTTTCTTTACATGGTGGCGTTAAATTTTCGAATTAACTGCAAAGACACTTCCGTATTAGTTAATCAATTTATTAATTTAATAAGATTTTTGGTTCTTACTCTTCAAAAGCTATTTAAATAAAAAAATTCAAACCATACATTTTGATTTTATCAGTTTATCTCAAATCAAATTTATAATTAATATTTTAAAATAAATTAAGCTTTGTTAAAGTTAACAATATTAAAAAAGATAGTTGAAGAGTAAATTCTGAAAACAATGTTAAACATTAAAACTTAATTGATGTGGGCTTATATATTATATGATATAAGGCTTTTCTATATTTTGCTCTATATTTTTTTTATAATGGTTGGTTGAAAGTTTTTATCGTGAAATATTGACATTTATATAAGTATCATTATTGTTAATCTATATAAATTAAACATCATTTAATACACATCATATTTATTTTGAATTAGTATAAAATGTTTTTTAAATGATTTTTTGATCTTGAAAAAATCGAATATTTTTGTTTATGTATGCTAATTTTAATAAAATTATTTATTATATTCACATGATCTAATTCAGAAACAACCTTTAAAACTTATACTGAACTTTTACTTTTTACTTCGCAAAGTAATCATAATTTTGAAAAAAAAAAAAAAAAAACAATTTTTTAACATTGTGTTTTTCATTAGATTTTTCAATAGAAACAAAACTAACTGCTCATTGTTGAATTTCGTTCGCAATATTAGGATATACATGCATAACTTAAAAGTCACAAACATGTTATGCAAGTAAGACAAATGCCATACATGGTAAATGAGACCGTTGCGTAAATTATATAAAAAAAAAACAATGTATGACTGGATTATGAATGACGATATTAGAAAGGAGTGCAAATTAAATAAAAATGCATTGTTTTAGATGCAAAAAAAAAATTGTGAGATTATTCCGCCAAGTCGAAAGAATATATGAAAAAAATACATAAAGTAATTTTTAATTTTTCCTTAAGTCCTAAAACGTGGGATAACCAAATTTTATATAAGGCGAGGTGTACGGACATGGTAGAAACGAAAGGTGCCAGTCGGGATAGAATGATGTGGAGATCTGTTATCTTTTCTTCTTCTTCCTAGTGTCATGTCAGGTCCCCCCAACGTTGACTATCACCTGAGAGTGGGCAACTAACATATGTCCCCGGCAGCCCGAAAAAGATCCCCAAAGCTCCTTACACCAGTCAAATCACGTATATTGCAGAGCCAGGAAATTTGCCTCTTGCCAACACCTCTTCGACCCTCTATTTTGCCTTGGATGATCAGGTGCAGTAATTTGTAATTTTCTCCTCAAAGTACGAGTACATGACCCAAATAGGACACCTTTATCACCCATCTCTACCTACCCCTAATGGGACATTATGTGATGGGGATGATGATGATCTACTCGAATTCAAATAATCACCTCAATACTGAAAACTAAATTCTCTCCTCTGGCCTCGATGAAGTGTGGCATTTAGAAAAAATCTTTAGTGAATCATAATTAATACATTTAATAAAAGAATCGACAAGGTGTTATAAATCATGACATTTTAAGTCAAGGATTAAGTAATTTGTAATGTTAAAGTTGAACTCAGAATTCGGATCTGAAAAGAAAAAAAACTTTTTTATATTGTATAATATTTAAAGACGGTTTAATTTAATTTTCTTTTCATATATCTTTGATTTTGCGTTTGAAAAATTAAAACATTTGTAAACGTACACAAAATTGTCGTTGTATATACATACATACCATCTCGCAGTTTCTCTGTTAAGGTGAGTAGAGAGGACAGAACGCCAGATTTTCCTATCATGACTTACTTCTTTCGCCTCTTTTACATCCATACATTTTCTCAAAGAATTTAAACGATTTCTTTGACTTGAAATATCCTACTTTCAAAATATCATACACGATCAAACTAAAATTTTCAACCATAATGCTTTTCTGCATTCATTCATTCCACATGTGCAACCCATCTAAGTCTCTTTATCTTATTAAGCACATCAGACTTAATCTAACATTCATCCCTGATCATTACATTCTATATTCTGTCATACATTGTCACCCCATGTATTCTTCTCAATGTACGCATTTCAACAGCATTTATACGGCTTATTACCCACCTTCGTGGCATGGCTGGTACGACGTTTGTCTTCCAGCTCGGGTTTGCAGGTTTGATTCCCGATGGAACCCTGATTTTTTTATAAAAGATTCCAGTCTGGTTTTCACCAAAGGCCTCTTTAATTTCTTTCTGGTTGGCTGGAAAATATTGCTACACGGCAATAAGTCCAACAAGTTGTACTGTATACATATACAACGAAAGTGAAATATAATACTTTACAAACTTTTCGATCCATGTTTTACTTTCATGTATCAAAATCGATTCTAAAATACTATTGTGATTATCAGCTTAGAAGATTTTGATACTGCCCATTAAAAGTATATGTGTAAGTACCTATTGACTTTGTTTCCTATTGCTACACGTATTTCGACATTTTTTGCATTTCTTCCACCCTTATGATATTATGAACTGGAGGACGCTGATTTTGAAAACTCTAATTTTCACCAAAAACGGAGATAATGTTATCTATTTAAACGAGGGTATTAATGAATTAATGATATTTTTTGTAAAAAAAATGAGTTTTTTTTTATGAGAAATTTTATTTTTGTTAGAATGAAATATAAAAAATCGTCTGTCATCAAAAGTTAATCGACCAATGATTTAAAAAACGATATGTTTTTTTTTTATTTATTTTCAAAGAAAAAAGCTTTTGTTACAATTTATACGAAAAACACATTGTGCATAGCTTTAAATGGCGAGCCTATTGCCATGTGGTAATAAAAACTCATCAGGTGGAAAAAGCAGAGACAAACCTTGTTTTAGTCACAATCAGGAATGAAATGTTAAACTTTCGATTGGAAATTAAACATTTTACCTCGTAGCCACCGAACCATAAGTATTGACCACTTTGTACACAGTTCATTGAAAAAATGTGTCAACAATTAAGCATATTTTTTTCTGCAGGGCGTTTTGCAGATAAGTTATCTGAACCAGCAAGACTTCTTTCTTACAGTTGTCTGATTTTCAGTAAATGCTTGTTTAAAACCGTTTTAGTTGGTTGACCCACCAGGTTTGTTGTCATTGCTGGAATTCGAAGTCAAAAATCCCTTCGCCATTACGTCAATTAAGTTAGAAAGCCCAGCTGTGCCGTGGAGTATTTTATGTTTCTTTTTCCGTTTTAAGTGAGTAAGCTATTGCACAACAGCAAAGTCGCCAGTCACATATTTGTACTGGATCCTTACT
This sequence comes from Odontocerum albicorne, assembly GCA_949825065.1. NCBI lineage: Eukaryota > Metazoa > Arthropoda > Insecta > Trichoptera > Odontoceridae > Odontocerum > Odontocerum albicorne. The sequence goes on from OX463857.1 coordinate 31,860,718, forward strand.
TTTTTGTAATGTTTATTTATTTATTTTTTCAAAACAGGCTTAGCCCAATTACTTTGAAAATACAAAACATCAAAAAAGAAGAAAAATTACATAGAGGAAAAAAGATAAATTAAAAAATTATATAAAATAAAAAAATAATGCATATGCATACAAACGAGTATATACACACAAACATATTACACACATATATTCACAGTCATTTAGGTATGTTGATGAGTGCCTTCTAACGCGCTCAATCTAAGAAGAAAATGTACTTTTGCTTTTGGTAATGTGATATGAAATATGTCAATATCCGAAGCAGTCCCGTTCAGAAGAGTTAAGGCCCTTCCAACAGGCATAGCGGCTGGAAGACCCGTTCTTGCGTATGTTATTGAGAACAGTTCTTACACACATGCATACCGAAGTGAGACGATATGAGCACACCGGCAGGTTTTCTTTTTCTCTTTTTTGAAAGAATAGGTATGACCAAGGTCATAGGTATCCTTATACCTTCGAATACTTTGCGGAAATAATGCCTGTGCTATTCAAATGTAGTAGGAAAACGCGGGATTCGAACTCGGCAACTTCCACACGAAAGTCGAGTGCGTTGCCGCGCGTCCATACACCCATAAGACTATTATACTCCACATAACGAAAGTTTAATACAAAAAAAACTTTTTTAACTTCCATTGTGTGAGGAGTAATAGTGCGTCAACGAGAAGGGTATAAAACTAGGTTTACAATAATTTACAATAAAAAGGTTTACAAAAATATCAATATTCAAATTAACATTTGTTAAAATTTTGTAGAAGTTGAAAATGATGTAAAATTGATTAATTTTATTTTTTTAGACAGTAAGATATAATGAAGAGACTGCTGATCTAAGGGAAAGTAGAAGGGTCATGAAAATGGGAAGATTACTAACGCGATATACAAACCTAGTTAGGAATTAAAGCAACAGCATACTCACAGAGTGCAGTAGAAATACTACTGATCGTGAGAAATTAAGGTGTATTATTATTTCTACAGTGTGGTCGATTCGCTCGCAAGAACATGCCCAATGAACACGATTGTTCTGTAAAAAACAAAACGAACTAGAAAAAGATGTAAATAGGTATTTATTTTATCTTAAAACAAGATTTTTTTATAGGCTCTGAAATGTTAACGTTATTGAAGAACAGTTTTTCTTTCTAAAAAAAAACATAATGCGTGTTAAACATTATTTTAGATTTAAACCATTGACAGTATGGTCAATTCGCTCGCAAGAACATGTCCAATGAATACGATTGTTCTGTAAAGAACAAAAGAAACCAGAAAAAAAGTTCATTTTATCTTAAAACCATATTTTTATAGACTTTGAAATGTTAACGTTATTGAAGAACAGTTTTTTTTTATAAAAAAATATAATGCGTGTTTCACATTATTTTGGATTTAAACCATTGATAGTATGGTCAATTCGCTCACAAGAACATGTCCAATGAATACGATTGTTCTGTAAAGAACAAAAGAAACCAGAAAAAAAAATCATTTTATTCTAAAACCATATTTTTATAGGCTCTGAAATGTTAACGTTATTAACGAACAGTTTTTCTTTATAGAAAAATATTGTATTATGGGTGTTAAACATTATCTTGGATTCGAACCAGTATGGTCAATTCGCTCGCCAGAACATTTTAAATGAACACGATTGTTCTGTAAAGAACAAAATGAGTGAAAAAAATACATATAGACATTTATTTTATCTTAAAACCAGATTTTTTGTAGGTTCTGAAATGTTAACTTTATTAAAGAACAGTTTTTTTCTTTACAAAAAAAATATTATGCGTGTTAAAAATTATCTTGGATTTGAACCATTGGCTGGTGCCTACGCATTCGCGCATATATAATTAATCTACTCGTACTTTACGTTAAAAAAAATGTTGCGGAGTTAGTATATAAAGAGTCCTTAGGGACTTCGACATCTCAAGGCGTTTTAACGAAGGTCGACTGGAAATTTAGCGGATTCAATAATTCATGAGGAATTTCAGTTTTGCATAATTTAACAAATTTTTCGTCAAGTGCCGTCATCAAAAGCGAAAACACTGCGGAAGATGGTAAGAAATTAAATTCAAAATAAACTGAATATTTAAATAAACTTTATCCCGTTATCCCGGAAAAAATATAAACTGGGGAATTTCGAACAACATTTCTTTATTTGTGCATTGTTAATATATTTAAGAAAATTTTAAACTTGACGAATACAATGGCCTAATTGGTAAGACGTTTATCTTCCTCCCTGTTCAATTCCTGATAAAATGTGCTTGTCTGCCGATCTAGAGGCTGCGGGTTCAATCCCCGCTGGAAACAGGATTTAAAAAAAATGGGATTCAAGTCTGGTTTTCACTTAGGGCCCATTAAAACATATTTTTGGTTGGCTGCAATATATTTCCACATGGCTATATGCTCGCCAGCCAAAAGCCAAAAAAAGTTGTAAAAATAAACAAGTGATTCCAGTCTGGTTCAATAATTAATCTTTATACATTATACGTACCAACTAAACACATGCGAATATTGTTACTTGCCCATGTGCGGAACTATTTTAGTACGATAATATCAGAAAGAACTGATGTTGATAATGTAAGAAATAAATTAACGTCTTATCATTTTGTGTTAGTATTATCTTTAACTGACTTGAGTTACACAATAACAGAAATAAGTTATTGACTGCCAGTTCATCGCTTTTATTTTACGCCAGCCTTTTCTGTCCATGGTGTGAGACTTGTTGAGTAAGCTTTGAACCAAGATCCTCTTTTACAAAAGTACATCAAGTTTATAATAAAATGCAAATTAATGCAGCGCTATTAAGAGAGCAATTTCTTTCTTAAAGATGATCTAATTAGATATTCAAACCCAGTTTTATAAATATATTAAAAATTAAAAAAAAACATATTTAGTGTAAGGATATGAAGGCTGCGTTGCTTCAATAAATATCTCACACTAGCTGACTTAACTCTGACTTGATCAAGGTTTATCCTTCCTGTAGGCTTTAGTTTTAACTGTTTACCTATACTTAGTTCCACAAAAAATCCAGTCGAAATGAACTGTATCTATAGTATGCAGGACGCGAATAGGACAGAGTCCGATAAGAAGTATCATACATATTTACCATCATATGTCCCTATTGGGACAAGCAGAGAAATGAACTGTATCTAAAGTATGCAGGACGCGAATAGGACAGAGTCCGATAGGAAGTATCATACATATTTACCATCATATGTCCCTATTGGGACAAGCAGAGAAAGCATATATCATTAGCTTTCAATTAATGCACACTGTTCTAGCCTTTTCTATATCCAAAATTTTAATCATAAATGCACTTAAATTTCCCTTAGTTCAAATTTCTTCAACTATACTCGTATCTTTCCACATTTTTTCGGTATCCACCAATTTCAGATATATATTAGTGTTTCGCAATTCATTATCTAAAGATTATTATCTTTATTTTATTTATACAATCTATCTGTTACAAACTGGTATCCTTTATCTGATAAGAAGAGGTCTTTTAAAATCCATAGCAATGAGCCCAATAAGCGCATGTGAGATGGTAGAGAAAATTCTTATTCACGTTTTTTTTAAGTTTCCTTGACGTGCCAATTGTGATCTTTACTCAAGTGTTAATACAAGTATCTCCCATCTTAAACATGTCCCACCTACGCGCACTTAATTATACACTAATTTAAAGACATACATTAAAATTTCCGAAATATTAAGTACAGCCACATATTTTTATTAACTCATTTTCTTTAATTGTCATTGGCATATATCATTTTCTTTGTATGGTAGAATGCGTATTTATCCAATAATCATTATAAGCCAACGGATTCCTTTTTAAATTTTGTATCATTGTTTTCAAATCACTTAATGGGATATGTTCATTGGATCTTTTAAATATGTGTCTTCAAGATATTCTTTCGGAGAGAAGAAGAAATTTAAAGTTGATTTCATCATCGTATAATACTCGTATATTGATCCAAATCGATTCAATACGGTTGAGTATAACGATATAGTTTTTCTTGTTGCTGGTTTTGTGGCATGGAGTGGCTACTGTTAGTGTTAGAGATATGGATAGCGTGTGTAGCTTTAGAAAGCACTTAAAGACAACCCGTTTTAGAAAGGTTTATCGAAATTCATAATTTTACATGAAAACTTCACATACGAGTATGCTACACTACAACTAAAGTGGAATGTTTTACTATTATATATTGGAAGATCTACCAAAGTTTACTTAGTGGTTCGTCTTACCTTGGCAAGTTATCTGCGCCTTTCTGGCCAAATATGTACTAAACATATGCAAATGCAATGAAGTACTTTATCCAACGACCACAACCACAACCTTCATATCTTAACACTCAACGTATTTTACCGATAATAGTTATAAAACAAAAAGAGGTTGGTAGGAAGATAACCTTTCAAAGCAGTAAATCCGCAAAATGTATTTTATTCTCTCTGAATATTTACCTGTCATTGTATACGGAAAAACCTAGCGAACTAATTGCCAAGTGGCAATTTCTCCCTACAAACTAAAAAAAGGTGTTCAATCAGCTTTCGAACAAACTGAAAAGTATTAAAAACCTGTCTGAAACCCATTTTTTTATTACATTTTAATACCAACAGGAATCAAACCCACGACCCATGGCTTGGAAGTCTTATTAATCAGACGACGGAGATCAACATGTATGTATTTGTATTTAAGTATTAAATGATAAATACATACATCTTTATCCTCATGTTATTTCCCTGTCACGATAGTCAGAGAGAACAGATCGCCAGACTTTCCTATCTCAACACTTATCTTTCATATCTTCTTTATACATACAACTTCTGCAATATCTATGACTTTATATTACATCTGATGTATTCGTTGCCGGAACCACCTTCTATTAGTGGGGGTTTAACTCAACTAAGGGGATGAAATGAAATGAACCTTCACATAGCTTCTCTCTTTGATCTTTTGTTTCCATTGCTTGAAAAAATATATGTTATTTCAAGATAAATGTATATTTCAACATACTAACATATGTTTCTATCAATAAACTAATATTTATTTATTTGTTAAAAACTTTTTTTTATTTTAAAATATCATTAATTTATTTAACACATTTTTCTTAGTTAAATAAAAAAATCGAGTGTTAAAATCAAGCTGTACTTAAATACGAGTACATCACGCATTTGTTAAGTTCTCTAAAACACACAATAAGGAATATTCTAGGGTCTGGTTCCCATGACCTTAATCCCTGGAACGTCCAAAAACATCCACTAACTTACTTGGTGACTGTTCCAGCCCATTCCTTCCCATAAACCTAAATGATAAGGGCTGGAGCTGGAGGGGAAAAGCACGAATGAACTTTTTGTCCCCATCGCCAATTTATTTCATTTTTGTCCATCGTTTTTTCTTCTCCTCTAAATACTTTTTCCTATCCTTTGTCGGTTAATGGAATTCTTTTCCCTCTTTATTTCTTCATTGTCTCTCTTCCTCTCTTTACGTTTCATATTTTCGTTAAATTGCTAACGGTAAATGTTGATGTTTGTATTTTTTTATTGTTTGATATTTTGTACATTCTTTGTGAACTTTTTGATAAACAAAATATCACATATTTTTATCAACTTGATTATCAAATAATTAAAAAAGGTGTTATTCGGTTTTAATTGTATTTTTCAAATAACAAAAATCATTACATTACCTAAATTTAGTTTTTTGGTATGCAATTGTTAGTGAAGAGAAATTAATATAAATTTCGTTTATGACAGAAAACTGATTAGGCTGAATTGCAATTGAATTTTTGTGTAACATTTAGGCTGATAAAAGATTTGTTTTTGAATAGTTTAAGTGTTGTTTTGAGTTGAATGTTAAATGTTACTTATGTTTATTTCTGTCATGTTTGTAATTTGTGAATAAATTGTAAGGAGGCGTGTTGATATGTGGGTACATTTCATGTTCACTATATTGAATATGTCACAATGCTCTGAATGTATTTTGTACAGTGTTGTTACAAGTTTGTCTTGCCCTATATAAGAGCTAACCATGTATCACTTGGGTCCCGTATTAAATAAACTTAACAATAATTGTCTGCCACCATGTTGATGAAATACGCATATGTACATATGTTTATTTTGTTCACGTTGTTGCACTTCAGTATGCACACAATCTCGACAGATCTAAACCAAAGTTCTGAGAGCAAGGAGATTCAAATTTCATGATGATCGATTCCTATGTAATACGATGAGCATTTTATCTGGTAGATTTATAAAGTGGTATTTCATTTTTCGTTTACAGCGCAATATAAATTTTTGAACAGCTGAAGGGCTTCATTAAGACTTACTATTTTTTAATAAAATTTCATAATTAAAAGTGCAATGTGTCAGGCTTATTGCCATGTGTTCTTCTCGACCGACCGACCAGATATGTACTAAACAGGCTTTAATTAAACCAACCTACTTTCAATAATATCTGAATTCCAACGAGAATCAAACTAAGATCGCCCGAGTCAGAACGCAGGGGACTTATCAACTTGGCCATGGAGAATATTAGTATTGTGACAGGCAATTCCTTGTAATCGAGTAAGTTAGCCATCTTGGTGATGTAAGACTTGTGTGCGTGTATATATTTATTATATCATAAGTAAGCTGTTAGACTTCAGCAAGAATATAATCTTAACATATCAAAACCTGATGAAAAAGTGATCAAAGATCCAAAATGATTGGCACATATAATTTATCGTAGCATTCCGTTTGGTAAATTTATTTAGTGCTATTTTAGTATTGTTAAGTTTGGTTATAAGAATTTATGATTGTTAGCTTACAAGATTTAGAAAAAAACATAGATTCAGATTTAATATAGTCGCAGAGTAAAACCAGACCAGAAGTGAATCTGCCAGGAATTGAACCTGGGACACCCATCCTCTTAGTATGAAGGCTTACTGTTAGATAAGAGTCTCATTTTGTTTATCGTAAATTTACAATAAGAAATGTTTATTAAATCCTTTGAATAAGTTTTCATTTAGTGAATCAACAAGTTAAACCATACAAAATACTGTAAAGCAAGAAATGTCTTTCACTTCACAATTTCTCTAATTGTTCAATTTTAAGCATATTTTATGTACGAGTATATACGACATCTTGAATCTCAAAAGTAAGCTTTTCTGTATTTCCCAACCAAATAGTAGCAAAAGTTTTGAGAAAATTCCTCTTCAACTCCATTCTTTCAACTACTAATGCGACTCAGTCCCTCTTAATTGAGTTATTCTTCTGAGTAAATTTCGCTTTGATATAAGCATTTTACTGTCGCTTTCTTTATTTCAGTTCTTTTTTCCCCCAATTATATTGAATATAAAAATATTTTTTATTTAAACGAATTTTCACTTCGAGTCTTTAACCAATAATTGATTTTCAAATAGAAAAAAAAATACAGAAATTGTTAATTCAGAAAATCAGTGAACAAACTATTCACAATATCAGACGACCTCCGTTGCTTAGTTGGTAAAATGCTTGTGTCACAACCCGAAGGTTGCGGGTTCGATTCCCGTTGGAACCCTTAATTTTTTTTTTAAATTCTAGTCTGGTTTTTACTTTAAGTGTATTTAACACATTTCTGGTGGTTTGAAAGATATTGCTATATAACAATAAGAACACCAGGGTGTACTGTATACAATGTAATACAATATAATATTAACCATCCCGTCACATCCCCTTTTGGAGAAGGCAGATACATAACTTTACACATTGCTTAGCACAAAAACAGTATTTGCTTCACTAATACTCAAACATATAGCACCATGTAGACCCCAGACTATCCTTAGAGGTGATGTAACTCGAGATTCAAATCCATTTTTTGAAAGACTTAAAATATAACAAAATAAATAATATATATAAAACTATTACAAATAAATATATTAATTATAGTTAAGACATTAACATTGTGAAAGATCCATGGAGATTACCTGGTTTACAATGTGATCGGGTGCTCTATGGGCACGTTGGATGCAGAGCACCCGATCACATTGTGAACCAGGCAATCTCCATGGATCTTCCTCGAATAACAACCAAAGGAAGACCAAAGAATTCATGGGTGGTGCAAAAAGATAACCTGATGCAGAGGCACGGCCTGGGTGACTTAGTCCGGGACAGAAGAGCATACAACCTGCGGACGAGGAGAGCTGACCCCAGTAGTCTTCGCAGACAGTGAGTTGGGATGGAGCTAGGGAGAAGAAAGCATTAACATTGTGGAGGTTAAAGACATTGTAATTTGTTTTATCAAACACTGTTTATTCCACTTTTTGTAATGGTACAACCCTACCGGTTTCAAAGCTTTCACCTCATCATCAGTGAGCACAAACAAGTCTTGATGATGAGGTAAAAACTTTAAAACCGGTAGGGTTATACCGTTACAAATAGTAGAATAAACAGTGTTTAATAAAACAAATTACAATATTACATATAGTAGAGTAAACAGTGTTTAATAAAACAAATTACAATATTACAAATAGTAGAGTAAACAGTGTTTAATAAAACAAATTACAAATAGTAGAGTAAACAGTGTTTAATAAAACAAATTACAATATTACAAATAGTAGAGTAAACAGTGTTTAATAAAACAAATTACAATATTACAAATAGTAGAGTAAACAGTGTTTAATAAAACAAATTACAATATTACAAATAGTAGAGTAAACAGTGTTTAATAAAACAAATTACAATATTACAAATAGTATAGTAAACAGTGTTTAATAAAACAAATTACAATATTACAAATAGTAGAGTAAACAGTGTTTAATAAAACAAATTACAATATTACAAATAGTAGAGTAAACAGTGTTAAATAAAACAAATTACAATATTACAAATAGTAGAGTAAACAGTGTTTAATAAAACGAATTACAATATTACAAATAGTAGAGTAAACAGTGTTTAATAAAACAAATTACAATATTACAAATAGTAGAGTAAACAGTGTTTAATAAAACAAATTACAATATTACAAATAACATTTATTTCATAATTCTTACTATCCGTTAAAATTATCGTCATTAGCGTTGAAATATTATTAGTCATAAAAACATAATAAAAGGACAATTTATATAGCGCCGTTTAGAGAGGAGACTCTCCTCAAGGGTGCTTTTAATTGGGATTTGAATCTTATGTTAAACATACATATTAAATAGTGGCCTCGAATCCTGATAAAATAAATATACAAAACTTAATGACGTGCACGGCCGCGCAACAAACAACGCATTAGACTTCTGTGCAGAAGGTCGCTGGTTCAAAGCTCCTACTTTGCTATTTATCTCGAATAACGCAGGTATTTTTTTCCTCTAGTATGTTCAAATAGTTTGAACATTTCATTCTATTTTTTTGGTTATAACCAGGGCTGTGGAGTCGGAGTCGGAGTTGGAGTCGCGGAGTCGCGGTGTTTGGGCCGGAGTCGGAGTCGGAGTAGGAGTCGTAAAAAACGAGCGACTCCGACAAATTTTTCGTTAAAATTTAAAATACATTTTTAAAATTATTATAATGAATGTGTATTGTGCACGAATATTAAACTTGCAGGCGCAAGTCGCGCCGATATGGTGAATCACCGAGATCCATTTAATGCATAAAGTCTACGAAAATGTGTTTGTCTCCTTCTTTCTCACGTCGAAAGAAAATTCTGTTGGCTGGGATCTATGTTAACCCCATGGTTCGATCCATATTGACAAAAGAACAAATAAATAGAGCTAAAAACGCTCTGTTTGAATTAACCGTTCGTATGAAAGGCCTTCGACTAGAAAAATAGACGACAGCAGGCAGCGTACACCAAGTATCATCATCTTCATCCGACACCGCTGAATCTGAAGACGATTTTGAAAAATATCTCAATGAACAAGATAAACTAAAACGTCCTCGTTTGAATCACAGTCCCAATATAGATGAAGGAGACTATATTTCAAAATTTAAAATTGAATTTTATGATGCATTGAAAATAATGGAAAAAAATGGCTATATGCAAAGGTAGGAAACCACCTGATAAAATTGAGCTTTTTTGAGTCGGAGTTGTAGAGTCGGAGTCGTGGAGTCGGAGTTGTGGAGTCGGAGTCGTATTGTTGGTAAATATAGGAATCGGAGTCGGAGTCGGAGTCGTGTTTTTTTTTCGACTCCACAGCCCTGGTTATAACATTGAACTCGAACAAATAATTATCATATTTAGTAACAGCAGATATTCATCACACAACACGTATTTCTACTACGTTTATTATGTTCCTACCATTCTTCGTAAATTTCCAGAATTATTTTATTTTATTTTTATTTTACACTTCATTGTTAACACAATCTGGTGGTTACAAGACCCAGGCAAGTTTGCGACGCCGTCTGTGTTTTATCCAAGAATAAAAAAAAAACTGCTTAATTCGAAAGACCCTTTATAACGGTGTAACCCTACAGATTACAAGGTTTTCACCTCATCATACACTGCAATAATTTCAATATTGGAAAGACATGAAAATCTTTCGGAAAGATATTTCGTGAACCGAAACCCGCCTTAATCAATTCTCTAATTTACTTTGAAATGGCTTATCATTGTTACCGATGAAATCACACATTTTCTATCGATGATGTCAAATCCTTGCATATCAGTAGCAACGGAAATTAATTGGACATATTAGAGACCCTAGAAATATCCAAGTCAGTGCATTGGGATAAACATCTGGAAAATACATACATTCTCAAAATTTCATCACTGCTTGCTGAAGTTGTCTCCTGCCTCCCTTCCCCACAATTCCCAACCCGATTTTTTTATCGCTAGAAGCGTGTATGTCGGTACCAGTTTGAACATAATTTAATCTTATTTGTGCTTCCTTGATGACGAGGTACGGTTATTCTGTTATATTCGTATAATGCGAAATAAACAGTGTTTGACTGAACAAATTACAACGTCTTTAAATCTTCACAGTGTTAATGCCTTAACTATAAATGATTTATGAAGATAAATTATATTTCACTGGGTTTAACCTTCGAAAATAACATATTAATCATTCTTAGTAAAATGTAGTAAACACAAAATAATTATTATAATCGTTTCTATTCCTGTACGTAACAAGAAGCCATTTGATTACTCGTGAACTACTCGTATATTATCAAATTATTAAGTTTCCTTGTTTAAGTGTAGCCATTTTACTATTTGAGTTTCAATTTGTCCTAACTTTAAATTATATTTTATTATTAGATTGCCTTTGAAATAAAATAAAAAATATATTTTGAATATATGTGTGGTGTCGTCGTCGTTACTGAGCTTTGTAGTCGAGAACCTTCTAGTCATTCCAACGTCAATTCAGTGGAGAGCAAAGCTGTACCGTGGAGTTTTTCATCTCTTTTTTCTTACATCTTAGTTAGTAGGCCGTTGCGCACCAGAAAACTCACCGGTCATTCCTTTGTACTGGATCCGATAGCACATCTGATGTAAGATGATCGTAGCACAAAGACATGTTTTCTTTATATTTTTTTTAAAGAAAATATATAACCGAAGTCATAAGTATTCTTATACCCCCAAATACTGGAAGGAAAAATACCTGTGTCGTTCAAGGGTAGTAGGACAGCGTGGGGTTTTGAACCGACGTCATACTCATGAAACAAGTGTTTTCATGATTTGAAATAACTGTGGCAATTGCACTATTTTTTAGCGTGGCCATATAACTTTTCCGCAAACTTTTTTTACTATTACGTGGAGAACAAAATACCTTAAAACGACACGTAAAACACATTAACAACGAACTTTTCGTGAATTAATGTTTTATATGTTAAGTGTAGATTTAATTTTTTTTAAAGTAAAAACATTGTTAATCTTAGATTTCGAATGCAGAATGATAGACATTAAATTGTTTTACAATGTTTTACTTTGTTGCACTTATTATAAATCCCCACTTTATGTGTTTCAACCTCCTATTCTGAGGCTTTCTTCAGATGAAATGATCTTCTTCTTCCTGGCACTGTCCCAACTTGTTGCCTAGATAGGCTGTTGGGGTCGGCTCTTCTCGTTTTCAGGCTGTGTATTCTTCGGTTCTGGGTGTCGCTTTCATCTAGGTCGTTTCTCTGCAGGATTTTGAAGCATTGAGTCATCCAAGAGTTCTTTGGTCATCCTCTGGAAGGCTGTTGAGGAATATCCACAGACATTGCCTGATTTACCGTATAGTCTGGTAGTCTCCGTCTTATGTGTCCATACCATCTCAGCTGTCGCTCTTCCCACATACTATTTATGTCAGTGACCCCCAGGCTACCACGAATGCGTGAGCTCTTAATTTTATATTTTAGTGATACTCCTGCCGACCACCTAAGAATTCACATTTCTGCTGTTTCAAATTGCCTAGAGTAGGAGCTGTACATAGTCCAGCATTCTGAGCCATACATAATTGCGGGTCTAGCGACAGTCTGGTATACCTTTTCTTTCAGTTTTAAAGGCATTTTTGGGTCACACAAGACTCCTGTTACCGTTCTGAATTTCATCCATCCCACACTTATTTTATCGTCAACATCCGCTGCGCACCCTCCGTCTTTGTAAATGAGTGAGCCCAGATACTTAAATGAGTCACAGCCGGCTAATATTTCTCCATCCAGTTGCATTGAAGGAGTTGTGGTATTTGGGTCTTCAAATAGCAGGTTCATATATTCTGTCTTTTTCCTTCTAGTTTTTAAGCCGTTTTCTTTTAGATGAAACGATCCTCGTGTATAACAAGAATAATGCTTATATCAGACTTGTATCATGTTAGATCGGATGTGTGAATGATGTATTGGTCCAAAGGGAAAATATTTAAGTGGGATGAAAACTTTTGCATTATTCGTCTACTTATAACTTTTATATAGAACAATAAATTTAGAAATATTAAAGATGCACAAAGCCATAAGAAAAAAACATAATACAGTATCCAATAATTAATTTGATGTCAATGGGAACGTAAATAAATCACAAAGTTTTTCACACAGTGCATGTGCTCTTTGTGTCCATTGTTATGGATGCCAAATTTGAATATTATTAGATATTTAATATATTGCTGTGTTTACGAATAAATTCATCATTAAACATTACGATGCAGATGGTAGCAGAATACGAGTTTTCAATGCATAAAACTCATGCGAAATCGGCTCGTGCCGATATTGGAATTGCTCGGAAATATTACCAAGGATATTAAAAACAAACTAAATGAGTTTTTTTCTGACTTGAGAAATTTTGGTGAAATCTACCCATAAAAAAAAAGGTTCATCTTTTATGATAATAGTAAACTGAAAATTTAATTAAGAACAGATAAATTACATTTTTCTTGACACAAAGCTTTTATTTCTTAATGTCAAATAAATATCATAACATTTTTTCGGATTATATTTTTCATAGTATTTTTTATAGTTTGTGATAGTTTGTACGGAAAGTAGTTAAGTATTTATCGGAAATACTCGTATGTAGTTAGAACAAAATTTTCATTGATAGCTTAATTCCAAAAGTACAGAATGTGTAATATAACGAAAAATAAATGAGTAATGCATTCCTAACAATTGTTTTATTGACTTATATAATTGCATAATGTATTTAATTTGGTGGCACAAATCTTTCTAGTTAGCTTAGATTGTCTATTTAAAAAATTATATAATTTGAAGTGCGCATCAATACAAGAATATATAATTTTACAATAAGATTAATGTAACTATAACTCACATACATTAATATTCTCCTCCGTTACCTAGGTGCTAAGAAGTTTGTTTCCCTGCCCGGAGGTTGCGGGCTCGATTCGCGTTGGAAACCAGATTATTTAAAAAATATATATATTCCAGTCTGCTTTTCAATCAAGACCTCTTTAACATATTTATGGTATGTTGGAAGAGATACGCACATGGCAATAAGACCGCTAGGATGCACTGTATTTAGCAGAAAAGTAATACAAAACATTTATACAATATCACAAAAAAAGTAAATAGACACTTCGACACGTATAATCACACAAAATGCCGGGACTCAGAACGCCCTGGACCGTATCCCACGCATGGCAGGGTTTAAAAAAAAATAATAAACAAGCTAAATTGTTTAATTTACCCACTCTATATTCTTATTTTACGTAAATAGAGATCTCGATATATTATTTACAGAACTTTAAAAGTTTAAAACAAAATCAAATGCATCTTCAACGTCATTGAAATTAATATTCACTGTTTTGTCTGATTGTTGTGATAATATGGCTAATGCATTTAGTCTGTTTTGTTTTTACGTGGATCATAAATATGTTTTTAATTTTTTCAATAATAAAAAAATTCGTTCCCCAAAACAATTTATCAATGGTGTGCTAACTAAAATAATGTAAATATTTGGATGAATTGTAATTTATTGTATTTTTATCAAACACTGTTTATTTCACTTTTTTGTGACGGTATAACCCTACCGGTTTCAAGGCTTTCACCTCATCTTTAGGGGAGCACATTCAAGACTAAACGCTGTTCGAACTGGTACCGATATACACGCTTCAACGGTTGGGGGCTGAGGGGTCAGGGAGGCATGGGATGATTTCGGCCAAGAGCTGATAGATTTTTGAGATATAACTGTTCACCAGATGTTCGGACCGATATACTGACTAAGAAATTTCTAGGACCTCTAATCTTTCCAATTTATTTCCGTTTCTACTGATATGTAAGAATTTGGCATCATCGATAGAAAAAGTGTGGTTTTCATGGTGACAATGATTAGCCATTTCAGAATAAATTAGAGGATTTGTTAAGGCGGATTTGTGTTCACGAAATCTCTTTTCAAAAGATACGTCACAAAAATACGACAAGGGTTATACCGTCAGAAAAAAGTGGAATAAACAGTGTTTGATAAAAATAAATTACAATGTCTTTAAACCTCCATAACGTGAATGCCTTAACTACGAGTATAAACAACATTTGGATGAATAGTTAACTACTTAGTTTTTGTTTAGCATTTGTTTACTAAGCTGCAGCATTAAATATTTGTGGTAATCATTAGATTTTAAATATAAACTGAAATGAACACATTCTTCCATAAAGTATTCGTACAAAAAGTTCTTGTATGTATATTCTCATATTATATTTATGAATCAAGGTTTGGCTGTTAGCAACCGCGGCTCTACCCAGACTGCAACATACGAGTATTTATAACCCAATCATGTAATCTGGGTGCGCGAGAATACAAGTTGTTGTTTATTTTCTTTTTTATATTTATGTTTATATACGAGTATTAAAAATAATAATTTATTTCGTAATCGACGGAATCCATTCCGATAACGACTATTTCGAAAAATATACGAAAGGTGCTAGTGAAGTTTTAAACCTTGCTGGCGCACTACATACATTGTGAGCTGTCCAGCATTACTACAAAGATAAGCGTTAAATGTTCCTAACAATTACACTAGACTGCGCCGGCAAGAACTGTTCTCAATAACATACGCAAGAACGAGTCTTCCAACCGCTATGCCTGTTAGAAGGGCCTTAAGTCTTTTGAACGGGACTGCTTCGGATATTGATATATTTTATATCTCATTACCAAAAGCAAAAGTAAACTTTCTTTTAAGATTGAGCGCGTAAGAAAGCACTCAACAACGTATTTAAGTGACTTTGAATATATGTGTATGTATGTGTATATATGTGGATGTTTGTGTGTATATATGTATGCATGCACATATATTTTTTTTTAATGTTAACATTTTTTGTATTTTTCAATGTAGGTTATTGGGCTAAGTTTGTATTGAGAAAATAAATGAATAAATTTCATGCACTTCAATAGAGGGCACTATGCCACCACTTGTTACGTGATAATTTTTTTTAATCTCTTTGAGCACCCTTGATAACAATTTGTTTAATATAGGCAAGGATAGTAAGTGATAATAAGTGGCCGCAGCCACTACCCTCCTATCCTCTTATGTATTATATAAACATTGTTATTTAATTATTATTATCATAATAATTAATATTATTACTTATTACATTTTTGTTGTATACAGAATAATTTTTCGTGCTTATTGTCATATGTTAATCTCTTCCAACCAACCAAAAATATATAAAAAAGGTTTTGAGTAAAAATTAGGGTGGAATCTTTTATTCTTTTAAATCTTGGTTCCAACAGCAGTCGAACCCGCATCCCCCGGGTCGGGAGACAAGCATCTTACCAATTAGTCCACGGAGTTAACTCTCTAAACGGGGCTTTAAATTTTTTTCTTTTGTTTAATTTTTATGGTTTTTATTAATAATAGTAAATTCTTGAACATAAATTTTACAAAATAAATGTGAAAAAGTAAGATATAATTTAAATATTCATTAGAAGGTGGGGAGGTAGCTTATATTTATCCTAGTCTCAGAAAAAAAAAACACCTGCGTCCTGTATAGCGGAAAAAAATAGATTTTATGAGTATTTCATCCCTTAGCTGTCTTTCCCATCTGGCATATTCTTCAATAACGTAGATTCCTGAGTAGGCAGTTTCACCTTACCCTGAAGTTTTTTTCATGTAATTATTTGAAAAGGTCTCATTTACAAGCGCGCAACATAGTGTTTTTTCTTATAATAGTGTTTGTGTTTATATATATACTTCAAACACACATATTAAGCCTTGTCCTTTTTGGTGTAAGAAGTAAAGACACATCTTCATTGTTCCTATTTTTACTCATTTTCCGTATTCATAAATCTCATCATTGTGGATTTTTTACTTTTATTCATGCCACCCTTCCCTCAGGTAAAATTTCCTCCGATTCATTCTATCTTCAATCTATTATATATTTACCTCCATCTCCTTCTTCTTCTTCCCAGTGTAATGTCAGGTCCTCCCAACGTTGATTATCACCCGAGAGTAGACATCTTTGTCCCCGGCAGTCCGAAAAAGATCTCCAATTCCCCTTATGGCAGTCCGAAAAAGATCTCCAATTCCCCTTATGCCAGTCCAATCATGTATATTGCGGAGCCAGGATATTTGCCTCCTGTCAACATCTCTTCGGTCTTCTATTTTGCCTTGGATAATCAGGTGCAGTAATTTGCACTTTGCTCCTCTAAGTGCATAGCCCAAGTAGGACATCTTTCAGATTTTAATATTAGTCAGCAACTTTCAATCAGCTTTGGCTCTTTGAAGAACCCTTGTGTTGCTGACCATATCCGTCCAGCGTATCCGTATCTCTATTTCCATTCATTGTAAATTTACCTTTTATAAATTTATTCTCAATGTGTTCTTAAAATCTCACTTACCCGTTCATTATTCTTTGTCATCGTTTTCCTCTAAAAACTAAAATCTTTTTATCTCCATTTATAACATTTATTTACGCGAAACGTGCAAGCGAGGCTTTCTATCTTGAGGATCCCCCTCTATCTCTTTTCAAGTATAATCATGACGAAATATATTATTTTAAGGCTATTTGCCTTTTATGTTTATATTATATTTCTTCATTTAAATATTTGATTGTTCAACATAAGACAAATGCCCTCTATCATCCAATTCAGTAGACTTACTGCCTGTTTAGAAACAGTCGACTGGCACTCGTGAGATTCACAGTAAATAATTCAACAAACCCGAGTTGCAGCTCCTCGTGAGGTTTGATAATTTTCAGCAAAAATATATCGGGACAATTTCATTGAAAAGTCAAAAAGGATATTGTCATGCTGTCTGTTGAGACACAGTATATTGACATGTCATAATAATACACGTGTGATTATCCCTGAAACGTGGCTTAGTAAATATCAAGTCAACAAACTCACCTGTCATTGGTTTCGGCTTATCATTTTTGCATTTTTCATTGATTTGAGATCTTTACGACGAGTTGCCTCTCTCCATCGTGTTCTGTTAAAAGCTTTATTCCGGAGTCAAGTTCAAATCACTTGTGTCTTGATTGATTTTTTCCATCCCTCATTTGGACAACCTTTTACTCTAACTCCAAATTTTCAAGTTTGTTTTCCACACATTCAGCTGGTTTTATTTCTACATATCCATACCACTGAAACCTAGCCTCGGTCAATTTCAGCGAGGAGTAGCTTTCAGTGTATCCGTCAAATACGCATTCTTATTTCAGTGTATCCGTCAAATACGCATTCTTATTTTTTTCTTACGCCTAAATTCCATCGCAGCATACTGGACTTGCCTTGAATATAGTTTAATATTATTTTATGTTTGTTTTTGAATTTTTAATCATGATATTATATTTGTAGTTTGCAGACCCGCGATTAATTGAAATTTTTCAAACTTTTAAAATATGTAGATGGATGTTAAGGGTAGAATTGTGCGTGAAACCCTTTTTGGTTTTCATTAATAATCAAATACGACCCCTATCCATGAACAAGAATTCCCGCGTTACTTTCAATACGAAACTTTTTTTTTTCAGCCTGGAAATTTCTCAAAAAACTAAACCCTGTATGTTTTTCTTTTTTCATGATAGAATTAAGAATATTTTTATGACTAATAAGAAGAAATTGACACATGGCAATACTCTCACCGGGTTGATTGTATATAATGGAAGGTTTTACAGTACAATATGATATACGTCACATTTGTGATTGCCTGTTTATACTTTTACATTGTCCCATTTAAATTTTTTTTAATTTTATTATTTGCCATCATGGCCTTAGTTCCCCTTAAAATGTCTTGAAGTCATTCATTTCCTTGTACATTATCAGCTTTCATAGCTTTCTCTATTAATTATTACTAAACTGATGCGCTACTAATATTTAAAAAAAAAAAATGATTACTTCATTTGGTACACCTCAATGTATCTAAATTGATAAGACGGACATGTATAACCTTTTTCTCCGTGTGTTAAAAAAATCCGCGCGTTCCGGTGCTGTGTATTCAATACACATGTAAAAATGAGCGATTTAAAATCGGAAAAATAAGAATGTCATAGCTAATCACTTAAATTAATAATAAGTGAAGTTTAGTTACTGAAAATTTGAAAAAAATACCGGGCAACGATCACAAAATGGGCGAAGAGACCACCTTGAATGGATGCCCGAGATCTACTGAAGCGAGAGGAGCGAGCAAACTGAGATTATATTTCTTGCGTTCCCATATACCGAAGTAGAGTGAAAGTGAGACGTGAATAGCGTCGCTTCCTCACCCATAGCGTTTTTTTTAGAATATACCTACGTCACACACTGACCCACGTTTGATTGTATTGATGAATTTATTCCCGATTTTCACAAAATATCTTTGATGTAGCTGATAAATGCTAATTATTATTAATACAAGTATTATTTTTTCATTCAATGCGTAAATGTATTACGGAAAAATATCTAAAATCTGAAGCCAGTATTTATAATATTTATAGAGATATTAAAGCTTTAAGAAGCAATTTGTACTAGTTACACATCACAGGGAAGGAAGGGTTTTAAAGGAATGAACGTTGGATAAGTTTATCTTCAACACCAAAAATAAAAAAATCTCTTTAAAAACCACTAATGTTGTCTTCAAGTGTTGTCTAAATATGCACACGTCACTCATATATGTGATACTAAGAGAGGCTACAGAACCAGCAACGGCAAATTTTGATGGATATACGCCCTATTGATGCATACAGTATATAAACATCATTTTAAAAGTCATTGGAATTTTTAAATTTTGAAAAGTTTCTTTTTTATACAACATACACATCATACTGAAGACAGGGAGAACAGATATTTCAACTTGACTATCCAAACACATAATGTTCGTCTCCTCCATAGTCATGACATACATCTCATCAAGCAAAATCTACTATAATTTATACTTCTCGCTTAACCTTTCCTTCCCTGTGCTGGGTGTCTTCTACACATTGCTTCTAATAACCATCAATATCTCTATAAATATAATAAATACAAGGTTACGATTTTAGGTATTCCTCCATAATATATTTACGCATTGATTTAAAAAATAATATTAATAATAATCAGAATTTATCGACTACATCGAGGTGTTTTGTAAAGATCGAAAACAAATTCGCATTTAAACGCGGCGAACGCCTCGTCTTGACGATAGGTGAATAGTATGCGGGAAGCGCGACACTATATTCGCATCTCACTCTTGCATACTAAACTGAATTGCGAGGAGCTGAACTGTCTCAACGTCGCCAGGAATGGCGTATGCGCCAGGGTATGCGACTGATGTTCCGCGCCACTGGTTGCCTCTAGGCTCGCAAAAAGGTTAGACGTACGCCCGTTCCGTGAGCGTTTTTTAATGTTTTCAGCAAATAAATCTCAATTATCATAATTTTAAACTTCAATTATAATTAATTAAGGGGATTATCTATGAATGTTCTTATTTTTCCGATTTAAAATCGCTAATTTTTTATTGCGTACTCACTACCCAACACCGTAACACGCGTTTTATTTTTATCACCGTAAGGGAAGAGTTAATCTTCTTTCAAAATCGGGTTAATTTGTCTAGTCAGGTTTTTCTTGGGATAGCTTTTCCACGCACACGCAGCACTTCTGATTTATACACTCGCTTAGTCATTCATTCTTTCCACATGTCCAATTCATCTTAAACCTCTTATCTTCATCTTACTTAATACATCCATTTTATTCTTGCATTCATTTCTGATGTCTTCATTCCGTCTTCTTTCAAACATTGTCACTCCACTATTGTTTCTTAGTGAATGCACCTCTTCAGTATTTATCTTACTTTTATCCATCTTCTGTCAAAGTTTCACTTCGATTCATCTAGGTGGGTACTTAAACACTGTTATGTAGTGTCATTGTTTTCTTTTTTACAGGATTTAATTTAATTTATTTCGTCTGTTATTAACTGACTTAAGTAATTGTATTTAGTCATTATTTCACTTGTTTACTACAAACTTATGATTTTACGAGTACAATATTATTGGTGTCAAATAAAATTTTTGAATTATGGTGAAAATTTTTAAAAATGAATTATCATCATAACACAATTTTTTTTTTTAATTTATGAAAAAAATTAGTAATATTCTCTCATCTAATTAGATAACTTTTTTGAAAGAATCTCTATATTTGTAGGAGTGATTGGTTCCAAGAAAAATAAAACATCTGAATACATATGTAGTAAATCTCTATATTTGTAGGAGTGATTGGTTCCAAGAAAAATAAAACATCTGAATACATGTAGTAATCCCTACATTTGTACGAGTGATTGGTTCCAATAAAAATTTAATATATCTGAATACATGCAGTAATCTCTACATTTGTATGAGTGATTGATTCCAAATAAACATAAAATTAATGCTATGTAAAATACGAGTATGTACCGTATGTGTTCGGAGCTGTGTCGATTTTTAAAAGTTATTGATGTTTTGATTTTTGTTCTCTAAATTTTGTATTTAATTGCATCCCGCCTACGTTATGCACAGTACAGTCTGGCAGTTATTTTTCTCTTCTCTTCCAGCCAATCAGAAATATTTCAAATAGATCTAATGTGAGAAAGAGATTCTAACTTTCCAATCCCGCAAGTCCTGGGCTGGAAAACAGACGTCTTACCAACTAAACTACGGTGTTTATGAATGTTGCTTTGATTTGTTCAGAACGCTTAAGTGTTTCAATAATTAAATGAATAACTTTTCAATTATTAAAAAAAAAAAATGTAAATATAAATGTAAGGTACTACTACTCGTTATAACTATTGTTTCAAATTAAATTGAGGTTATAAATGAATTCGTTTACTTTTCCAGAATATTCCATAGAATAAAAACATTAAAATTTACCTTTTTAATATTTAATATTCCTAATGTTTCCATTTTCAGTCCTTCAAAACAAAACTTTCACAAATATACGAGTATATGTATATCTAAAAACGAAAAAAAAAAAAACTTGAACAAACTCGTAATTTGGGTTTTGTGTTCATTTATTATTAAAAGGTCGATTTTTCCGGTATTAGACAACATTCACAGGTGGTGCCTTGACACGAACCTTTTAAATAATTTACCAGCAAAGAAAGATTTTTCGACATTGTAAAATGGAGTAATCTACCTTTGTTACAAGAAAGCTTTTCATAATTAAGGAACTTGGAAAAATAAAGATACACACATATTTTATGGGAAATCTGATGAAAGTATTTATTTATACTTACTTCTACATTCTCACTAACGTAAATGTATCTCTCTTACCGTATTACTACCTTCTAAACCTTCCCACCCCTCGGGAATTCTCACTTTAAAGGTCGTCAGATTTTGTATCAGGTAGGGAAGATTTGCGGGGAGTAATATTTTTATTTGTTTCTCAAAGGTCAAAGGGAAAGTATTTAGAGAACAGAAAAAAATATATATTTAACATCTCCCTCATCCTGGCCACATTCACTCAAAGAAGAATCCCTTATATAATAATTAATAAATTATTGATAGCGACATATTATGTACATAATATTAGGTGTTAACATAAGTTGTGTCCGTTTTTTTCCAAATTTTAAAATGACCACCAAAAGTTAAATAAAATGGTAAAGATTATACATAATTCGAAAGAAAATTTTCTGCTCTACAATATATTGTGGTTGCTTTTACGTTACATATATTATTTTATTTGATTACAAGCCTTCAAAATGGAATGTCAAGGAGACGAAAGTTAGCATTTTCGACACCTTCTGTTTACGTTCAATCGAAGGAATAAGCTTGCCAAAGCTGCTCGCGATATTTGTGAAGTGTACGAAGAGATGCTACGAATAACAGAACAGCTCGTCGATGGTTTTTACGTTACTAATACGGTAATTTCGACCTGAAAGACATGGAGCGTTCTGAACGGCCAGTGGATTTCGATGAGGACCGCTTAAACCATATTATTCATGAAGATCCCCTTCAAACATTTTTCATCACCATTTTCAAACCATTTTTCATCACCAGTAATGATGCGGTAAAGGAATCTTTGCTTGTGGCGATGCGTAGCTCGATGACGCGCGAGCAAACCAACAGAAATTGTCGAACGTTGATTTTTGTTGTTTTCACTCAAAACATGTGAAACCCAAGCGCCGAAATTCTGGACTTTTCCCATTAATTTAAGATGCCGGTATACAGTCATATGACTACAATTTATCTGCTAGAGAGTTTATTGCCATATATCAATCTCTTCCAACTAACCAAAAATATGTTCAAAAGGCCTTAAGTTAAAATCGATTGGAATCCTTTTAAAAAATATTGGATTCCAATGGGGATCAAATCCGCAACCCCCGGGCCAGAAGACAATTATCTTACCAACTAAGTCAAGGAGGTCAGTAAATATGATAATGAGGCCAAGAAAATATTATCTCTTGGCCACGTTTTTCAATATTTTTGAATCTCCGATTCGGATATGCTTAAGTGTACCATACGAAAAAAAAAATGCACGTATTATACTATACAAATGTCTGTTGAGGAAGGTAGAGACGAGAGAACGCCAAACTTTTCTTTGATGGTTTTTTTTACTTCTGCATTACCTAAATCTATCCTTTATATATAGTCGTTGTTCTGCGAAAAGCATTTAAGTCCAAATATTGAGTTTTGAGATAAATGCAATTCAAGTTTCGGAAGGCGATATAAAATCAAGTGAAATGACTTTTTGTCTTTTTATAACAGCGAAACCATATAACTTCTTCTTCTTCTTATTTTAGGCCTGATGGCCTGTTATGGTCCTGCGTCATTGTTTGCCTCTTAAGACGTCGACTGCCAGCTGTCTGTCCATCTTTTGGGAGGTCGTCCTGGAGGTCTGCTTGCTTGGGGGATACTGTCCCTGGCCATTCTAACGGCTCTTGGTTCCACCATACTGGATACATGTTCGTTCCAGAACCTTCTTCTCTGTCATCTTCATCTGACAATATCTTCAACTTCGCACGTCCTTCGGATTTCTGTGTTTCGTACTCTATCACGAAGGGTTTTGCCAGCGATATTCCTGATTACCTTCATTTCGCTGGTTAGAAGGAGATTTTTGGTTCTGACAGTGTAATATAACTTATGGACATAAATATTTTTTCCATGTGTAGATATTTTTATTTTCAGTAAAATAGCATCAAAAAGTCATTTTAAGCAAAAAGGGACTTAAATACTTTTCCGCAGAACAACGAAGATATAAAGCACATGGATAATGAAAAGTCCTGAATCTCTTGACATTTTCAATACTTCTCGGAATTCCGTCAATTCTTTGATTCGTTGAATTTTGAATGAGTCGTTATGCATTGAAACATTTGCTTAAATTTACTTTGAATTTTCTTTGAAATATGATTATTAAATAAACTCGATTTATCCGAAAAACAAAATATTCCTTAACCTTCCAGGAATACCCGAAGTCCTTAAGCAGGACTTACGGACTAAAAATACACTCATTAAGTTGTAACCTAATGCGAAATTCTTGTGAAGAAATTAGATCTTAGAATATCTAAACATTTTTTAAACTTAACTCCCTGACTTCATTCAGAAAGTCAATGTCCTTATGGACAGGGGGGGCAAAAATATCAGCGGACTTACAATACCGGTGAAAGCTTTATTAGAAAGGAAGAACTATTTTGGTTTCGGTACATTATAAACTCGACAGGGTTGAAGATTCTTTCACATTTCTAAATCATTTTTCATGCAATGCCGTCAAAAATGGATGTGCGAAAAAATTTAAAATATCATTTTCATTATCGTTTAATGAACTGACTTTTTTGTTTTCAAAATATAATAATAAAAAGCATGTAGCAAACGTCTATTTTTCACATTTCAATAAACTGTTTGGTTTTTTTCATTTACAACATGCAATACATAACAAAAAATTTTAAAAATTTTGTCATAATTTGTGGAGTTGGCTGGAGTTTATGACGGGTGTATTCAATAATTAATCAGCAATCGGTAAAAAGTATCCAATTACATTTTAAATACGAGTTGACGCCTAGTTTTCTGTGGAAACGACAAATGAAATGCAGATCCATATACGGACAAATGAAATGCAGACACATGTATTGAGTATTTACTTCAAAATACTTGTTTTTCTGTTTGTCTGATTTTTAAATACGAGTTTACGCCTAGTTTTCTGTGGAAATGGCAAATAAAATGCAGATCCATATATGGACAAATGAAATGCAGATCCATATATGGACAAATGAAATGCAGATCCATGTGTTGAGTATTTACTTTAAAATACTTGTTTTTCTGTTTGTCTGATTTTTCATTTACTTTAATGATAAAATGACAACTTATATAGCACCGTTAAAAAAGCAAACTCTCCTTAATGTTATATGTTTACACGAGCTTATTTATTTATTTATTTAAAGCTTTTATTTCAAATACAATCTGGTGCGCTTATTGCCAGGCGGCAATCTCTTCCAGCCAACCAGGCAAAAGTAAATGAAGCAAGTTACGTGATCGCATAAATCATTCAAATTACTATCCATCCCCATGAAATCCATAGACATATACGTGAGCATATGCCCACGAACTCCACAAAGACGGACAGTCACGCGAACATTATTTTTCATATAAAGTGAGATATCATCAATCAAAAGGAAAGGAAGGGATCTTGGAGAAGAAAGAAAAAAAAAATCAGGAATGAAACGCGTTATTTTACTGACTAAAAATTAAGAGGTTTTTCAGTCGCTTCTTAATGCATGCCAAGGACGGAGCGAGTCTTATATTGGTTTGTAACTGATTCCAGAGTCTCACTGCATGGACAGTAAAGGATGACGTAAAGAAAGAGGAGCGGTGAACTGGAAAGGCCAATAAACAATCTCTGTTTGAGCGTGGCGCTAATCCATGATTGAAAAGACGCTGAAAATTTTCGGCGAGATAAGAGGGGGGGTGGTGGAACAGTTAATGATATTTTACAATAGAGACAGTATGTGAATTTGGCGTCTATTTCTAACATTTAACCAGTTCAATGCCTTCTGGTATGAAGTTATATGATCGTACTTACGTAGCTTAGTACTTGTCATTAGTACTTCTCACTCGTACTTGTATCCACGTGTAAACAAGCATATTAGTACTAAGCATTAGTAAATCTTAGTACTAATATGCTTGTTGTCACTAAGCAGTTTAGTACAAACGATAAGTACTAATGACAAGTACTAAGCTCGTGTAAATATGGCATAAGGGATATTTATATGACAAGTAATCACATGTTAACCAATATAAAACTCGCGCCGTCCTTGGCGTGCTTTAAGAAGCGACTGAAAATACTCGTAATTTCTAGTCAGTAAAATGACGTGTTTCATTCCTGTTTTTCGTTTCATATCCACCATCCCTTATTTTTCCTTTGATTGATGATATCTTACTTTATATGAAAAGGAATGTTCGGGTGATTGTCCGTCTTTGTGAGGTTTATGGGCATATGCTAACGTATGTGTTTATGGATTTCGTGGAGATGAATAGTCATTTGAATGATTTATGCTACCATGTAATTTGCTTCATTTACTTTAGTCTGGTTGGTTGGAGGAGATTGCCGCCTGGTTATAAGCCCTTCCTGTTTTAGCGTAGTGCTAATCCATGATTGGAAATACGTTGAAAATGTTCTGCGAGATAAGAGGGGGCGGCGGAACAGTTAAGGATATTATACAATAGAGACAATATGTGAATTTGGCGTCTATTTCTAACATTCAACCAGTTCAGTGTCTTCTGGTATGAAGTTATATGATCGTACTAAGTAATGTTATTAGTAAAATAACAAAGTAATTTATTATAAAACATTCTAATGTAATATAGCCAAAACCTTTCATAAATTAATAGAAACACTCATTTCCCAAAGGATTATTCACTGATTTATAGACAAATATCTCTTAATCTACAAAAAAACAATAAAAACAACAAATAGCTCTTAATCTACAAAAAAAACAATAAAAACAACAAATATGTAGCTCTTAATCTACAAAAAAACAATAAAAACAACAAATAGCTCATAATCTACAAAAAAACAATAAATAATCTACATATATATGGAATACCTCTTCATTGTATGACATTGATACCCACATTCTTTTAAAAATAGCAACCTTTTTTGAGAATGTGGGTACTGTTACTCGTACATATAATTTGGATTAAATTTAAGGCTTGATGGACATTTTTATGGTTGTGTAAAAAAGTTTGCCACTTTGAAATTAGCCTGTCAGGTTGTAATGTATACAACAAAAGCGTAACCACAAAATGTAAATATATCTCCTCCCCCCCTTCCTTCCTCGCCATCTTTTTATACCACCAAAAATACCTGACGCAATACTCATATCTGTCAAATACAGGCAGAGTTTATTCACCTCTCATACGTAATACCATACATTCATAACCGTAAGATACGTTCTTCCTGATAAATTCTTCTAGAATTCTCTCCTCCATTTCTCCATGTCTCACGAGCACGTTCCACAAGTTTGGCATTTATAACAATTCTTCCAATAAGACAAGTACAAATGCCGACAGAAATCTGTTAACACGTTCCAATACCGGGTATGTGAGTTTCGTGTTTTATATTATCTATTTTCTGAATTCCCTTGTATTTTAAACAAGTGATGCCAAACATTTTGATTTTTAAACTAACAAGTGAAATCAAACACATGAAAAACGTTTATTTATTGTTTCTAGTTCGAAAATATTGTCTGGTCTTGTTGATGAAGATAAGATGACGAAGATCGTGATACCCTGAATTATTTAAGATAAGGTCATGGTTGCAGTACACAAACCTTGCATAGGTTGGGTTTTATAATTTCCAGTTGTACTCGTGTTGAATGGTCCTGACTGTCGGTTACGACGTTGAAAAGTGTCCAATGTATTAATTTAAGAGAGGACTAGACGATTTTCATGAGGCTAGTTCTGAGTTTATATCATATATGAGAGACCTAAACAAATGGCTGTGAGAAAGAAATCATGTTAGATAAAAAAAGTATATCACATTTCGTTGTAAACAGTACAACCTGATAAGGAGATCTCTTCAACGAGATTTTTTTTAAATATCTTAAAATAAAAACCTTTTTAAAAAATCAGTTAAGAGCGGAAGCTGAATTTGAACCCTCAGGGCTGAAAAAAAGCCTAATCAATTAGGTCACTGAAATCATCCGTGTTCACAGAGACATGTTCAAAACTGAAAAATTTAAATCTAAGTCGCTTCAAGTTTTAAATACTTTTCGATATGGATAAATGATGTTTGATATTTCGAAAACGTTGCAGTCTTCATCTTCTGGGTGTCGTCAAAATAATTTATCGATCAAAGTAGGACATGGTCTTGAAGACTGAAACACTTTTAAATCATCGGTAATCATTAAAACAAACTTTAACACGTTGATCGCCGTGTCAGCCACCGGTGGCCGACACCGAGGTATTCCAATTGGGCCGTGTCGGCACCGGTGGCTGACACGACATACCTAACTTCAGAGTGTCATCCTGTCCGTCGGCTACGCGCTCTGTATTAAACTACTATTAAACTTGGCCGACATGGCCCTTTTCTATATTACTATGATATGGCCTTAGGATATCTTCATGGTTCTAAAAGATATATTCATGAATGTGATAGGTAGGTTATATTAAATTAAAAACGTAAAAACATTTTTCGGACATTTTACGAAAATCATATTGGTGATCAATGTGTTAACGGTAAAAAAATCCGTAAGTTATTTAAAACAAGTATAAAACAGCGGTGAAATCATACCTGCATCATATCTGAACTGCTAAGTTTGACGACAAACGCACTAGACTATGTTTCAAAATACCCTTGACCAATAATTATTTTCAATTTCTTTCTTTTTTTTGATAACTATTATTTTAAACTTTATTTTTATGTTGATACTTAAAAAAAGGTATAGTAATAATAATAGAAGGGTAATTAAAACACTGTTTAAAGAGCAGCCTCTTCTCAAGGGCGCTCTAACTCGGGAATCGAATCATTGAAACTATTATAATGAAAAAATAAATTGAGTGCAAGAATATAAAGTTTGTGGATGCAGCCATTAGATTAGTGGAATCTGGTTTTCCCTTCAGATTATTATAACATCATATTTCTGGTTTACTGGTACAGATTGTCTAGAAGGTTTACAGTATACAAAGAAAGTTTCTGTTTGAGGTTTAGCGAATGTCCTTGAAGGACGCGCTGATGATTTTGATTGTTTGGTATTTAAATAAAATATGTCAATTAGCGATGCGGAAAGAGAGAGTGAATGAATCAATGAATAATAAATAGTGATTAATGATGCTTTATTTATCGGTAAGTAGGTATTTATACATTTCAGAACGGGCGCGGGAAAGCACCCGCAACATATTTTTATCTCGCTTCTGTGCGTGCAGAGATGATCGATTGAAATATTGCAGACATCGCAAATAATATTGTGGGTAGACAATTTGTTGGCGAAAACGGCGAGACAGTGCGGTGCGTTCTCTTTCTACTGTGGAATGTATCGTAAATAGTATTTGTGGGTAAACAATATCAATGTTTTGGTATGCGACCTTTGGACATATCCAAAGGTCGTTTCGTCGGTCGTTGACCGTGTATGTTGACAATTTTTCAGCGACGACAGTAGTTCCTACAGAGGTAAGGAACTGATGATGAACTATCCATTATCGAGATGGTGGAAACTGAACTTTTGAGAAGACTGGGGTTTTAATTGATTGGTGATGGCAAGAAAAATAAATTGGGAATAATTCATTGTTGAAATAGAAGCAACCAAACTTAATAAGATAGACTATCCTTCGTGACCGCCTATGATTGTCAGTCATCTTGCGGATGGAAGACGCCGTGCGTGTATTGGTTCATTATGTGAAATATGTTACATAATAACAATAACATACTTTTTAACCCTTCCTTCCCTGTGTTGTGTAACTAGTACACATTGCTTCTAGAAACTTTAATATCTCTCTAAATATAATAAATACTGGGTTCAAATTTTAGGCATTCCTCCGTAATACATTTACACATTGAATGAAAAAAATAATGTTAATAATAATATAATTAGCACTTATCGGCGACATCAAAGATATTTTGTCGAAATCGGAAAAAAAATCACCAATAAAATCTAACGTGTGGCAGT
Organism: Odontocerum albicorne; assembly: GCA_949825065.1. Classification (NCBI taxonomy): domain Eukaryota; kingdom Metazoa; phylum Arthropoda; class Insecta; order Trichoptera; family Odontoceridae; genus Odontocerum; species Odontocerum albicorne. Next base: position 31,890,603 of record OX463857.1, read on the forward strand.
GTGTGACGTAGGTATATTCATTCTAAAAAACCGCTATGGGTGAGGAATCTACGCTTTTCACGTCTCACTCTCACTTTACTTCGGTATATGGGAACGCAAGAAATCGAATCTCAGTTCGCTCGCTTCTCTCGCTTCAGTAGCTTTCGGGCAGCCATTTAAGTTGGTCGCATCGCCCGTTTCGTGAACGTCGGCCGATGTTTTTTTCATGTTTTCAGCAATAACATTTCAATTATTATCACTTTTGACTTCAAATTTAATTAATTTAAGCGATTGGCTATGAATATTTTTATTTTACCGATTTTAAATAGCTCATTTTTACATGTGTATTGAATACACAGCACCGGAACGCGCGATTTTTTTTAGCACAGGAAGAGATAGGTTAAATATCAAATCCAACATTGCACCGGCAAATAGATGAACATTCTAGAATGTGTCTCAAGTTTAATTTATGTCAGTCTTTCATTAGGTAAATTGTTTTGAATTGCGATATGAGAATTTTACATATGATATCATCATAAAAAACTACAGAAAAACATACTTCTGACGTAAAATTATCATACCATCGTATTCTTTAAGGAGTAGGAAGAGATAATAGGTACCCATATGTATCTATCCAACACAAAACTTTGCCTCTTACACATTCATGCATTCTTTTCATGCTCAATCTTCTTTTATACTTTTCATTTAAACTGATCCAGACAGTTTTCATCGATCTACTTGGTAAGTCCAGAAAGTAAGTGTACTGAATTTTTGTTATTTAAACAAAAAAATTACGTGGTTACCGTAGTACATATGTAAGCTATTTTTCGACATAGTCGCCATTCCTCTCAATGCAGGTGGTGAAGCGGGGTATCAACTTTTTGATGCCTTCCTCGAAGTAGTTTCCCGCCAACCCCTCCGTCCAATTCTCCACCTCCTCCTTTACCTCCTCGTCGGTTGAAAACCTTTTTCCACCCATGTGCAGCTTCAAGGAGGTAAAGAGATAGTAATCTGAAGGTGCTAGGTCAGGGGAATGCGCGGGATGGTTCAGGACATCCCATTTAAACGAGGCGAGCAGTTCCCTCGTGGCGTTGGCCGTGTGTGGTCTGGCATTATCGTGCAGCAGGCAGACTCCCTTTGTCAGCATGCCTCTCCTCTTGTTCTGAATCACCCTCCGCATTTTTTTTAGGTTCTCACAGTATCTTGCAGAGTTGATGGTCTCCCCTTGAGGCATATATTCAATTAAAATTATGCCTTGACAGTCCCAAAACAATTTCGTCAACTTCGTCAGTCACAATTGAAGGTCTTCCGCTCCTCTGATCATCATGCACAGACGTACGACCGTTTTTAAACTCGCGACACCACTTGTACACACTCGTACGATTCATAGCTTTATCACCATATGCAGTTTTCACCTCATTATAAACCTCAACCGGAGGTTTTCCCTTCCAAACGAGATAACGGATGACGCCGCGTATTTCGCACTTGGTGGGAGATTGGATTGACATTTTTCACGAAACGTGTTGTCGCGTCGACACTTCTCAACGTACTGACCTCAAACCGGTCTCTTTGCGGAGGGGAAGGGTCAGGCTAGACGGAAGTGTAGCCAACATGTCGAAAATAAAATCCATCCGGTCGTGAGAGCCTCAGTACACTTACTTTCTGGATACGCCTCGTACTTGTTCCAGATTTCAATCTATTTGAAATTTAATAAAGTGTAAAATAACATACACACACACACACATCACACCACAGTGTGTCTCAAACAGATCTGTATTTTTTTCTATTCAAACGAACAACTTTTATATAACTTTGACATGCAAAATATTTTATTATTCATAATTCTCACTTAACATTCTTTCAAAACCTGATCCACTTGATTCAACCACGATCTCGTCAATATGCCTTCCCACACATCTAACACTTCTGACTTGTATACTCACTTAATCATTCATTATCTTCGTATATCCAAACCATCTTATCGCTTCTTTCTTCGTCTTTCTCAAAATAATAAATTTATCCATGAATTCGTTTCTGAGATTTCTATTCCTCATTCTCCTATACATTGATACTTCATATATTTTCTTTCATTAATTTAGTGGCATAGAGCCAAACCAGCCTATCCAACAAGCCCAAAAAATGAGTAAGTGTTGAAATTTGAGTCACATTACGTTTCTTTATAAGCCAGACGTGCCTTTAATCCAAAATTCTAAAAGGTACTACTGCTGCCATTTATATTTTTTTTAGCAAAGCGATTTTCGTGATATACTTTTATGTCAAATTTCCTTACCAAACAAAAAAGCTTTAATCATCAAATAATCTTGTCATAATATTAGATTCATTTTTATTGTAGTTGTTTTAGAATGTATCTGTTCAATGAATAAAAACATTAATTACACAACATTTGATTTATAATAACCCATAGACTTTGAGCTCCATTATCTCATTTCAACGTATTCGTTGTATAGGCTGGTTTGGCACTTTACCACTCAATTGATTTCTACAGTATTAATCTTAATTTTATACTTTTGCCATGTCTAAGTTTTAATCTCATACGACCACGGGGTCTCTAACATACTATAATGTAAGGTCATTTTCGCTACTATTGCACTTAACGTTTTAGTAAATATCAGGTTTTGAAAAACAACACATGAAAAACACTTTATGAACACGCCGATAGACGGCGCCATCCTAGATTACTTTTGCCTTTCTCATTTTTCCAATTCTTTTTCACTTAAACGGATATGACACAAGAGTGACATATTGACACAGGGTACGGGGAAGTGTAAGGGAGGGGTGGGGGAGCCACCTTGCAGAGAAGGGAAGTAAATAATGGGGCTCGCTATTAGCAAATCTGCGAAAATTCCAAATTTCATGTCAAGACAATAGCATGATCGAAATCGATTTATTTATTATATTTCAACACTTCCATGTTAATATATATTTGACAAATTTATTGCCTTAACTCTTATACTCATCATGCGCTGATTTATCGGCGCTTCTTTGTTATGCTAAAAGATACGTGGCGCCCGACCGTCGGCGGCACATTTAAACGCATACTTAAATTTTACATTTATTGCAGCTATCATAAAACGGTCAAAAACATGTAAATAAACCCTTTTGTGTACGTTCATCTAAGGACTGACTGGTACTCCAATCTAGTGCGATCAAATCATTGTTTTTGTTGCATAAGTTTTCATGAAGGAACTGATAACTTGCTAAGCTATTTAAACTGCAGACGTTACGCTACTTTTGTAGCATAATATGTTAACTACGGTGTGATTAATGTTCCTTCTCCCGTGATGTCGGACGCTTCGGTTTTGCTTCTATTACATTCTCACTCAAGTGTATCACCCCCGAAAAAGTAGTAGTTCTTTCGGGCAGTTCTCTCTTTGTCGCGCTCATAAAAAAAAGCAAAGAAAATGTCGATCTTCTAGTGTAGATGGTACTAGATTTGAACTTATTTTGTTCCTCATAATCAGCCCCTATGTTGGGATCAAATGGTGGGAAGCTTTGTACTTGAAATGTACTTTTCTCATTGTTTATTACTTAAAAAAACTCAAAATTTTACCGAACGTCATAATCGATTTGTTCGTGACTTTTTCGTACATATTTTAATTTCGTGTAATATAAATAATTGTAAAATTGATAATAAAAAATATCATAATTGCATATTTGTGCTTTTTTGTGAGAGTACGTTTATAAATTTATTTGTTTTTAAACATTTCAATTTGACTACAGGTGAGTGTTTTAAAATATACTTATGAAAGTTGTTTGGGTTTTGTTTCAAAATTATTATCTGCGTCCATAACCGTGCCCATTAACTTTGTAAAATTATTATCTGCGTTCATAACCGTGCCCATAAACTTTGTAAAATTATTATCTGCGTCCATAACCGTGCCCATAAACTTTGTAAAATTATTATCTGCATCCATAACCATGCCTTGTAAACTCAAAACGTTATTTACGAAAAAGGAACAAGAATTAATTATAAAAGGTAAATCTGGATTTGAGTGCGAATCTAATAAGAATTAGGGACGAGGAATATTTGGAGATAAACGACGTTTTCTTTAATTTTTTCTCTAAAAATATCTTCATCTATATATTTTTTTCACTTTTGATTGAACCATGAAAATCATTCAAATGTGGAGCCGAATGAACCAGACTGGTTGCCATCGAGACTTACGACATTAAGTCCGACCTACCTTTCCGTTAGAAGTTCAGGCTTCCGAAGCATCATCTGTTACCTGACTAGTCCACCTTCAGTATTAGCAGGGAGGACCAAGGTCTAAGTGTGTATGATGAAATGCACGTAGCCTAAACGAGTGGACATGCACGCGCTAAATAATAAATTGTAAAAATAGTTATTTTACTATAAGTTTGCATGTATGTGATGACTATTTATAATAAATTAAATATTACGATAAGTAAAAATGAAAATAACATATTGAAAATTTTAATTAAATAAGTTTAAAGTTAAAATATATAAATGAGATTAGTTCTTAAGATATAAATGTGTATGTTGGTAAAGGCTTTGGCAAATGTTTGTGTTATATATTACTTTCTATAATAAGTACTATGCGTATCCAGAAAGTAAGTGTACTGAGGCTCTCACGACCGGATGGATTTTATTTTCGACATGTTGGCTACACTTCCGTGTAGCCTGACCCTTCCCCTCCGCAACGAGACCGGTTCGAGGTCGGTACGTTAAGAAGTGTCGACGCGACAACACGTTTCGTGAAAAATGTCAATCCAATCTCCCGCCAAGTGCGAAATACGCGGCGTCATCCGTTATCTCGTTTGGAAGGGAAAACCTCCGGTTGAGGTTTATAATGAGGTGAAAACTGCATATGGTAATAAAGCTATGAATTGTACGAGTGTGTACTAGTGGTGTCGCGAGTTTAAAAACGGTCACGTCACACCTCTTCACCCTCCGCCAAAAAGTTCAAAACCACAATTTCAGCAAAGAAAATCATAGCATCCGTGTTGAGGGACTGTCAAGGCATAATTTTAATTGAATATATGCCTCAAGGGGAGACCATCAACTCTGCAAGATACTGTGAGACCCTAAAAAAATTGCGGAGGGCGATTCAGAACAAGAGGAGAGGCATGCTGACAAAGAGAGTCTGCCTGCTACATGACAATGCCAGACCACACACGGCCAATGCCACAAAGGAACTGCTCGCCTCGTTTGAATGGGATGTCCTGAACCATCCCGCGCATTCCCCTGACCTAGCACCTTCAGATTACTATTTATTTACCTCCCTAAAGCTGCACATGGGTGAAAAAAGGTTTTCATCCGACGAGGAGGTAAAGGAGGAGGTGGAGAAGTGCACGGAGGGGTTGGCGGGAAACTACTTCGAGGAAGGCATCAAAAAGTTGATACCCCGCTTCACCACCTGCATTGAGAGGAATGGCGACTATGTCGAAAAATACTACGGTAACCATGTAATTTTTTTGTTTAAATAAAAAAAATTGTAACCTACGAAAATTCAGTACACTTACTTTCTGGATATGCCACCCAAATTAGAACGATTTGCGTTGGACACGGCATGTGTTGGACACGGCAAAGATATGGCTTTTAGTAAATCAAATATTTCTCGCAAAGGGAAGCTGAAAAATGCTTGGTTTATAGTTTATAGATTACTTTATTGAATAAAAAGAATTACTATAGAACCAGACCATTACGCCATTTCCCTGTCGTGGTAAAGAGGGCAAAACGCTAGACTTTCCTGTCTCGGCACACATCTTTTACCTCTTCTTCAATCATACACTTTGTTGTTTATAGTTAAGGCATTAACGTTGTGGAGGTTTAAAGACATTGTAATTTATTTTTAACAAACACTGTTTATTCCACTTTTTTTTATTTAACGACACCTATAAGCATACCTATAAATGGAGCAAAGTCCTATTTATAAAAAATATATCAAATGAAATAACCAAAAATATTCCAAGTCACATAAAGCCAGCTTTTTACACTAACTTTAATCTCCGGAAACTCTTATTTAATGGGAAAGGCAAAAATGGAATACTTAACAACAGCGGTGTGTATAAACTTTTATGTGCTGACTGTGATAATTTCTATATAGGAAAGACAGGAAGATCTTTTGAAAAGAGATTTCGTGAACACCAATCTGCTTTAACAAATCCTCTAATTTATTCTGAAATGGCTAATCATTGTCACCGTGAGAATCATACTTTTTCTATCGATGATGCCAAATTCTTACATATTAGCGACAACGGAAATAGATTGGACAGATTGGAGGCCCTAGAAATTTCTAAGTCAGTATACCGATCAGAGCATCTGCTGAATACTTATTTCCCCAAAATCTCCCCGCTCTTGGCCGAAATTATACCTAGCCTTCCTCTCACCCCTCCCGCCTCCAACCGTTGAAGTGTCTATATCGGTGCCAGTCCGAACAGCATTTAGTCTTGTTTACGCTCCCCTGAAGATGAGGTGAAAGCCTTGAAACCGGTAGGGTTATACCGTCATAAAAAAAAGTGGAATAAACAGTGTTTGTTAAAAATAAATTACAACATACACTTTGTCATATAACTCTTACACTTTCTCTGACTTTCTATGTTTGCTTCCTTCAAATATCATTAACTTGATCCAAGCATATTTTCTTTAGTCTTCCTCTACCACGCGATTCACTTTAGCGCTACATATTTGCTTGGTTAGTCTTTCTTCATTCATTCATTCTAGATGTCCAAACCATCTTAAATTGCTCTTATTTATGTTACTCAACATAAGAGGAGAAATAAAGATTACTTCTTATTCTTCTCAGTGTCATGTCAGGCCTTCCGAACGTTGAATATCACCTAAGAGTAGGGATCTTTGTCCCTGGCAGCCCGAAAAAGATCCCCAACGCTCCTCATACCAGTACAATCACGTATGATATATTGCGGAACCAGGAGATTTGCCTCCTGCCAAAACCTCTTCGACCCTTTATTTTGCCTTGGATGTTCAGGTGCAGTAATTTTTACTTTGCTCATCTAAGTACATGCTCCAAATAGGACACCTTTCGGATTTTAATATTAGTCAGCACCTCTCTATCAACTTTGGCTCTTTGAAGAATCCTCGTGTTGCTGACCATATCCGTCCAGGGTATCCGTAGCATTCTCCGGTGCATCCACATTTCGAATGCTTCCAGTCGGTTCACACAACTTACTTTGAGGGTCCATGATTCCACTCCATGTAATAACACTGACCAAACGTAGCATTTGACTAACCGTTGTCGAAGTTTCAAGTTTAGATTATCATCGCATAATACGCTTCTCATTTTATTAAAAGCCGTACGAGATGATTCAATTCTGCACTTGACTTCGGTTAATTAAATATTACTTACCAAATTTAATGTTTCATGAATATTTATTTACTAACTGATAGAATTTAATATTTTATGTGAAACGAGACATAACAAAGAATTATTCACAAAATACCAATTTTAAATTATGAAATCTGATAAGCGTGGAACATTTTTTTTAATTATTTTGCAAGCATGTTACGATATTGACGTATTTAAATTTCTTATGAAAAATATTATATTATTTTATCCATAAATACGGGCCTCCGCAAAAAATATCAAATAACTTGACAGATTTGATTAAAGCAAATTAAAATGAAGGAGTGGGCTTTTTCTCGGCAACTTTTTCCATTTTTATGAGTTAAATTCTAAGAAAACAAAGAAGAAATTTAATATATAAGTGTGGCAAGAAAGGATGTTTGATTAAGTTTAATAATTATTTGTAAATATACAAAATTTAATCTTTATAAGTTAACTGGAGTTAGTTAATAAGAAAGATAATAAAAAAAACTTGAACTATGTACTACACGCTTGTAGTCATATTTCATGGTACATGATACGTGGTTTGAAGTCATATTTCATGACACATGATACGTGGCTTGAAGTCATATTTCATGACACATGGTACGTGGCTTGAAGTCATATTTCATGACATATGATACGTGGCTTAAAGTCATATTTCATGGTACATGATACGTGGCTTGAAGTCATATTTCATGGTACATGATACGTGGTTTGAAGTCATATTTCATGACACATGATACGTGGCTTGAAGTCATGTTTCATGGTACATGATACGTGGCTTGAAGTCATATTTCATGGTACATGATACGTGGTTTGAAGTTATATTTCATGGTACATGATACGTGGTTTGAAGTCATATTTTATGACACATGATACGTGGCTTGAAGTCATATTTCATAGTACATGATAAGTGGCTTGAAATCATATTTCATGGTACATGATACGTGGTTTGAAGTAATATTTCATGGTACATGATACGTGGCTTGAAGTCATATTTCATGGTACATGATACGGGGCTTGAAGTCATATTTCATGGTACATGATACGTGGCTTGAAGTCATATTTCATGGTACATGATACGTGGTTTGAAGTCATATTTCATGGTACATGATAAGTGGCTTGAAGTCATATTTCATGGTACATGATACGTGGTTTGAAGTCATATTTAAGGTACATGATACGTGGCTTGAAGTCATATTTCATGGTACATGATACGTGGCAAACTCCGTGGCATAGTTGATAAAACTTCAGTCAGCAAGTACCTGGAAACGTGTTAGATTTACGCTTGTAACATTTAAAAAAAATTGTCTGGTTTTCATTTACTTCTTTTGCATAATTTATTTATTTATTGAACACTTCATCGTAAAAACGATTTTTGCCAGGCGGCAATCTCTTCGAACCAACCAGACAAAAGTAAATAAATTTACGAGTACATGGTCGCAAAAAATATTAAAATGATTATTCGTCCATGAAATTTGTGATCATGATTGATTAGAAGAGATTGCCACGTGAAATAAAACCTGTAGGTTGTACTATATACAGTGAAATTTAAGTGTAGTAGAACATTTTAGACGTTTCTACACTTCTTTTATTTGCACCACCATACATTATGTTTCAAAGCTTTTCTCTTCATAATATGATTAATTTGTGAATTGGCAACTCTGATATTCACAGTTATAAATGCGATACGGGACCGTCTCAAGATAAGCCGCCCGCACCTCACCACACTGAGTGTTATCCTTGGAATGCATTAGGAAAGAAAAGTACTGTGCAAATTCAACATTTAAAGTTATTGTATATTAATCAGTTTTCCTTTATATGCAACTCAAAAGGCTGTGGTTAAATATATCGATAATCCCAGAATTTTTTTTTTATTTGTTTTGATTGTGCATCTAAATTATTAAACGAGATACCTGCTGATATTCCTAAGGCCTCGGCCACACAGGTAGGATCCTCGCTTGGTGCTTAGAGCTACGCTGCGAGCTAGGTGACATATCCTAGTGAACCAACGCACCCCATACTATCGCAATGGCCACACTGCACGCTTCGCGCTACGCTACGTGACCATTATAATCACCTAGTAGCGTAGCTCTAAACACTAAGCGAGGCTCCTACCTGTGTGGCTGAGGTCTAACATTTGCGTGATATCTGTATTAATTATAGTCTTATAATATTAAACAAATAAAAAATAAAAAAGCGTGTTGGTAATAACACTGCAACCCTATTAAAGAATTTAACCCAAGTCAGACCTTTTTTTTTGGGTTTATTTTTTTGTGTTTGTTTTTATCGAGTTGATATGGTATAGTATAAACATTCTATACATACTCGTAGATATCATCATGCCGTGCCCCTTGCAACGTAGGTAGAGAGAACAAAAGGAATCACCCTCTATTCTACATACCAACTAGCACGATGAATATCATGGGTAAACACTCAGTCACGCGTGGTATACAGATATTGAACTAACTGAATAATACTGTTGATATATTCTCGGTACCGCCTAGCAGTGCTCTTTGTATAACATGAGAAATTCGTGCACAGTGGATAACAAAAATTTAACCTCCAAACTTTTCTATTCAAGCACACAACTTAAGCGTTCATTCGTCATTCACAATCTTTCATTCTTTCTATTTCTCACTTTACCTTCTTTCAAAATCTGGTCCATTTGATTCAGTCACGTTTTATCTCGATCTACGTTTTCCACGCACACCTTGACCTTCTGTATTGTATACGTACTTAGTCATTCTTTCGCCATTCTCTTCAAATACACAAATCATTTTAAAGTTTCATTCTTCATCTCTTCAAATACACAAACAATTTTAAAGTTTCATTCTTCATCTTACTTAAAATATCCATTTTATTCATAAATTAATTTCTGGTGTCTTCATTCTGCTTTCTTTAATACTGATATATTCTCGGTACCGTCTAGCAGTATGAGAAGAATCCTGGCTGATATTATTCCTAACGAATAAACTAACGCTAGAAGCAAACCCTCTTTGTGTAACAGGAGAAATCCGTGCAAACTGGATAAAAAAAAAAAAAAAAAATACCAGTTCATAGTCCATATTTTACTCTCAGTTGTTACATATCTGGAGTATTAACCCTACATTTATTCCCCTGCGAAATCCAAAATTCACTTCAAAACATCAAGATGGGCTCCAATACACTATTATGTATTGTCATTTCTCTAATGTTTGTAGTGCATGGTTTTTATAAATTAAATTAACGGCTCCGTTTACCTTCTTCCCTGTCACTTCCCTTCTTTCAATGTCCCTTTCATCTCACCCATCACTTGAATATAGTTTAAATATGTTGTAATTTACTTTATCAAACCGTGTTTATTTCACTTTTTGTAACGGTATAACCCTACCGGTTTCAAGGTTTAGCGTGGTGCTTAACTTGATACGTCGTGATGATTTTGATATGTCTTGTATTTAAAATAAATACAAAACTCAGGAATGCGGATAAAAGTGAGAGTGAATAATCAATGAACGGTCGAGTTAATAATAATCTTTATTTGTCTACAAGTAGGTATTTTATAGTTGTGAGTGAATGCGCCCGCGATATATACTTTGTCTCACTCCTGCGCGTGCCCCAGTATAGCGGGTAGGATATTTATTTGCCGAGACGGCGAGACAAAGCGATGCGCTCTCCCTCTACCGTGGTATGCAGCGTAAATTATTATTGAGTACACATTGTTGACGTTTCTGGCATGTGACAATTGTAGATGTCCAGAGGTTGATTCATCGGTCGTTGACCCTGTATGTTTGACAATTTATTTTGACAACAAATTATGTTTGACAATTATTTATTTAGGGACGTAGGTATCCTACATGACTCCCCTCCTAGTGAACGTAGGGAGCACGTGCCCTACGCGAACGTTAGGTTCCGGTGCATCTGACGCCTGGACTGGTTATCCGTTTCCCGTTGTCGAAGTAGGTACGTGGATAACAGCAGCGAGTGGCGTTTTTTTCCCGGATCTGCAGAGTCGTACAGATGGTACCTCATCATCAGGAAGCACAAACAAGACTTGTTTGTGCTCCCCTGATAATGAAGTGAAAGTCTAGAAAACGGTAGGGTTTTACCGTTACAAACAGTGTTTGATAAAACAAATTATAATATCTTTAAACTTCCACAATGTTAATGTCTTAACTATAAAAAATATAGTTTTAATATGTTTATTAAATTCAGGTTTTTACTGCCCCAGGTTAGACTTCCAAGAAAGTAATATTGCTGATAGATAAGTAATATCACATTAAAAGTAATATCACATTTCATTCGTTGTTAAAAATGTTTCATGATAATAAAATATCTCAGCGTCTTAATTTATATAGTAGAACTCTCTTTTCATCACGTTTAAAATTAATTCTAGGAAAATGTTTTTTTGCGGTTTTTCGTTTAACTTATATAGAATCTTTTAGAATTATAAACTGCGTGGTTTGACTGAAATTAGAGTTTTTATCTTCAAGGATTGTTTTCAACTAGCTTCGTCATTCCCAATGTCGTAATTGATTATAAAAGTCCTGTAGATGAAACCTGAGATGTTTTCAAAACGTCAGCACTATAAAACAAACCTCTCTGTACAACACTCCAATTTTTTATCTTAATTTGTACTCAATGAATATATACATAAGCTTGAAAATCATTTCACACTATGCAGAAGAAATTAATAGAGAAACACTTAAAAATAAATATGTATATTGTAAAAGTGACTAGAAAACTAGAAAAAGGAAAACCAAGAACGTATGGTTGAATCAAGTTAATGATATTTTAAAAGAAATAAAAGTGAAAAGTCAGAGAAATCATGGAAGTTGTATTTATGACGCAGTAAAATATGTCACGATAGGATAACTTAGGTTTCTCTCCTCTTTATCTACCCCAACAGTTAAACCAATCCCTATTGGGGTAGGCAGAAAGGACAGATTGTCAGACTTTTTTTTATCACGACACACATCTTTCGCATCTTCTACATTCATACACCTTCTCATGCAGCTCATACAATTCCTATGACTTTTTACATTTCTTTCTTTAAAAATATTGTACACTTGATCAAACCACACTTTCCTTGGTCTTTCTCAAGCACGCTTTCCGCTCACATTTGCACTGTGTATTTGTTTTGTAAGTATTTCTTTATTCATTCAATCTACGTGCCCAAACCATCTCATAGTTGTCTTCTTTATCTTGGTCAACACATCAGCCTTAAATTCACATTCATACCTTATCACTTCGTTCTGTATTATGTTATACAAATTAACCTTATGTATTATTTTACTAATTTCTACAGCAATCATTTGGTTCTTTCAGTCTTGTTCCATACCAACGTTTCATACCAACGAACTGGTTGAATGTTAGAAATAGGCGCCAAATTCACATACTGTCTCTATTGTATAATATCTCTCACTGTCCCGCCACCCTTCTTATCTTGTCGAAATTTTTCAGCGTCTTTCCAATCATGGATTAGCGCTACGCTCAAGCAAAGATTGTCCATTGGCCTTTCCAGTTCCCCGCTCCTCTTTTTTTTACATCGTCCTTTACTATCCATGCAGTGAGACTCTGGAATCAGTTACAAACCAATATAAGACTCGCTCCGTCCTTGGCATGCTTTAAAATGCGACTGAAAAAACTCTTAATAGTCAGTAAAATGACGTGTTTCATTCCTGATTTTTCTTTTCCTTTCCTTTCCGCCATCCCATCCCTTTCTTTTGATTGATGATATCTCACTTTAAATGAAAAGGAATGTTCGGGTGATTGCCCGTCTTTGTGGGGTCCGTGGGTATATGCTCACGTATGTGTTTATGGATAGTCATTTGAATGGTTTATGCGACCACGTATTTTACTTCATTTTATTTTGTCTGGTTGGTTTGAAGAGATTGCCGCCTGGCAATTAGCCGCAATAAAAGTGTTCATAAATAATAAAATGTTTCACTTCCATATACATCAAAGGTGGTACTAATATTGTTATGGATCTTAGCAGATTTTGATACCGTCCGGTGAGAGTATTTATTTAAGTGCCCTATTGACTTTGTTACCTATCGCTACACGAGAAGGACATGGTCATAATAATTATGAAAAAAAACCTGATCGATTGGAAAAAATGCTTTAAATGTATGTCCACAAAAGTTTTCAGTAAAACAATAAATACAAATAGAAAATTTAAGATTTTATTTTTTTTTGTCTTGAAATTACCCATAAATAAAAGGCAATGACTATTTAGATTATAACGAGGGTAGAAAAAGGGTCAAAATAATATTTATAGATTAAGAAATGAATTTTGTCCATTCGAAAACACAAACAGGTCATGGTTCACGGTACTAGTCACATTTATCCTAGAGGTCAGCTCGACTCGGCTCCCGACTAATAAATAAGTAAAGCCCTAGGATTTTCCTGCCTTTCTGCCAATTTTCATTACCCCGACGTCAATATCACGTACATGACAAAAGTTATGGCCATGAATTGGGGGCCCAGAAGGCTGGAATAGGCAAAATATTATATTGGAAGAATTAAAGGAAATTACTGGGGCTGGTCCGTGCCCTATGCCTCGTATGACAAACTATTATTTGTGACGGCAAAAAATTCTAAGCCTTTCAATTTTTTTCTAAAATTTCTAGTGATTTACTGATGTATTATGGTCCCATTATAAAAAATATATATTGGAATCGTAATATATGTACATACTCGTATAAACCACCTTGCCTTTTCCCTGTGAAGGCAGAGAGGACAAAATAGCCTTAAAATAAATTTTTTGGTCACTATACAAAATCGAACCTGAAACCCTCAGACTGTATATGGTAAACAACCTCTTTTTCATAAAATATATCTTTATCAATAAATCTTATTTTTATTTTTAGCATACTTACAATGAATTATATCGTTTTAATATACTCGTAAATATTTACAGATTTCAAAACGTCAACTTATATAATTTATTGTGCGTATAACGTTTTATCCGTTTACTTGACCAAATTATCAATTGATATTTTTTCTATAACTCAAGTTTTCATGCCTAGTTCTGTAAAGATTTTAAACATACCATCCCTCCGTTTTATTGTTGAAATAGGCAGAGAGCTCCAAATTTTCTAACAAGTGTCCAATCGTTATTTGGCCTTTTTTCTATGGAACACATATTTATGATATAGTATACGAGTATAATAAAAAAATAACAGATTTTTTCTTTCTATAAAACCCTTAAGTGATCTTAACCACCTTTTAAGAAAGTTAATAATATAAACCAAAAAACGTTGGTGATTAAAACATGCGTAGGCGACATAAAATTCCTTAAATGATGCAGCCAGAATATTTCTAGAATTATTAGCAGATACATATTTCTTACATTTAAGCTTTTTAAAAATCAAACAGTCATTTACAATTGAAATATAAAAACAGGCATTACAGTTAGTAAACAAAGGTTTTCTTCGGCGTTATTTATTTTTTGAGCAGCTAAATAACATGTAAATTTCACTATGATTCGTATAAAATATTACCAATCGTTTTTTTTAGGGAATAGAGTAAGAAAAAGTTTAAATGTTGTCTATGGTATTTTGGAGTAAAGAGTAAGATGATGCACATATTGTCTATGTATTCAAAGTGTCTCACAGCTCTTGGCCGAAGTCAAATCTGGCCTTCCTACACCTGAAAACCTCAGTCCGAATTTTTACTGTAAGTTGCATAATTTCTATCGATGTCAGCCCAAGTCTTATTTGAGCTATCCTGATGGTGAGAGGAATATGTTGAAACTGGTAAGGTCATAGCACTACCGTTACTGGACGTCACTAGATTGGATAATATCTGAAATTAACAAATTCGTGAGGCAATTAAAGAAGTGCCAATAGTAGGTAAAGGCCAGGAACTGTATGAGCACGTGCAACGGTGGGATGAAGGGTGTGCGCTAAATACGCACGAGTTGGGAACTCCCAATAGATGCAGAGGGAGACCCAATAATAGTCTATATAAGAAAGTAGAGGACATGACGAGATTCGGGGCATCCCCGAGTGGTTGGTGAGATTGAGAGAGATGCGGGGAAAGGTCCAAGCAGACGATTTCAAATGGATGGAATAAGGCAAGGAAAAAGGAGAAGATTCTTATGTGGAGTTCTAACAAACTAAAGCCGAAACCTTTGATGGATTTAACCCTTCCTTCTCTGTGATGTGTAACTAATACACATTGCTTCTAAAAACTTTAATATCTATAAATATTATAAATACTGGGTTCAGATTTTAGGTATTTCTCCGTAATACATTTACGCATTTAATGAAAATATAATATTAATAATAATTAGCACTTATCGGCCACATCAGAGATATTTTATGAAAATCGGGAATAAATTCACCAATACAATCAAACGTGTGCCAGTTTGTGACGTAGGTATATTCATTCTAAAAACCACTATGGGTGAGGAAGGGACGCTATTCATGTCTCACTCTCACTCAAATATAATCTCAGTTTGCAATTGTGTTTCTTCCTTCGAGGTATAATATACACAGTGGTAGTCCGTCTCAGGCTCAGTAGCTCTCGGGCATCCATTTGAGGTGGTCTCTTTGCCCGTTTTGTGAACGTCAGCCGATGTTTTTTTCATGTTTTTTGCAATGAAATTTAAATTTTTATCATTTTTTACTTCAAATTTAATTAATTTAAGCGATTGGCTATAAATATTCTTATTTTTTTCAATTTTCAATCTCTCTTTTTTATATGTGTATTAAATACACAGCACCGGAACGCGCGGATATAGCACAGGAAGGGAAAGGTTAAAAGAACACGCATTTTCAGTGTAAAACATGTTGAATTTCTGAAATAAATTATAAGGTTTAAATAAAAGATTTAGGTTAACGACATCCCAAATGATAAGCTAAAACAAAGACATAACAGAAGGAGAAATAAGATTCACTTACAAGAATCAAGACTAATAAAATTTACTGAAATACTCTCGCTGAATTATCCTGAAAAGGAATTTCTGGAGAAAAAAACGAAATTCTTCGAATAATAATAATGGACTTCCCGACATTTTAAATATTAATTTGAAAATTTCGTGAAATAGATTAATATTATTTATTCCTCGGATACATTATTAAGAATTAATCGTAAATCTTTTCAAAATTAATATTTCTTTTATTGGAGTAAAAAAATATTGAGACATTTTTGTACATAAAAAATAAATCATCAAACGGTTTATTCATTTCATCTTTTGACTTTTATATTTCATAGAATTTATCAGATTTTTTTAAACGAATTTTATTCTTTTTATTGTATAGATCGACAGATCAAAAGATGTTCTGAGAATTTTTCAACAATAATTTCATACTTATTCTGATATTTTTTTCAATAACTGAAAATATTTACATATTTCAAGGTCTTTTAAAGCTCAGCCCCCCCGACGTTTTCTTGTGTAATGTGACCTCTTTTGTGGCTTTGATTTCAAGGTTTTCTTTAATTTATTAAAGATCCCTTCAGACATCTTATTATAAAAGGTTTTTCCACAATGTATAATAAAGGGGATTCTTTAGTTGTCCGTCATTTAATGCTGCAAAAAATGTTTTTTTATTCAAGGCTTTTTTGCTAATAAAAAACTGTGAACATTTAATGTATGGATTTTTTTAGTTGTACATACAAAATGATATACTTAAAAACAGTGCATCAAGCGAATTTTAAATAAGGTAACACTAGTTGCAACCCGTGAAATATTCACGGAAGTAAAACAAAGTCTACATTTATGAAAATATATATTCATAAATGTAAAATGGCATATCCAGAAACTAAGTGTACTGAATTTTTGTAGGTTACAATTTTTTTTATTTAAACAAAAAAATTACGTGGTTACCGTAGTACATATGTAAGCTATTTTTCGACAAAGTCGCCATTCCTCTCAATGCAGGTGGTGAAGCGGGGTATCAACTTTTTGATGCCTTCCTGGAAGTAGTTTCCCGCCAACTCCTCCGTCCACTTCTCCACCTCCTCTTTTACCTCCTCGTCAGTTGAAAACCTTTTTCCACCAAGGTGCAGCTTCAGGGAGGTAAAGAGATAGTAATCTGAAGGTGCTAGGTCAGGGGAATGCGCGGAATGGTTCAGGACATCTCATTTAAACGAGGCGAGCAGTTCCTTCGTGGCGTTGGCCGTGTGTGGTCTGGCATTTTCGTGCAGCAGGCAGACTCCCTTTGTTCTGAAGCGCCTTCCGCAATTTTTTTAGGGTCTCACAGTATCTTGCAGAGTTGATGGTCTCCCCTTGAGGCATACATTCAATTAAAATTATGCCTTGACAGTCCCAAAACACGGATGCCATGATTTTCTTGGCTGAAATTGTGGTTTTGAGCTTTTTGGCGGAGGGTGAAGAGGTGTGACGCCACTGTTGAGACTGCCTTTTGGTTTCAGGCGTGTAGTGTGCAACCCAAGTTTCATCTCCAGTAACGATGGAGCGGAGAAATTCATCTCCATGGAGTTTGCAGTGCCTCAAAAACTCTTGCCTTTTTACAAAATTTCGCACTTGGCGGGAGATTGGTTTGACATTTTTCATAAAACGTGTTGTCGCGTCGACACTTATTAACGTACTGACCTCAAACTGGTCTCGTTGCGGAGGGGAAGGGTCAGGCTACACGGAAGTGTAGTCAACATGTCGAAAATAAAATCCATCCGGTCGTGAGAGCCTCAGTACACTTACTTTCTGGATACGCCTCGTATATCATTTATACATCGTCACCTTTTACACCGGTTCAAAAATTGTTAGCTAGGTATTTACAATTCGTTCAGTATCACGGACCCACCGAGATTCAAATTTCGAATTACTTTCGGAGAGATTCCAAGTATTCCTCTCTCGCTGTCTTGTATTCAAAATTCAATTATCGTGTTCTTTCTTTGGCGACAACCGTCGTAAGGGCTTTGGCCTATTTATATTATATCAAACTGAAACACATTTATTTGTTTTTATATTTTTTTAGTGGAAATTTAGTCATGGACGTTGTCAGTGTAAACCTCAACTTAGAATATTCGCCTTAATTAATTAATTATTGATTGAGCCTGAAGACTGGATATAGCACTGAGCAAAAATGTTACCGGGATACCAAGTGTCTTAGACGACTTGGAGAGCATAGACTTTAAATAGGGGTTTCTAGATGCAAGATGAGAGTACAAAGATGGGTTTTCTTGAAAGAAAGTAGCATTGTATGCGATTGTGGAGATATACACGACTCACAACATATGCTAGTATTTAGAATGTTCGCCTTTATTAATTATTAATTGAGCCTGAAGACTGGATATAGCACTGAGCAAAAATGTTACACGGATACCAAGTGTCTTAGACGACTTGGAGAGCATAGACTTTAAGTAGGGGTTTCTAGATGCAAGATGAGAGTACAAAGATGGGTTTTCTTGAAAGAAAGTAGCATTATATGCGATTGTGGAGATATACACGACTCACAACATATGCTAGTATTTAGAATGTTCGCCTTAATTAATTATTAATTGAGCCTGAAGACTGGATATAGCACTGAGCAAAAATGTTTCACGGATACCAAGTGTCTTAGTCGACTTGGAGAGCATAGACTTTAAGTAGGGGTTTCTAGATGCAAGATGAGAGTGCAAAGATGGGTTTTCTTGAAAGAAAGTAGCATTATATTCGATTGTGGAGATACACACGACTCACAACATATGCTAGTATTTGGAATGTTCGCCTTAATTTATTATTAATTGAGCCTGAAGACTGGATATAGCACTGAGCAAAAATGTTACCGGGATACCTAGTGTCTTAGACGACTTGGAGAGCATAGACTTTAAGTGGGGGTTTCTAGATGCAAGATGAGAGTGCAAAGATGGGTTTTCTTGAAAGAAAGTAGCATTATATGCGATTGTGGAGATACACACGACTCACAACATATGCTAGTATTTGGAATGTTCGCCTTAATTAATTATTAATTGAGCCTGAAGACTGGATATAGCACTGAGCAAAAATGTTACACGGATACCAAGTGTCTTAGATGACTTGGACAGACTTTAAGTAGGGGTTTCTAGATGCAAGATGAGAGTGCAAATATGGGTTTTCTTGAAAGAAAGTAGCATTGTATGCGATTGTGGAGATATACACGACTCACAACATATGCTAGTATTTAGAATGTTCGCCTTTATTAATTATTAATTGAGCCTGAAGACTGGATATAGCACTGAGCAAAAATGTTACACGGATACCAAGTGTCTTAGACGACTTGGAGAGCATAGACTTTAAGTAGGGGTTTCTAGATGCAAGATGAGAGTACAAAGATGGGTTTTCTTGAAAGAAAGTAGCATTATATGCGATTGTGGAGATACACACGACTCACAACATATGCTAGTATTTGGAATGTTCGCCTTAATTAATTATTAATTGAGCCTGAAGACTGGATATAGCACTGAGCAAAAATGTTACCGGGATACCTAGTGTCTTAGACGACTTGGAGAGCATAGACTTTAAGTGGGGGTTTCTAGATGTAAGATGAGAGTGCAAAGATGGGTTTTCTTGAAAGAAAGTAGCATTATATGCGATTGTGGAGATACACACGACTCACAACATATGCTAGTATTTCCGAACATTGGGACTACATACGTGCTCTGATCAGGACCTGATTTATGCGAATGACAAGGTGATTTATCATGTCTCATACTGGAAACACGTGACATTATTAATGACACTGACATGAATTAATGATCTTTTACTATTTATGACTCACCACAGTACTTTTGAAATTGTGTTCTGAACATACAATTTTTGTTTACTGAGTCAACAAGAGAAAATTGTGAATAATTTCTCATTCTTACGATGAAAATGACCTAATTTGGACATAAAATAGCTGTGCGTTAAACAGTTGAGCTTACACATACAAATGTGCTTTCTCTTTGATAAGGTAGGTAAAATTAGTTTATATCAAAAAATATAGTTTTAAAAATAAACATTTACTTATTTGTAAGATGCTTTAAAGCAACGGTCAACAAACAACGGTACTCGTATATTTGTGGTACTCAAACCTGACTCAATTGGTTTGCGAGCAAGCAAGTGTCAAAATGTTGAAGTTCCATGAAATTTCAATATAATTTGCATTTCAAGACTAGCTTGTAACAATATTTATTAAAGTAACCTCAAGTAACTAAGTTAAAAATTTCAAATGCATTGTATTTGGTTTAGTGCATATATAAAGTTTCTTCAGATGTTTTCTTTAACCTTTCCTTCCCTGTGTTGGGTATCTTCTACACGTTGCTTCTAATAACCATCAATATCTCTATAAATATAAATATCTGGGTTTGCAGATCCATTAAAATTGTATGTCCAAATCAAATAACCTGTTGTTTTTTCGCAAATTGTGTATTAATAATAAATAAATTAAATATGTTCATTCATTTGCAAAGTGTTAAGAAAGTTTACAGTTTCTAAGGAAATAAATTAATTAAATTAGAATTTTAATTGATATACATATAAAATTATTTCTAATTTAATGACAAGTTGCAGTGGTCGAGTTTCTGGTAAAAATTCTGCATTTTCAGTGTCCATAATACATTTTTCGTTGCTAACTGGCTAGGAACACATATATTTGAACAAATCAAAAAAATAACTGAAAAGGGTTAAAAAAAAAAGTACGAAAGTATGCGAAATAAACAATTTTGGAAGGCATCCAAACAAATCGTAAACTCGAACCAACTGTATAAGAAAAAAATCTTTCCAACTTTTGCATATCGAAAACAAAACGTCTTACAATATTTTTTGTACAATCCAATATTCTGGCGTAGTTTTATATATCATTTTTTTGTAAAATAAAAGCAAAAGGAAAAAGTTGTGCAATAAATCAAAGAAGTTTTCTTCGTCCTCCCGGACCGGAAGCTGGATTGGGAATAGTTTTGAGAAGAGGAAGCACTCGAAACGTGCTCTAAACTTAAGGAATCTCATATACTCGTACATAGTCATGACAGCGATTTAGTTTTTTTGCCATATATTCAAATTATGCTAAAGTGCCTTCACTTTCATATGAATTAAATGGGAATTTATTGTAAACCTAAAACATATTGGATATATTTGTTAAAAGCTTGATGGAATTTATAAAATTACTTTTTTGTATTTCAAACCTTAGTACACAGTATGTTTATTTATTTTTGGTACATATACACCCAATAGGCTTTTGAAAACTATTAACACTTGCCTTACTGTGCTAAACAATTCCACCAGCCACTGTGCTGGACGCTCAGAATCCAGTGAAAAATGTATGTTTTAAATTAAAATTATGCAAAATCTGCTAGGTTTTTTTTTGTAATTAGCTATAAAATTATTTTATTTTGTAAGTCCTGGTCACTCACTATCCATCATAGGGTGGCAAGTGTTAACATTTCATAACCACCAGTCTACATTCACCCACAGCAGGATATAGATCTCTTCAAGCTGTTTCCAAAAAATCCTGTCTTTTGCGCATCGCTGCCTTGCGCATATCGCTATAGTACCCGGCGGTAAGTAATACACATCGGGCTTAACCCTTCCCTTACGGTGATAAAAATAATACGCGTGCTCCGGTGTTGGGTAGTGAGTACGCAATAAAAAATTAGCGATTTTAAATCGGAAAAATAAGAACATTCATAGATAATCCCCTTAATTAATTATAATCGAAGTTAAAAATTATAATAATTGAGATTTATTTGCTGAAAACATTAAAAAACCATCTGGCAACGCTCACGGAACGGGCGTACGTCTAGCCTATTTGCAAGCTTAGAAGCCACTAGTGGCGCGGAACGTCAGTCGCATACCCCGGCGCTTACGCTTAATGCTTGCGACGTTGAGACAATTCAGCTCCTCGCAATTCAGTCTAGTATGCAAGAGTGAGATGCGAATATAGTGTCGCGCTTCCCGCATACTATTCACCTATCGTCAAGACGAGGCACTCGCAGCGTTTAAATGCGAATTTGTTTTCGATCTTTACAAAACACCTCGATGTAGTCGATACATTCTGATTATTATTAATATTATTTTTTAAATCAATGCGTAAATATAATATGGAGGAATACCTAAAATCTTAACCTTGTATTTAATATATTTATAGAGATATTGATGGTTATTAGAAGCAACGTGTAGAAGATACCCAACACAGGGAAGGAAAGGTTAAGATAGAGACTGTCGCTTTGTAAAGCGTCGTCTCTGTCGCACGATGCGTTAACATCCCGTGTGACAGAGACGATGTTCTACAAAGCAACAGTCTCTTTCTTAAACCCAATATGTATTACTTACCACCGGGTACTGTACATGCTTACGTATTTCGTCCACCCAGCGTGCCTTCGGTCTTCTTGTAGGCCTAGTTCTTCATATTGGATTCCACTGGATTACTTCATACGTCCAACGATGGTCCGTTATTCGGGTGACGTGCCTAGCCACCTCCCATTTCAATATTTTTGCGATCTCTATTACATCGTCATATTTTGTTTAGGCTGTACACTCAGGTGGATGTACACTCATTGCGTTTGCAGTCTCATATGTTACAACTTAGCATGCACTTCTCTATGCTGCGTAGTGTTGTCTGGATCTTTTGTTTCATTATCTTTAAAAAAAACTGCCAATATTTTGCATTCATATGTAAGATGCATTAGTTAATATCATCCACCGCTCACTTAAAGAGACAGAAAGTTAGAAATAAAAACAACATGTAAGATTTTTTCATAAAAAACAAGTGTCAACAATATTATGTAAAAAATAATGGTTTGAATAACTAATTAAAAAAGACAAGTAATAAATTAACTTTAAAGCAAGAATAAAACAGAAAAAAACAATTATATACAACAGTTACATTAGAAAACATCATAAATAATAATATAAGTTTACATAATGTAAAAAAGTTATCGGAAACACTGACCGTGGCTTTGTTGGTAAACAATGTAACCGAGTCGTAAAAAAATACACAACGGTAAATAAAACAATATTTTAAAGTAATAGGAAGAAAACAAAATCAGGTCGTAATACAAGTTTTGTGGTAAAAAAAAAGGTTGTATTAAAATTAGAGAAAGTGTCAATCAGGTCAAGTTTGAAACGTGCCATGGAAATGTTAATAATATCCATACCGTATGTGTGTTGGTTTCTCAATCAAAACATACACACTATAGGGTACCCACGTCCCTTAATATTGTTAACATGCAGGGTCAACGACCGATGAATCAACCTCTGGATATCTACAATTGTCACATACCAGAAACGTCAACACTGTAAACACGCAAATAATATTTACGTTGCATTCCACGGTAGAGGGAGAGCGCATCGCTTTGTCTCACCGTTTCGGCAATAAATACCCTACCCGCTATATTATTAGCAACGTCTGCAGAGACCAGGGCACGCGCAGGAGTGAGACAAAGTATATATCGCGGGCGCATTCACGCACATCTATAAAATACCTACTTATCGACAAATAAACATTATTATTCACTCGACCATTCATTGATTATTTACTCTCACTTTTATCGCATTCCTGAATTTTGTATTTTATTTTAAATACAAACAAATCAAGATCATCACGACGTATCAAGACAAGCATCTCGCTACAACACTATTGAGAGGTTTCTTTCATAGTTTGTTTTCATTTGACACAGTGGAATAATATTTGCAATATATTTGACCTAATGGCTGTTTACCCCAAATGAACCGGTAAAATTGAATTGCATGTTACTTTCACTAAAAATTGCATTTTTTTAAAAGTAAAAATAGTTAATACTATAAAAGTTTCAAAATGTGTATAAATAAAATAAATTTGCTATTATTCATCCTCTTCAAAATCGCCAAATCCCCTCCTGATTTGATTAAAAGTCCTTATTTTGTATGAGTTACCGCCATCCAATGTTCGAGCAAAAAAAAATCACATTATTTCGTCGATATTCTTTCACAACTGAAAATATTTTTCCCGGAGATTTGAAATTAATATTGCGGAGGGACGAAGGACTTTTTTTCATGAAACATGATTCATTACAATCTCAGTGCGAAAATATTTTTGACGTTAATTTTTTAGTTAAGGTGTGAGGAGTTCTGAAATGGGTTGTATTATATTAAATTTTTTTTCAGGAATACTCGAACTTATTTTATGACGAATTTAAAAATAAATAATGAAGGATAATATATCTTGTAATTTATTTTTAACAAACACTGTTTATTCCTTTTTTTGTGACGGTATAACCCTACCGGTTTCAAGGCTTTCACCTCATCTTCAGGGGAGCGCAAACAAGACTAAATGCTGTTCGAACTGGTACCGATATAGACACTTCGACGGTTGGAGGCGGGGAGGTGAGGAAGGCTAGGGATAATTTCGGCCAAGAGCGGGGAGTTTTGGGGAAATAACTGTTCAACAGATGCTCCGATCGGTATACTGACTTAGAAATTTCTAGGGCCTCTAATGTGTCCAATTTATTTCCGTTGCCGCTAATATGTAAGAATTTGGCATCATCGATAGAAAAAGTATGATTCTCACGGTGACAATGATTAGCCATTTCAGAATAAATTAGAGGATTTGTTAAGGCAGATTGGTGTTCACGAAATCTCTTTTCAAAAGATCTTCCTGTCTTTCCTATATAGAAATTATCACAGTCAGCACATAAAAGTTTATACACACCTTTGTTGCTAAGTATTCCATTT
This sequence comes from Odontocerum albicorne, assembly GCA_949825065.1. Lineage (NCBI taxonomy): Eukaryota > Metazoa > Arthropoda > Insecta > Trichoptera > Odontoceridae > Odontocerum > Odontocerum albicorne. The sequence goes on from OX463857.1 coordinate 31,915,506, forward strand.
TTGCCTTTACCATTAAATAGGAGTTTCCGGAGATTAAAATTAGTGTAAAAAGCTGGCTTTATGTGACTTGGAATATTTTTTGTTAAATATAGTGAAATTTTCTTAAACATTACTTATTGGAGAAATTATCACGTAGTAGTTAACTTGCCAGATTGAACTTCATAAAAAATACATTATCATACAGTGGAAAACCAATTCGATAGTAAAATACAAATAAATAAATGAAGGAATGCCCACTACCTGTAACAATTATAATGGAATTCACAATATAAAGTGGGTGATCAGGATACTTGACGTCGTTGCCACCGGAGATGACTATCTAAGCGAATTTGTGATAAGCATATCCTGTTACTCAAAGGGTAAGAAGCTTCAGAACTTGCAATAGCTTGTCTGTCTTGTTTCACTATTGGGTCTCTGATAACTAGCAACAGTTTCAAGTAATTTGGCTCTATTTACTGCTGTTTGCTCTCAGCTAAGCTGAGCATTAATATTATAAAGCGTATCATGCAGTACATTCTTATATCTCTAGCGCTGACCACCGTGTCTCCTTTTGCTCTCTTCCAGCTCGCCAAAAAGGATAATACTTGAGGGTCTGTAAAAATATTTACCAATTTGGGTAAAATATTTTTTTAACAACTAAGTAAGACCATTTTGTTTCAACCGGGGGGTTGCGAATTTGGAACCATTAGTTACTAGTTTTTTTTAATTTCAGTCTGATGTTTACTTAAGGGTTTTTTAAACACCAACTGGGAGGCTGGAAGAGACTCCTACATAGCAATTAACGTACTCGTATGAAGGAAACCAGGCTGTATATTTTTTTTTATTCTGAACTACCAATTTAAACACATAACCACACGTTTCGATTCTACATAACACAAAAATACTACAAGCTTTATACAAAAACAATCTTAGGTTCGATTTCTGGCGGATTCACTTCCGTACTGGTCTTACTTTTAGACCTTTAACATTAAAATGAATGATGTATATCAGTTTACTCTCTGTTTATATTTATTTCGAAAAAAAATGTGTTTGTACTTTTACGTTCAATATACCAACACAGAAATAGAGCTCTGTAAAAAATTGCCTAATAAAACTCTGCAGCAGACTAAATCTGCTGATCGGCATGAAAGTCTAGTCTTCTTATCATCGGATTTTTGTGCTTGATCTTTTATGACTGTATGTGGCTGAGGTGCAACACCTTGCACTTCAGCAACATACTGTCACAAAATACCAATACACGCACTTACGACTTTCATTCACATGATTTCTGACAATTATACTGGGTATAGGGATTGCCTATCCTATAATCTTACTTTAATTAACGTGTCCATACATTATTAGACGATTTCCTATATCTTTATTTACATCGAACAACCTGATATATGGATTACGACGTGATAATCTCTTTCAACCTACCGGAGATATGCTTAAATAAAAAAAATACTGAAACTCTTTTTAATGAAATTGGATAACAACGGGAATCACTTTCGTTGGTACACAAGTGTTTTTTCAATTTGGCCAAGAAGGTCGTTATAATATCGTGTGTTTTGTATTAAATATTTTGGATCAAATCAATATGGACATTTAGCAGATCCTTTTTACTCACAAGTGACATGTATGAAACTGTCGCAAACAAATTATTTATATATGAGTAACATTTTCGTGAATGCGTAGCAGTTATTTATTGGATTTTTCAGATTAGTTTATAAACTGTATTTATTATGTGAAAATGTTCATTTTACGGGTAATTCTCGATAAAACAAAAATTTCTTTTTTTCTAAAATTGTCCTAAAATAGCGAGAAATTTCTGAAACTTTCAACTAGACGCTACTTTCGTTCAGAAGATGTCTTTTTTGCAGACAATTTTTTAGGCGCTTAAGTAAAGTCTGTGTAAAAATTTAGTTTTTTTTACTTTCATGTGATGTGATATGATATATATCTTAGTATAAAACAAAGATATCTCGTCATTTATTGTTTCATCACATCATAGCTTTGAAAGTCAGTAAAAAAAAGTATTTTTTTAATATTTTTAAACACTCTAGTTTTAGTCACATGTGTTACATTGAAAAGGTTTCCACCCTTGCACCAGCCTCACTGATATCACATGCCTTATGTTATATATTCCCTGTCTTGGTGAAGTTTTTTAGGTTACAGATTTGCTGTTAACTTGTTTTAACCAAGTTTCAGCCTTCAACCTAAACCAGCAGATAAGCTTAAACGCATTGGGGTTGAATTGACAAGCAATAGTTTGCATGTGTATATCTGATATCTCTATAAATCAGTGGTGGAAAATGACAGAGGGGGATAAAATACAATGCAAACAACTTTTCCAATGGTTCAACCAATTTTAAGATTTGCATTCAGAAAAAATATCCCAGACAAAGGACATTTGAAAGAGTGAATCCAGGGAGATGAAAATAGTTGCAGTATGAAACAATTTTCGCAATATTTTTCGAAAATTGAAAAGTTTAAAAATATGTTTTTTCTTGGTACCATAATCACCATAATCACAGACAGCCACATTGCATCCAATGTTGGATATGAATAATGTCTCTTGCGTATTACGTAACTTGCGTATTATGTCCTGTGAATACGTTTCCGATTTATGTCCTCCACTTATCAAATGTCATCGGATCATCGTGACGATCTACATAGTCTAGTTGGTAAGACGTTTGATTTTCACTCGGAGGTTTCAGGTTCAATTGCCAACATCACCAAAAAAATAAAAATATGCTTCCAAATCTGGTATAGAAGTTCACCTGGTAACAATATTCGCACGCGCCAAGTACGTGTTTGTGTGTTGTTTATATACATGTGCAGTAGTATTGCCAACACGTGCAATACATTAATCACGAGTTCCGAGACTACTCAAGTGATTCTAAACTAAAAGCTCGATTACTGGAACCGAATACAATGTTATCTCCCGGCCATCCTCTTCAAAAAGACTTGTTGCATGGCTTATACGATAAAGTAAGGGGTGAAAATAATATTTGACATACAAGAATAAGGTTAGCATTAGCAATACAGTTAACTTATCAAAATATTTAACGTATTTCCTTTTGGAATAATTTAATAAAAAAATTAAAAAATCAAAGAATTGATAACAAACAATGATACTCTCTATTCCTAAAGTGATGAAATTCTTGTCTTGCGTTCGGGAGGTTACGGATTTGATTTCCGTTGATACAGAATTTTTTGTTTAAAATTTCTAGTGTAATTTTCCCTGAAGGTTTATTTAATACCTTTCTGGTTGATTGAAAAAGATTCTGAAATAAAACAAAACCCAACAGGCTGTACCGTATACAACTTAAAGTTTAGAAACCAAAATTATTCAAGCTCATTTAAAAACCAATTTGTACCCTTTTTCAAGTATTTATTCCCTAAAAAAACATCTAGGTCTACAAGGAAAAAAAAAACATCATTCAAAATCTTTTTAAGTTTTCACTCTTTGAAATGAAAAAGAGTTCTGAACAAACAGAAGAGACTACTCTTGTTGAAGAATTAGAAGTAAGAAGCCTTAATAAATCCGGAGAAAAGGAAGAACCACAAACAAGGGAAAGAACATCTAATTTCTGAAATGGAAAAAAACCTCTTAGGGGTCTTTTAGATTCAATATTCACGCACCGAAGTGCAGAGGAATAATGAGACAACACAAGGAGAAATTCCCATCGCGGTATAAAGGACGAGACTGTGAACTGTTTTAAATCAGGGCTTTGAAACTTTGAGACCTAGCAGACTAGAAAAAAATCCACAATACTAAATTAACACTTGCCTTACTGTGCTAAAAAAATCCACCAATCACGGTGCTGGACGCTAAGCGTCCAGTTAAAAATGTATATTTTAAATTTAAATTATGCAAAATCTGCTAGGTTATTTTTTGTAATTAGCTATAAAAATCCTTGTATTGTGTATTAAAACGTCGAATAATCAAATAAAATATAAGTCCTGGTCACTCGCTATCCATCACAAGAAGGCAAGTGTTAATAATAGTTTTATTGGAAAGGGTAACTGTAAAGAACAAGTACATAAATAATAAGACGAAAAATCTCAATTTTGTAGATACAAAGAACCGCTTCACTAGGCAAGGCATGTGATGAAGTAGTCTTATTACTTAATTCCTCATATGTTTATGGAGTACATGCAGTGTTAATACTCGTTATGAAATGAATCTGTGGTAAATAGAGAAGAAACGTAATTATTAAGATCAAATGTGAGTTAATGTGTTAATTAGTATGAAAAAAAAACGTTGAAATGGTTTGTATAAGTCGAACGGATGAGTTACGAAAGATTGAAAAAAATATCAAATCATACGTCTGAGTCGTGGTGGAGAAAAACCGAGAAAAGTATGAATGGATCAAGTGAAATAAATGTTGTCAAGTAAAATAAATGGAAAAGAACAAGTAAAAAAACAAGGAGATGTATGAGAAGATATATATATATTTTATGTATAACAAGAAATATACTTAATTTGCAAAAAAACAGCAGGTAATTTAATTCGAACCCAGAATTTTAATAGATCTGGGTTTATTGCCTTTAATTTGTCGTGTCCCCAGTAAACTAGGATTTTGCTTATATCTCACTGAGGACATATGGCATGAAAAAATAAATCGATACTTCTTTCCGATTTTGTATTATATAACACCCCGTTGCACATTCTCATCAATCTGACAAACAGTAACACTCAATTACATATGTATACATTACACGAAATCAAACTCCTCACACTTCATCACTCCAGAAATACCAAAAATTTTCATCCCACAATATACCGCACATAATCATAAATAAAACAACAAAAATATATAAAAATATAAAACACCACACTCAAGAACTCACACAAACCTCTTCCACAAGTCATTCCTCTTGCAAGCCCAAATACTCAAACTCCTGTCGCAATAACAACCACGCTCCGATCGACTGCCTAAATTGTTTCCCTCATGGATGTGGAAGAGGAGTTTTCTGTACTTTCTATACCTATCTCAACACGGAAATAACGGGTGTGTGTATTAATGTATGTATACATTAGTGCTAAATTCTGAAACACTCTCAGAGCTGAAATTTTCACTTTGCATTGAGTGATTAGGGACACATGCGAACATAAAGCTGTTGTATTAATTAATACGAAGAAGAACACATAAGATGGTTTGGATACGTAGAAGGAATAAATGAAGAAATACTTATAAAATAGTATAAATTGAAATGTAAGTGGAATGCATGGTACAATAACATGAAAACATGGTTAGATCAAGTGAATTATATTATGAAAGAAGGAAATATATAGTCAGATATTGATTTAGAGTTGTATGTAAATATGATGGAGGTAAAAAATACCAAAGATGTACTTTGCAATAAGAAAGTCTGGCACTCTCTCAATTTTCCTCACCTCGACAGAGAAATGGCGTAATGGTAAATACGCATTAATATGATTTTCCCTTTCAGTGTAAAAAAGCCTTTTCTCAGAATTAAAGTTTTTTCCTCAGATTTTCACTTTCTCGCTGTTATTTCCCTTCCATTTTTTTCTTAGAATCCGTATCGACCCAACACTCCTCTTTAGTTGAAGATCACTGTTTTAAGACATTTTCTTCTGACAATGGAAAAATTGAGCCAAGAAAATGCAAGAAAACAAGAGCAAAATACAGATGTCGGATATCCAGCTTTATGTCTTTTGTGTAAACTTTAAAGTGGCTTTTCCTTGCTTTTTCAAGGAAATGGATTTGCGACATGTTTTGAAATCATTACATATACGTATTTATCTCATATGGAAACTAAAAATTATCCATCAAAGATAAAAGCTTTAATTTAATCAAATTTTGTATTTAAATAACATATCTAGAAATTAAGTACTTTGTTATTTATTTATTTAAACGTTCAAATGAACTTCTCGATACTTTTGTTAGTGCTCCTCTGATGATGCAGTAAAAATCTTGAAACCGGTAGCGTTTACCGTTATATTAAGTACAATATACAGTGTTTGACTGAATCAAATACAATGTTTTAAACATCCTCATTGTTAACACATTAAACGAAAATGATAATGTATTTAAATTTATATATTAAATTTAAAGTGAGATGAAAATTTATATATCAAAAACCAAATACATGATGAACAGCTTAACTACACCAAAACCAATAAACGTAGATGGAAAGCCGCTAGAACTTGTCCAGGAATATGTGTATCTGGGCCAACTTATTTCCTTTGTAGGTGGCATATCGGAGGAAATAGCACGAAGGACAAAACTGGCGTGGAGCTCATTTGGACGTTTGAACAACATCTTCAAAAGTAATCTCCCAATATCCTTGAAGCGAAGGGTCTACGATCAGTGTATTATGTTGCTGTGCTGTGAGACATGGACGCTTACAGTAAAGAACACACAAAAGCTCCAGACCGCACAAAGGGGCATGGAGAGATGCATGTTGGGATATACTAAAAGATACCGTAAACGAAACATCTAGATTCGCAACATAACAAAGGTAGAAGACGTTATAAAGGTGTGCAAAAGAATGAAGTGGCAATGGGTAGGACACGTAGCCAGAATGTCAGACTCCCGATGAACATTCGAAATAATCCAATGGTATCCAAAATGCATAAAGAGGCCCAGAAGAAGACCGAAGGTATGCTCGATAGATGAAATCAGGAAGCATGGCCACATCACATGGCATCAACGAGCAAAAAACCGAACAATTTGGAGTCAACTAGGGGAGACCTTCATCCAGCAGTGGGTCGACCCTGGTTGACAATGATGATGATGATGATATAAAATTATTTTTTTGTCAATAAACCGCACTCTTATGATATTAGTAACATGCCACCAGTCTGATATAATCAATATTCTCATAACAAACTGGGAGCATTCCGCCTGAAGAGAGCATCAGGATGAAATGTAGACGTGAAGCGAGTATTAATGTAATCAGAGGATTAAGAAAGTAATTTATCACTTAGAATTGTATGTTTTATAGCTTTGAAATTAAAATAAGTACTTACGAGATTACACGAAATTTCTTCTATGTTTTTGCCAATCCTTCATTTTTTCACGTGAATTAATTCTTTATTTACAGAAAGTTAAAAAATAACACAAACCTGTAGATACTTAACATATTTTATTTTAAGTGTTAATTTAGTAAATTATTATACGAGTATATACATTTTTTTGTTTTCTTTGAGGAAATGAGAAGCTTCATAAACTCAACAACATTTAAAATAATCCCAAGTAACTTGTATTTCAAATCTTGTGACAATGAGGTTAAACTCAATTTATTAATGATTTTGATGTTTAATAATGGGTTAACTCAGAAAAACTGGAGCAGGTTGATGTTCTGTGTTATTTGGCAGGATATTCACGTGTGAAGGAAGGGTGAGCTTAAATAAATATTGAAAGAAGAATAGCGACAGGGAAAAAAGAAAACAGACTTAGTGCAATATACTTCAACCGCACAATATCAACAGTTGTAAAAATGACAATACACAATGGTGTGTTGTTGCTCATCTTGATGTGCGGAAAAGAAACTTGCACTTGGCAGAAACCGATAAAAGTAAGATTAGTTATGTTGAGAAACGTGCACTGAGGAAAGTTTGTGGAATCTTAATGTATGAAAGAAATCAATATAAGGTGTTATATCGTAAGTAAGATGTGTGTCTAAGATTCATCTTCAACCTACGAAAGTATGACCATATAACTTCATACCAGAAGGCATTGAACTGGTTGAATGTTAGAAATAGACGCCAAATTCATATACTGTCTCTATTGTATAACATTCTTAACTATCCCGCCGCACCCTCTTATCTAGCCGAAAATTTTCAGCTTCTTTCCAATCATGGATTAGTGCTACGCTCAAACAGAGATTGTTTATTGGCCTTTCCAGTTCACCGCTCCTCTTTCTTTACGTCGTCCTTTACTGACCATGCAGTGCGACTCTGGAATCAGTTACAAACCAATATAAGACTCGCTCCGTCCTTGGCATGCTTTAAGAAGCGACTGAAAAAACTCTTAATTTCTAGTCAATAAAATAACGTGTTTCATTCCTGATTTTTATTTTCATTTCCTCTCCACCATCCCTACCTTTTCTTTTGATTGATGATATCTCACTATTATGTGAAAAATAATATTCGGGTGATTGTCCGTCTTTGTGGGGTTCGTGGTCATGTGCTCACGTATGTGTTTATGGATTTCGTGGGGATAGATAGTCATTTGAATGATTTATGCGACCACGTAACTTGCTTCATTTACTTTTGTCTGGTTGGTTGGAAGAGATTGCTGCCTGGCAATAAGCCCGCTAGATTGTATTGCAATAAAGTTGTTAAATAAATAAGATGAAGAAAAGATCTTTAAGGTGATTTGGACACGTGGAGAGAGTGGATGACTAAAATAATGACTCAACGAGTATTAACCCTTTTAATCCCACGGGGCCGATTATCGGCCTCAACTGGCGTACGCGAAAAATCCCACGGGGCCGATCATCGGCCTCAAAGTTTTCATACAAGTTTTTATGTTGAATAAAAAAAAATTTAATATTTTTTTTATGAAATATGAATATAACTTACTATTTTACACTTTACAGGGAGGTCTCCACAAAAAAATTGGTTTTAAAACTAAATATTAACTCAGATAAAAAATGAAATATAAACTACTGTTTTTTTTTCCGAAAAGCTCTTAGGATTTTTCGCACATTGTATGCAAAATATGCTGGAATTAAAAAGGTTAAAAGACAAGGTATGCGCAAAAAAGGTAGACCTAATAAAACGTGGCTAGATCAGATTTCGAAAGAAGGTAAAGTGAGAATTATGAATGATATAAGATTGTGCATGACAAAACGTATGAATTTGAAAGAGGCGAAAGTTGTGCTTTGATAGGAAAAAATGCAGATATGCTCTTTATGCCTATCCCGCAAGGAACACAGTGTAATAATAAGGATGTATTCACTATTTTCTGCAAAATTATTTTACGCGTATTTTTTTAAAGTAAAATGTAAAAACACATTATTAATTCTGTTTTAGTAATACAATCAACTTTGAAACAATGACAAAGTTTGGAAACATATCTTTTAGTAAGTTAAAATGGTTTGTTTTATGTAAAGTGACAAAGCAGTCACATATCATTAATAAGGCAGGCTAGACCCTTGGCCAAATTTATGCGCGCTTGACGCTTTTGACACTTTAGAGCACAAACTCAATTTGACATACACTCAGTAATTTGACTCAAAAGTATGCAAATTCGTTACGACATACTCACTCAACTGACGGGCAAAGGTTGTTTTTGAGTTGTAGACTCTAACTTGAACTAAACACCAATGAAATCTATTTGGAATAATTTATAGTTTTTTTTTAGTTTGACAACTTTACAACGTCATTTATTGTATGTACGTGTATTTAAAATAATAATTTCTAAATATACAGAAACCAGACGAAATAACTTGTTCTTCTTCTTAATATTCCTCTCCACGCTGGAGGCTGGCAACAATCATGGCTTTTTTTATTTTGTTTGCAGATGCTCTGAAAAATGTTTCAGTGTTACTGTGAAACGACTCTCGTAGGCTCCTAAGCTAGGATTTATTTCGTCTTATATCACTTCGTTTTCTTTGTATCTTACCCTGCAATATGACATAGAAGATTTCATACATGTGTCGTCTCATGGAATAATGAACTATTTACAAAAAAATTATTTTGTTATTCCACTTATTTTATTTCACTGCACGTCTTCTTACATCTTATCCTGAGACTGAAAATAAATCCTGAAATCCTGAAAAGAGCTTAAATCAGGCCACTGGATAGGGGGTAAAAACACGTGCAGCAAGGAAAAATGTGATAACCGGAACAAGAAAGTAATTTATTGTTAATATTCTTGTATTATATTTCACAAAGTTAACGCCGAATAATTTAATTAAAAGAAATAAATATAATATTGTTGAGTATATTTAAAACTTTTCCCCCTTTTTGAAGATAACATTATAATTATTTTTTTATTAACCATTGAGGTAGCAACCATATAAAATATGTTTTTTCAGGGTGAAACCACAACCATTCTAAAATAACGGAATTCATTTTATACACTGACTTTTGCCCTCCAATATACGTTGAAAGATTTCATGTTTTTCTCTTCGTGTTATGTGTCCAAACTATTTTTATTTCCTCCTTAAAAGAAACAATAAATTAAAAAGTCATAAAAAAATTATGAGAAGGTGTATATGATAGATGTAGAAGAGGTAAAAGTCTGGAATTTTGACCTATTTGCCTACCCCTGCAAGAAAAATGCGGGTATATACTCGTTTGTTAAATCTTCATGATAGTTTAACGTTATGAAGCAGTTCAGAGTAGATAATCTGAAAATCACGTATAAACGTCATCGTTGCTGTGGCTCATATTTAAGAATTCCCTTGCCATTCCAACACACATTCAGTTAAAAAGCAAAACTGCGCCATGGAGTTTTTTTCTTTAAGTTAGTGAGCCATTGTAAACTAGCAAATCACCGACTACATAGCTGTAGTGGGTCCGATAGCACACCAAAGTGAGACGTTCGAAGCATACCGACATGTTTTTGTCTTCTTTTTTTTTAAAAGAATAGATAAAAACGAAGGCATCTTATTCCTTCGAATACAAGTTGAAAAAAAAAAGTTTTTTTGAGGGCAAAAACACAGCGCGGGGTTCAAACCGGAGATCTTCCACACGGAAGTCCAGTGCGTTACCGCGCGGCTATGGAACCAAGATATTTCTTTCTAGCCTATAACCGCATATTTCAGAATGTCAAACAAACTCGCTGATAACTTAAGATGAAATTTTTTGCAAATTATGCCATTGAAATGCAAGTTATGTTTATAAAACATCACGTGCCTGAAAATCTTTTTAAAAAATATACCGTATTAATATTTTAATTCAGATTTAACAAAATTGTTTCCTTTTAGTGAAAGTTTTAACTAAGGTCAAAATCATCTTCATTAAATTTCCATGTGAACTCAAGACAATAATTTATGCCCTAATCTAATTTTTGGAACCCAAATTCATAATTCATAGGTCACCCTATTAAGTCTTGTCAGCTTTTAAGGATGGGGAACCCAGATGTCCATATCACTAAACATTAGGGGTCTTAAATGATGGGGTAGCCAAAATTTATTATTAAATGGGAACGTAAATTACCGATTTTGACGTTAAATAATTTGAAAGTTTATGGTTTACACTATCGATAATTTGTTATACTCGAAGGACAAAATGCCATTAACGGTTAACTAAGGTTCATGAATTTAATATTAAGTTTCACTAATGAAAATAACTACTTATGCTATTAATAACTTAACTTTTATTTCAAAGTTAAGTGATGAACGTCAAAGTGTTGTAGCTTTTTTTTATTATTTCAAAATACATATATAACCTCATTCCAACTCCCTATTGGGGCTAGCAGACAGGAAAACGTGAAAGATTTTCTTATTGCAACACGCAATATAACATTCATCTATACCCGGTGGGGGCGCAGAACTCGCTCATGGTGGAGAAAGTACAAAAAAAAATATCTACGATATCTCTATATGAGAGAGTTCGGTGTCTATCCATGGCTTTATCCTACTCAGTTTCTGCTGGGCATGCTCGCGTATAATTCCTTGAGCGTAAGAAGAGATCTGCGTCTCCTGGTACACGTTATCAAACTCGTTCGAGGAGTTGTGAGCTGTCCAGCATTACTACAAAGATTAGCGTTAAATGTTCCTAACAATTACACTAGACTGCTCCGGCAAGAACTGTTCTCAATAACATACGCAAGAACGGGTCTTCCAGCCACTATGCCTGTTGGAAAGGCCTTAACTCTTCTGGACGGGACTGCTTCGGATATTGACATATTTCATATCACATTACCAAAAGCAAAAGTAAATTTTCTTCTTAGATTGAGCGCGTTAGAAAGCACTCATCAACATACTTAAGTGACTGTGAATATATACTATATGTATCATATGTTTGTGTGTATATACTCGTATGTATGCATATTCATTATTTTTTATTTTATAAATTTTTGTATTTTTTTCTATGTAATTTTTCTTTTTTTTAATGTCTTGTATTTTTCAAAGTAATTGGGCTTAGCCTGTTTTGAAAAAATAAATAAAATTAAAGAAAAATGAAATAACTTATCATGTAACTTTTGCGATCTATCGAACTTTCTTTCAAAATATCATTATTTGGTCCAACCATAAATTTTTAGTTCTTGTACTTTTTTTACATTTTTTAAAATAGTTTTGTAGGTCATTTTTTTCCAAGCATTACATACAATCAATTCAACAGCGCTTCCTGAATAACTCAACCGAAAATAAGGGATGCTGTTAACAAGAGGGCCGTCTGATTATCTAGTACATAGGCTAAAGACAAACATAAATTTAAATATAAAATGCCCTTACAACAAAACCAGTTCAGAAATCAAACCTGAAAGCCTGCTTGCTTTACATACATGTCAATCGTTATACTACGGCTGCTGTAATTTTAAAGTGTATATTTGTAAATTTACATTGTTTCTTTTTACCATTGAAGACAATGTTATGAACGGTGTGTTTAAAGCTTTCACCTCGTCATCAGTGCAGCACAAATAAAATGTAACCATGCCAAGGCTGGTCCAATAGACCACACGCATCTAACAATAAAACATCGGATTGGGTGCTTTGGGTAAAGAGGAAGGAGGCAAGAAATGACTTCGACAAACATCGGTGAGAGCTTGGGAACATGTGTTTACTAAACGTTCAACCGAATGCACTTACTTTGATATTTCCAGTGTCTCTTATCTGTTTGATGTATTTTAACCTCTGCAGTGTTAACGCGTAACCTGTATATATAGTATACTTTATATTTGTTTTATCAAACACTGTTTTCCCCTTTAAAAAACGGTTTAAGGTTTTCACTTCAACACCAGGGGAGCATAAACAACACTGAATTTTGTTCGAACTGGTACCCACGTACACGCTTCTAGCGGTAAAAATCGGGTAATAATATCATTAGTAACGGAAATAAATTGGACAGATAAGAATCCCTACAAATACTGAAATCAGTGAATTAGGATGATTATCTGGTAATTACAAACATTTCCAAGATCTCGCCGCTGCTTGTTGAAGTTGTCTCTTCTGCCTCTCTCCACCCACAATCCCCAAACAGATCTTGGGAATGTTTGTATTGGCCATCTCAATACACTAACTAGAATATTTCTAGGGCCTCTAATCTGTCATATTTATTTCCGTTATTAATGATATTAAAACCTGAGTTTTACCGTTAGAAGCGTATATGTTGGTACTAGTTCAAATATAATTAAGTCTTGTTTGTACTCCCCTGATGCTTACACGAAAACCTGAAACCGTTATAACAACCTTCAGCTAGATTGTTTACCGTTAGAAACATGTATGTTGGTACAAGTTCGAACATTATTAAGTCTTATTTGTGCTTCCTGATGATGAGGTAAAAACCTTGAAACCGGTATGGTTATTCCGTTATATAAAGGGGAACAAACAATATTTGACTAAATAAATTATAATGTATTTAAGCCTCCACAGTGTTATTACCTTAACTATAAAATAATAAACTTTATATATGTTTTGTTAATCTTAATTTATTCGTTATAATGCCCAAATCATCTCAGAGTGTTCTTGCTCGTCTTACTCAAAATTAAATTCTTATTCATTCCTTATCATTTCATTTTTCAAAATATATCAACAATTTTAATAATAAGCTAAGTGTTTATTTGATTCTCATTCTTAAATTTCGTCTTGTTTTAGATGTTTAATTTCGCGAAGAGAATAAAGATTGAATAAGTTTATGCTGAGATCTCTAAAATCTCTTTGCTCTACGCTATTTCCCTGTCCGACACCCACTTCCTAAAGTATTTTTGTAGAGCTAAAAATGGGACATTGAAAAATATCTCTATTCTCCCTCGGGAATGCATTGTAAATTCATGGTGCGAAAGAATTTATTTTCTTCGTGCCAAATTATGTATGTCCACGCCGGAGCAAGATTTTGTGAATTTTCCATGAAAACATATTAATTTTAAATTGAATAGTCTTATTTTAGAGAATTTTCTCTTAAATTAGTAATACGCGGTATTTTAATAACTTGCCAGTTTTTCATATTTTTACCAAAACAAACATTTTCTATTTAAATTGTAATAATTTGACCATCCCTAGTGGTCCAGTATAATTATGAGACATCGTGTGAATGAAATACACCTGCTCGTGTATTGGTTTACTGCACCTTTTTACACCTGCGCTTGTATTAGTTTATTTTTTCTTTCTTCAATGAAAAATATTTGATATCCTCGCAGCCGGGCTCGCCCTATATTGATGGGATGTATCTCAACCTTGGGGATGATACGAGACCAGCCCAGATTTTTTAAAAGCTTCTCTCTCAAATCTTGTTTTCTGCAGTTCATCTTGAGATATATGTGCGACTTCAGAATGTATTAATTTATGTATATACCATGTTGCTATCAATAAACCAATATGTATTTTATATTAGTTGTTATATTTCAGCAAAAACGCAATCTTGAAGTACCAAAACTATGTTAGTTGTTATATTTCAGCAAAGACACAGTCTTGATGTACCAAAACTATGGTAGTTGTTATATTTCAGCAAAGACACAGTCTTGATGTACCAAAACTATGTCAGTTGTTATATTTCAGCAAAGACACAGTCTTGAGGTACCAAAACTATGTTAGTTGTTATATTTCAGCAAAGACACAGCCTTGATGTACCAAAACTATGTTAGTTGTTCTATTTCAGCAAATACACAGTCTTGATGTACCAAAACTATGTTAGTTGTTATATTTCAGCAAAGACACAATCTTGATGTACCAAAACTATGTTAGTTGTTATATTTCAGCAAAATCACAGTCTTGATGTATCAAAACTATGTTAGTTGTTATATTTCAGCAAAGACACAGTCTTGATGTACCAAAACTATGATAATTATTATATTTCAGCAAAGACACAGTCCTGATGTACCAAAACTATGTCAGTTGTTATATTTCAGCAAAGACACAGTCTTGATGTACCAAAACTATGTTAGTTGTTATATTTTAGCAAAGACACAGCCTTGATGTACCAAAACTATGTTAGTTGTTATATTTCAGCAATGACATAGTCTTGATGTACCAAAACTATGTTAGTTGTTCTATTTCAGCAAATACACAGTCTTGATGTACCAAAACTATGTTAGTTGTTATATTTCAGCAAAGACACAATCTTGAAGTACCAAAACTATGTTAGTTGTTCTATTTCAGCAAAGATACAGTCTTGATGTACCAAAACTAGGTTAGTTGTTATATTTCAGCAAAGACACAGTCTTGATGTACCAAAACTATGTTAGTTGTTATATTACAGCAAAGACACAGCCTTGATGTACCAAAACTATGTTAGTTGTTCTATTTCAGCAAAGACACAGTCTTGATGTACCAAAACTATTTTAGTTGTTATTACAGCAAAGACACAGTCTTGATGTACCAAAACTAACGAAATTTTATTTCAAAGCAATAATGTATCGCGTTTCATCCCAATTTTCCTTTCCTCTTCACCATATCTTCCATTCGATGATGATATTTAAATTTAATTTTTGTTATATATTTATACTTTTAATGAATTAAAGAGAAATTAATATTAATTTAAAATTTTTTACTGTCGTTTTGTTTCCTTTATTAATATTTGTTCAATTAATGAAAGTTCCAGGACTTTCAGTAGGTTTAATCTGATGAAAATTTTAGTTAGACTGAATTTTATACAGTGCTTTTTTTTCTTTGTTTAATATCGCTATAAAGAATTATAATACGCAGTAAACAAGCTACATAAACTAATAAATTCTAATGTTTATACAGTGCTTTTAATAAATTCTAATGTTTATACCGCTATAAAGAATAATAATACGCAGTAAACAAGCTACATAAACTAATAAATTCTAATGTTTATACAGTGCTTTTTTTTCGTTGTTTAATACCGCTATAAAGAGTTATAATACGCAGTAAACAAGCTACATAAACTAATAAATTCTAATGTTTATACAGTGCTTTTTTTTCGTTGTTTAATACCGCTATAAAGAATTATAATACGCAGTAAAAAAGCTACATAAACTAATAAATTCTAATGTAAAAAAATCGAAGAGTATAACTAGTCAGTAAAATAATCCTCTAGAAATCGAACCTGGAGGGCCAGCTTACTTACTGTAAATATTAACCGTTAAACCACTGGCGCCGACATTATAATTATTTAAGTATCTGACACAAAACATCTTATGTGTTCATTGTATAATTATTTAAGTAACACAAAACATCTTAGGTGTTCATTGTATAATTATTTAAGTAACACAAAACCTCTGATGTGTTCATTGTATAATTATTTAAGTAACACAAAACATCTGATATGTTCATTGTATAATTATTTAAATAACACAAAACATCTTAGGTGTTCATCGTACAATTATTTTTATTTATTTATTTTTATTTAATTAACGACACAACAGTGTTTTTATATACAAATGAACATGTGACAGGTTATACAAGTACTTAAAATTATTGGCAAAAAATAAAAATCTTTATCTTAAACTAACATGAAGATACAAAAAACAGTAGTAATAATAAATTACAGTCCTTGTTTTAAAATTATTTAATAATTATATGTATATTTAAGTTCAATATATGTTATGTATGTATACCACAAAATATTACCAAACTTCACAAAGCAGACTTACGTAATTGTCGAAGACTTATTTTATAGAGGTAAAGAACTCAGATTGGTTTTAAGTGGAATAACGCTTACATAGAACAAAAATTGGATTTTTAGAGAATATTTTTGAGAATCTGAGTTATTTAAGTAACACAAAACATCTTACGTGTTCATTGTATAATTTTATTTTAAAACTTGTTTTTCTTTGAATACATCACTCTTTATAACAACTTATGTTTAGTATGATTTTATTTAGTATAATGTTTAGTAAAAAACTGCAGAGAAAACTGTAGAAATGCATCTAAATCCTTCTATAATTCTATTTTCTTTTTATCGTGTCAATTCTGCTAAAATATTTTCTCCCAGAATTTAACCACCTGGTGTTTACCTTCAATATCCTTGGGATTTGCAGCGAGTTTCCCATGGGATACTCCTCATGCCAGATACAGGGACTCCATCCATAACGCAACATTCCCCATTTTATCCTCGGTTCTCCCAAATTCCTGTTCAGAACCTGTTATTTAAAATAATTAAATTTATTCGAATAAAATAAAACGCATTTAAGTGTATAAAAAACCCTTTTGAAGACTAAAATTAATGGGAAAAATAATCACATAAAAAATAATAAATGGGGAAATTTCTTATCAAAATATTAAGACTTACTTTTTAAAATTGTTTTTACATACAATCCTGTATTTTTCTTGTCGAAGTAGGCAGATAGGACTGAGAGGCACACGTTCTTATAGTAACATTTATCTTTTGTATCTTCTACATCCGTACGCCTTATAAAACAAACATTTCCTCGATTTTATTATTTATAGTTAAGTCATTAACATTGTGGAGGTTTGAAGACACTTTTGTTTGTTTAATCGAACACTGTTTATTCCACTTTTTGTAACGGTGTAACCCTACTGGTTTCAAGGCTTTCACCTCATCTTCAGGGGAGCACAAACAAGACTCATGTTTGTGCTCCCCTCAAAAGTCTTGTTTGTGCTTCCCTGAAAGAGGTGAAAGCCTTGAAACCGGTAGGGTTACACCGTTACAAAAAGTGGAATAAACAGTGTTTGATAAAAAAAATTACAATTTCTTTGAATGTTAGCATTTCCATCTTCCAGAGTTTCATTCACTTGATCCAAAAACGCTTTCTTCAATCGTCCTCTACAACGGTTTCTACTCACATTTGTACTGTGTTTCTTTGGAAGTTTTCTTTGTTCGTTCGTTCTACATACCTTAACCATCTCAGAGAGCTCTTTTTCCTATTACTTGATACATTCGTCGTCATCGTTGCTGCGCCTCGTAGTTGAGGATCTCCTCGACATTCTAAGTTCAATTTAATTGGAAGCAAAGCTATGCCGTAGAGTTTTATTTCTTCCTTAACCCTTCCTTCCTTGTGATGTGTAACTAGTACAAATTTGTTTCTAAAAACTTTAATATCTCTTTAAATATTGTATAATAAACACTGGGTTCAGATTTAAGGTATTTTTTCCGTAATACATTTACGCATTGAATGAAAACATAATATTAATAATGATTATCACTTTTCTTCCCTTTTTTGGATTTATAAATATGACCGAAGTCAAAGGTATCTATGTACCCTAGAATACTAGCCAGGAAAAATACCTTTGTCAACATTTTTAGCTTTTAGTTCACATTCTTCTGTAATTACTTTATTATGTATTCTGTGTAACATTGCCTACTCGTGTATTATTCTAAATGTATGCATTTGTACATAATTAATTCAGCTCTTTTTAATCTTACTACATGTTCAAGTTTCAATCCCGACAATCATTGAAGCAGACTTATTAGCCTTTAGTTCACATTCTTCCGTAATCATTTTATTCCGTATTCTGACGAACAATGTCTCCCCCATGTATTATTCTAAATTAATGCATTTCTAAATAATTTATTCAGCTCTTTTCAATCTTTCTACACGTCCAAGTTTCAATCTCGACTATCATCGAAGCAGATTTATTAGCCTTTAGTTCACATTCCTCCGTAATCACTTTATTCCGTATTCTGTCGAACATTGTCACCCCATATATTATTCTGAACGTATGCATTTCTACATAATTTATTCAGCTCTTTTCAATTTACTACATGTCCAAGTTTCAATCTCGACTATCGACGAAGCAGATTTATTAGCTTTTAGTTCACATTCTTCCGTAATCACTTTATTCCGTATTCTGTGTAACATTGTCTCCTCGTGTATGTATTAACCTTTAGTTCACATTCCTCCGTAATAACTTTATTCCGTATTCTGTCTAACATTGTCCCCTCATGTATTATTCTAAACGTATACATTTCTACACAATTTATTCAGTTCTTAATATATGCCCAAGTTTCAATCCCGACAATCATCATTTCAAATTTTGATGCTGTTTGGTTTGAGTATATAATGTACGAGTATGTTAAAGTGCCCCATTTTCTTTATTTTTAGTATCTTTGAATGTATTCTCACGTATCTTAAATCACATAAAAAATGCATTTTGTTTAAAAAAGAAAGGACATTAAAAATGTTCTGACAAATAGAAAAATTATTAACAATGATGACCTCAGTGTCTTGGTTGATAAAACGTTATTAGTCAAGAGTTGCGGGTTTGAGTCTCACTTTTACCATTTTTAAGGGATTCTCGTCTGGCTTTCACTTAAGTTGTCTTTAACTTCTTTTTGGTCAGTTTGAAGAGATTTATACGATTTAGAATAAAACTACTCGTATATATAGTACAATGAAAATGTAATACGACATGACATTATTTATTGATTGAGATAGGTTATTAAAATCCATTTTAGGACAAATATGTAACAAAATAAATTAAGAATAAGTGACAGGCGTGTTTTCATCTGAAAAAGCATTTTCGTATTTTTCTCAGTAGATTTTTTTCAAGTTTATGAATGAATGAATATTTATTTTTCCTAAACTTATATTTGAATACCATTCCATAATTACTTATCGATATTTATCTAAAACAACGTTGAGGATACCAAAACATAAAACCGTTTAAAATGTTTAAAAAAAGGGAAAACATGCCTGTCACATATTAAACCTCTTCTGTGCCAAGTTGGTAACAAGTCTGTTTCCCAGCCCGGGGGTTGCGGGTTCGATTCCCGTCAGTACCCAAATTTTTAAAAAGGGTCTCAGTCTCGTTTTTATTTAAGGCCTCTTTTGAAATATTACTGTTGAGTTAGGAGAGATTACGTTGTAATAAACCTAACGTTGTAATAAAACTACATTTTTTCACGATAAACCACGAAGTGAACTACTTCTTCATTCTTCTTCTTTAGCCGTTCTGGATCCAGCCCTGGATATAGGCCTCCCCTTCGGTCTTCCACAACTCCCTATCTCGGGCACACTGCATCCACCTCACCCCTGCTACCCGTCTTATATCGTCCGACCATCTAGCCTGTTTTCTCCCCACACCTCTCCTGCCCGTTCTACGCTGCCATTCCAGAACCTTTTTCGTTCATCGAGAGTCAGAGCATCTGGCAATATGTCCTGCCCAGCTCCATTTTAAGGCAGCTGCTCTCTCAACTCCATTTGGGAGTAATTTGGACACTACTGATTGTAGTTCCATGTCACGCTGTCCAAATGTGGGTTGATATGGGGATTTCAAGGTTTCCTTCCTAGGCTAACTGGCACAGGCATTTGTTCCTGTGCAGACGTTACGATTATACCACAAATACTCGGTCGCCAGAGCCTCGTTAGTTATCTAGCAGGGGATACCGCGTGAAGGTGAAGTTGACATTTGGATTGGCTAGGTGTTGTTTGCCATCACCTCTAACATCCCCATACTACTGCAGGTGAAACTACATACAGCAAAAATGTAATATAATACTTTGAAATATTAAGTTAACTTTTAGACCAATTAAATTATATTGAACAAGCGAATCTAATGAGCTGGAAAGACTTTAAAATAAAACTTACCAGAACGAATGCGATAAAAAGATTCCTTTAAAAGTAAAACAAAGAATCAAAACTTAAAGTTCTCATCGCGATAAGATTTATTTGGGGGAGATTTCTTCTCGGATTTCTTCAGGTGGGAAGGGAGACTTTTAGAGAAAAGTAGAACAGTTGGGAAGAAAAAGGAATGCAACTCAAACAGAGGGGAGGTGGACAATGAACTAAGATAGAGTTTGGTCTTATCTTAGTTCCACGAACTTCCAATAAATTCAACAGAAGAAATTAATACAAATTCTCTTTTTTATCACAGAAGTTTACCGTTCTCTTTGATTCTATTTTCATGAGGGTTTCAGAGAAAAAAATCATTAATGAATATAATTTTTCTGTAGATTTTTTTGTAGAAAAAAATATTTCTGTAGTTTTTCCGTGGACCAACATTAAAGCCTCGGCCACACAGGTAGGAGCCTTGCTTGGTGCTTAAAGCTACGCTACTAGGTGACTATAATAGTCGCGTGGCGCGTAGCATGCAGTGTGGGCATTGCGATAGTATGGGGTGCGTTGGTTTGCTAGGATATGTCACCTAGCTCACAGCGTAGCTCTTAGCCCCAAGCGAGGCTCCTGTATGTGTGGCCGAAACCTAAGACTATAAGTTAAGTGAACAGTCTTCCCGGTTTAATTTCAATTATTCTTCTTCATCTTGCCATAGATTTTTCATCCCTTTTTTCAGCATTATTCCTGAGTTGTAAATTACACGGTATCCCTTCATCCCTTTGACGGTTGAGACTCGGCTTTGGAGTTCTCCAATAATAACGCGACGTGAATGTACGTGATGAAGGATATAGAATTGCTAACTTATGAAATTAATATTACTGGATTATAAGATGCGGTGTGTCAAACATGTATTTCATGTTTAAAAAAAGCGATCTTCATGAAAATTTACCTGAAATAAAATGCCTTAATATATTTCATAATTTAAGGGGGTATTCTACTGTAGAAATTTGAAAAAAATCTTGTTTTTTACACATTCTTATCGTTTAGGCCTTTAAGAATATGTTCTCAAAAGGAAATTCTCAATATTAACGAAATTATAGCTATAAATGAGGCAGCAATTACGCCGCGCCGGAATGACTCAAACAATAATCTCGAAATTTTAAACGCGTTTTCCACGAAACTACTTTTTTCAACCTGGTCGACATAAAATCTCAAATTCTATCCAACCGATTGCCTTAAAATTTGGTATGAAACTAAGATAAATGTTTTATATCATCCCTATCTTGGAAAATTCAAAATGATTTGTTTTACTGTTTAAAAAAAATAAAAAAATCTGAATAAATGGTAAAACCTCAATTTTTTTTCCGGACAGCTACCATTTCATGAATTTAAAATGGTTGGTACCAACTATAACGACATTATTTTTCATTAAGAAACTGCGTATAATTATTGTTCAAAATTTACGCAAGGGTTCCAATCATGTCAATCAGCTTACCCCTTTTTTTTACTACAAGATATAACAGCAGAAAATGTTTTTGTACATTCTCAAATCATCAATAAACAAACTGTAAAGAAACGTATAGGAATTTTTTTTTTGTTTTTTTTATTTAGTCTGAAAAAACGTCCGAAATTCACGCCTCTAGAGTAAAATACCTCCTTAATGTCAGTTAATCTTAGTTGGCTTGATTCATAAGATGCTTGTCTTTGAACTGGGATTGTTGCATATGCAATTTCTGTTGATAACAGAAAAAAAGTAAATAAATTAATCACAATCTGGTTAAAATTTTCGTCAGTCAAAAATACTCGCACGTGATAGATATGTGTGAGTGGTTTTTTCTCTTCGTGTTTTGTTTTTTTTTTTCCATCACGTGTGATAATAAACTGAGAGTTCAGTGCATATTCCAGAGACTCTAAGCCCGAAGTACGGTTCTTGGGGGGAAGACGATATCACCTACGTCCATGATCTTCAATATATATGTATAGCCAATTTAAGTGTGTTGAAGGGTAGCACATTAATAAATTAATTATGACGTGAATTGTCTTACGTATCTGTGCTTATAATTATGACGTGAATTGTCTTACGTATCTGTGCTTATAATTATGACGTGAATTGTCTTACGTATCTGTACTTATAATTATGACGTGAATTGTCTTACGTATCTGTGCTTATAATTATGACGTGAATTGTCTTACGTATCTGTGCTTATAATTATGACGTGAATTGTCTTACGTATCTGTGCTTATAATTATGACGTGAATTGTCTTACGTATCTGTGCTTATAATTATGACGTGAATTGTCTTACGTATCTGTGCTTATAAAATTACATTTTGTCTTTTAAAAATAAATTATTTATAAATGTACAGTAATATACTCGTATACCATATAACGAAATTCAGATCGATAACAGGAGTCTTGTATGACCCATAAATGCCTATAAAACTAAAAAGAAACGTATACCAGACTATCATTAGACCCACAATTACGTATGACTCAGAAGCTGGACTATGTACAGCTCCTACTCTAGGCAACTTGAAACAGCAGAAATGCGTATGCTTAGGTTATCGGCAGGAGTATCACTAAAAAAAAGAATTAAGAACTCACGCATTAGTGGTAGCCTGGGGGTCACTGACATAAACAGTTAGCTGGAAGAGTGACAGCTGAGATTGTACGGGCACATAAAACGGAGACCACGAGACCATACGGTAAATCAGGTAATGCTTGTGGATCTTCCTCGACAGCCATCCAGAGGAAGACCAAAGAACTCCTAGATAACTTAATGCTCCAAAATCCTGCAGAAAATGGCCTAGATGAAAACGACACCCAGAATCTAAGAACATACAGCCTGAGAACGAGAAGAGCCGACCCCAACAGCCTATCTAGGCAATGAGTTGGGACAGTGCAAGGAAGAAGAAGAAGATATTCGAATATTAACTAAAACTCGATGGTATTTACAAAGTAAAGCAATCATATCAAATACGAGTATGTAGCTTAAAAACAGCGTGGGACGATAAATTAAAATTTTGACAGACAGTCATTACAAATCCAATTATTCGTTACATAGTTTTAAAAAAACAATAAGTAACTTATTTCATACTAATTCAAAAACATCTGAGAACTTACAATACTTTTGAATAAATTAAAATATTGCTTGGAATAACAAATAATGAATAATGTAATATTTTTTATGATTCACGAACTTAAAAAGCCCTTCTTGTTTGCTCGTTCCAATTTGGGTATTTGTTGAAAAGAAAGCTTTGAAATCTTTTGACGGATGGTTGTTTTAATTTTCGAAAAAAAACATGTCACTATTTCTCTATTCATTTATTCTCTACACTTTGACTTTTTCGGAGTAATATTCACCATCTTGCTTAATACGTAGGTTTTAAGTTGACATTGTAACCCAAAATATTTTTTCCAATATATATATTTCTACAGCCTTTATTTATTTGGCAGTTTTCAATGTCCACATTTCATTCCCACAGAGATTTGGACGGATCAGACGAAGAAGATAGTAGTATTTATTGTATTTCCCAGCAACGAAACTGGAACGCTTTAATACTCTGTGCGAATTGGATCAACAGACCATGAGAATGGAAGACATCGGAAATGGTTGATAAACAAAGACACCACATAAGTTATTAAATATTACGTAAAGAAGACAGTCAGGGGTATAAAAGAGATGAATAAACTAGATAGAATGGACATAATTAAAGAAACCAATAAGGGGAGTAATGTCAAGGACTAAATAACCACATCAAGAGACCAGGGAGCAGCCCTCCCGACTGAGTTTACCGAGATTTCTCAGTCAAAAGGCAAGTACAGAGATGGGTCCCATAAAAGACGTGCGCAGACGCATTTCTTACTATTCCATATATAATATTATACTTTACTATGGGGAAAAACACAACACAAAGAGTTAACATACTGGGACAATAAATCGCGTGCGAGCCAGTTCGCACCGGGAGCGAAATATCATGCTAATAAACCTTGTAAGTAAGGCAGACCAACACAACTTACTTAAAAAAATCTAGACCCAAATAAAATCAACAGGGATACCCCACAAAACATAGGAAAATCACTAGTCAAATTTGTTTTACATATTTGTTAATATTGAAACTATGTACGTTACTTTGATATTTGATAGATAATTTTGGACGTGAAAAATACTGTGCATACAATAAATGTCGTAAAAATGTGTGCATTGAGAAGAAAACATGAATAACTTGATCAGGGATGAATGTGAACTTAAGGCTGATGTGTCAAGTACGTTAAGTTCAAGGTATGCTAAGGATATGTAAGTGTCGTGTGTAATTAAATAAAAAAATGTTACATCGGTTTAAATAAGGGTTTTACCAATTATAGTCACAGAAGTGGGTGTCCACTTTGACGTAAAGAAGTGAAACTTGAACTTGGCAGAATAAGGATGAAAGTGTAAGAATGTGGATTCTAAGTGTATAAAAGAAGGTGAATCAACGTCATCTGAAAAAAATTAATGGATAAAATAATTGTTTTAGTAACATTAAGTAAAGCGCATTGAATGGTTTGAAAACGTACAAAGAATGAATGACGAAAAAAATTACTAAAAGATTATGCACGTTTAAATTACAAGGTGCACGTGAAAGAGTAAGGCTACGGAAACGTGGCTGGATCAAGTGGACTAGATTTCAAAAACTGTTAAAATGAAAAGAGTGAATAAAAGAAAATTGTGTATGACGAAATATATGAATTGAGTAAGTGTGAAAAAAAATGAGTTTCAACGTGAAACTAATTTTGAAAAAAATGAGTTTCGCGTTGAAACTCATTTCTTTCAAAAAGAACTTCAGTTTGTTTTTCACTTAATTTCCATTTTACATCTTCTGGTTGATTAAAAAGATATTGCAATAAGCCTACGTAAAAAAAACACGTATTATAAAACAATAACAGCCTTCATATATTATATATGGCTAATTGACGTTAAGTTATTGTGGGTTGGTTATCTTTTGCGTATACACGCCAATATAATATAATATTCCCATTTCATCTTATCCAGTCACGTTCAGGGCAATTTGATCAATCAATACATCAGAATGTCAAACGTACATTTCATATTCACGTCCACAAATTCCAACAATCGTTGTGGGAAAATAGTTATTCCACAAAAGCCGTATAGAATTACAAGACTTGAATGAATATCGAACGAAAATATATTTTACCTACTAGGAGGAATGACACATAAAATGTCTTGGAGTTTTGTATTCAACCCTTATTTCAATTTACTTCCATTGTTTTTTATTGTCTTACGACATCAAATGCTCCAAAAATTTTTCAAGTTCATCTTTATTAAAACAATTATCTTGTAATCTGCTTTTCTACATATCAGAGAAATTATTATTTGTTTAGTCAAATACTGTTTCTTTCATTTTATATAAGGGTATAATCCTGCCGGTTTTAAGGTTTTCACCTAAACAAGAGCATTGTTTGTGCTCCTCTGATTATGAGATCAAAACCTTGAAACCAATAGGGCTATACTTTTATATAAAGTGGAATAAACAGTATTTGATAAAACAAATCACAATATATTTAAACCATCACAGCGTTAATGCTTTAACTATAAATTGTAATATACACTAGATATAATTTTTTTTCACGATACATTATAGTAGACTAATCTACTCACAGTTTGAAAGCAAAACGATCTTAGTATACAAGTATCCCGTGGAGCACATTCCTTTCACAAAATCCAGTCGTATAATTTTCACAGATTCCAATAAAAATACGAAGAAAAAAATGTGAACTATTTATTAAGACATTGTCATTCTACTCGTGAATTTTGGGTTCAACTCCTTAAGGGTCATATACTGGAAATGTTACTAGAACAGATAATGACAGTCTTGAGAAGCTGGTAGTGACAGACAGTGTCTGGAGTACAGTGAATACATTACTTATACAACGGTCAGCCATGAATATAATTTGTAATTTATTTTTATCAAACACTGTTTATTCCACTTTTTTGTGACGGTATAACCGTACCGGTTTCAAGGCTTTCACCTCATCTATCGATTTTTCTATCGATGATGCCAAATTCTTACATATCAGTGGTAACGGAAATAAATTGGACAGATTAGAGGCCCTAGAAATTCCTAAGTCAGTACACCGATCCGAACATCTGTTG
The DNA here is from genome assembly GCA_949825065.1 of Odontocerum albicorne. NCBI lineage: Eukaryota > Metazoa > Arthropoda > Insecta > Trichoptera > Odontoceridae > Odontocerum > Odontocerum albicorne. Next base: position 31,942,205 of record OX463857.1, read on the forward strand.
AACAGTTATTTCCCAAAAATCTCTCCGCTCTTGACCGGAAATTGTCCCATGCCTCCCTCACCCCTCAGTCCCCAACCATTGAAGCGTGTATATCGGTACCAGTTCGAACAGCGTTTAGTATTGTTTGAGCTCCCCTGAAGATGAGGTGAAAGCCTTGAAACCGGTAGGGTTATACCGTCACAAAAAAGTGGAATAAACAGTGTTTGATAAAAATAAATTTCAATGTCCTTAAACTTCCACAACGTTAATGCCTTAACTATAAACAACATATGAACATAATTCTTAAGAAGAAGAAGAAAAATCAAGTCTCTTTGAAAAATTCTTGCAGCTTGTCAAACTCTGTGAATAACCTATTGCAATAATCAAGTCATTGGTTTAAAATTTTGGTCTCGGTGTAGAGAGATTTGCATTCTCGGTCTGTGCTATAACGTGGCGACTGCTGACGACTGTATTTAATGCGTTTTGTGGCAGAAAGGATCGATTCAATTACTTATAGGCTTAAGTCATATTGCAATATTTGTTAGTGTTTGAAAGCTGTAGTAAATACGAGTAGATCAACCACTAAGAAAAATACTTAAAGTAGCCAGATAAATCCTCTTTACCCTTCCTTTCCTGTGATGTGTAACTAGTACACATTGCTTCTAAAAACTGTAATATCTCTACAAATATAATAAATACTCGGTTCAAATTTTAGGTATTCCTCCGTAATACATTTGCGCATTGAATGAAAAAATAATCATTAGCATTTGTGGGCCACATCAGAGATATTTTGTGAAAATCGGGAATAAATTCACCAATACAATCAAACGTGTGCCAGTGTGTGACGTAGGTATATTAATTCTAAAAAAAACACTATGGGTGATAAAGCGACGCTATTCACGTCTCACTATACTTCGGTATATGGGAACGGAAGAAAAAGAATCTCAGTTCTCTCGCTTCTCTCGATTCAGTAGCTCTCGGCCATCCATTTAAGGTGGTTTCTTTGCCCGTTTTGTGGACGTCGGCCGATATTTTTTTCATGTTTTCAGCAAATAAATTTCAATTATTATCACTTTTGACTTCAAATTCAATTAATTTAAGCGATTGGTTATGAATTTTCTTATTTTTCCGATTTTAATTTGCTCATTTTTACATGTGTATTGAATACACAGCACCCGAATGCGCGAATTTTTAGCACATGAAGGGAAAGGTTAACATGTGTGTACTAAGTAGTAAATATTAAGTAATAATGTACGACTGAATACGGAATGAAATAATTAGGGATGAATTGGAACTTAAAGCTGGTGTGTTAAGTAGGATGAAGCATAGCATGCTGAGATGGTTTAGATGTGTGGAAATAATGAATGAAGAAGAACATACAAACAAATATATAGTGCAATGGTGAGTAGAAAGCATGGTAGAGGAACACCAAGGAAAGGATAGTTGGATTAAGTGAATGATATTTTGAAAAAAATGAAACGTTAAAATTCTAAGAAGTCGTAGGGACTGTATGAGGAGGTGAATAGATGTTGAGATTGTAAAGTCTGGTAATCTCGCGTTAATACCTACCCCGACAGCAAAATGTCGTGATGCAAATGCAAAGTTGTTATACAAGTAATAAATTGTGATCCAGAAAGCAGTAAAAAAATACATAACATATGCCATTAAAAGACAAATAAAGCAGAAAAATATATGTGATGTATTGTGTTGGTAGAATTTTCTTAAGTAAACGGATTATGTCATGTAATTAGCCCGTCTAAATGTCTAAAGATGGCTAGCTAGGCGTAGACAGTCGGCTAAGTTTCTTCTTGGTGAAGTCTTCTTTAAGAAATAGGCGTCCCTTTTTTAGGTAAAATTTTCTCTCAATTTGTAACGAAAACCTATTTTTGTCTATCCAGCATAACAAAGTTATTACGAAATATTTTTATGAAACAGTAAAAACTTGGACAAATAATTTTAAAATTGTTGTTTTTGGAAATTGAATCTATAAGCTCGGGGCTGAAGACGTATTTTATACTTTTGAACTGATATGTTATCAAATTGAAGTCAATGTATAAAAACAATAGTTGAGGAAAAAGATGACACAAGGTTCTACAAAATCTATGAAAACTTGTTCACATAACTGCGAACTAGACTCAGTTGGGGCGCGACAAGGGGTGGTTCGTGACCCTTTCCTTCACCCCCAGAGCTTTGCATACATTCAAACGGAGCCTTGAGTAAATAATATCGGGACACTTTCAAAGCTTAACTCGTGTTTCCGTTGTGGTTGTTTTCAACAGTTGACCAATGTTTCAGGAATACTCTAAAAGAGACCCAAAAATATAAATATTTTTGGTTTTATGGTAAAATATGGTTTATTTGAAGTCATTTAATTTATAAAGGATTGTAGTTTGAATATACGTTAAGCGATAATATTTTGTCATATTTTTTGCTTTTGTTCATTAAAAACTTTTATTTTCTTATTGGCGTCTTTTTTTATTTATAATCAAATAAAATAATTTTTTTTTATTAAACTATAACATCAAAATAATTCCTATTGATGTTTTTTTTTTCGTTTTTTGCGTGTACGTGTCTTTTTGTTAATGTGTTTACGAGAAAAATACTTGGAACATGAAAGATAATTTTGATAGTAGATGATGCTTCAAATTCCAAAAATAACCGCGTTCCATTAAATTGGTAAGTGAATTTCTTGTTTATGGCTTAATATCGGTTACCTGTACTATGTTACCAATATCTTTGTGCCACGTCCCTCCCACAAATTGGAAAATCATTATCTAAGGGGGTAATTCCTGCTGGTTTTGTATCCAACATTTTTTGCACAAAAGTCCAGCACGTTAACAGCATATTCAAATACTTTCGTCATCATTATTATTACAAATTTGGACTAAGTTGGATCGTTGCCATCCAATGGATTTTTTTTCCCTTTACTCCCATTATCAGTATTCCTCATCGAGTTTGTGTAATTCGAATGCTGAATTACTTCATTACTCATTCTTCAGTAATCTATTAAATCGATGAATTGTACCGTATTTGTAAAGGCCATGTCGTTCGTGTTATATTTATTATATGTTATGTTACAACCAGCACAAATTAGAAATTTTTAATACTTTGGGCAGATGCTTTTGATACCTAAAATTATTCAAATGGTTGGGATTTCTAAATCTTAATTCAGAGACTTTAACCTTTGTCACTATTTAAGTTGTTTTTCAACACCAACACACCAAAAGTCTTCCCATTGTTCCCAACACCAAAAGTCTTCCCGTTGTTCCCAACACCAAAAGTCTTTCCTTTGTTACCAACATCAAAAGTCTTCCCGTTGTTCCCAACACCAAAAGTCTTCTCGTTGTTCCCAACACCAAAAGTATTCCCATTGTTCCCAACACCAAAAGTCTTCCCGTTGTTCCCAACACCAAAAGTTTTCTCGATGTCCCCAACACCATTAGTATTCCCATTGTTCCCAATACCAAAAGTCTTCCCGTTGTTCTCAACACCAAAAGTCTTCCTATTGTTCCCAACACCAAAAGTCTTCCCGTTGTTCCCAACACCAAAAGTCTTCCCGTTGTTCCCAACATCAAAAGTCTTCCCGTTGTTCCCAGCATCAAAAGTCTTCCCGTTATTCCCAACACCAAAAGTCTTCTCGTTGTCCCCAACACCATTAGTATTTCCATTGTTCCCAACACCAAAAGTCTTCCCGTTGTTCCCAACACCAAAAGTCTTCCCGTTGTTCCCAACACCAAAAATCTTCTCGTTGTTCCCAGCACCAAAAGTCTTCCCGTTGTTCCCAACATCAAAAGTCTTCCCGTTGTTCCCAACACCAAAAGTCTTCCTGTTGTTCCCAACACCAAAAATCTTCCCGTTGTTCCCAACACTAAAAGTCTGATATATACTTAGACTTTGATAACCATTTCTCATATCGTGGTCCGAGCTCCAATAAATTTTTTATTGATATCACAACGCGCCTATTATTAACACACATATTTTCAAATAAATATTTTATTACGACTTAAATTAGGTAATAATAGTGGACTAAATACATGTCATGTTTATGAAGCGTTATTCTTAAAACTTTATTGTATTAAATAATGAAAAGAAATACTCTATTCCTTGTAAAAATAACTGTTTATTTAAGAAAAAATTTAATTTCCAATTAACTTTGTTTGTAGCAACATTATTTTTTTGTAATGTAAATGTGGATTTTAAATATTGTGATTTGATTTTTTTATAGTTTGAGTTCTCGTTTTTTATTTAAAAATTGTTATATTTGTTAACCCTTCCTGTCCTGTGATGTGTAACTAGAACACATTGCTTCTAAACACTTTAATATCTCTATAAATATTATAAATACTGGGCTCCGTGATACATTTACGTATTGAATGAAAAAAATAATATTAATAATAATTAGCACTTATCGGCCACATCAGAGATATTTTGTGAAAATTGGGAATAGATTCACCAATACAATCAAATGTGTGGCAGTGTGTGACGTAGGTATATTCATTCTAAAAAAACCGCTATGGGTGAGGAAGCGACGTTATTCACGTCTCACTCTACTTCGTTACATGAGAACGCAAGAAATAGAATCTCAGTTCGCTCGCTTCTCTCGCATAGTAGCCAGCGGGTTTTCATTCGAGGTGGTCGCTTCGCCCGTTTTGTTAACGTCGGCCGATGTTTTTTTTTTTCATGTTTCAGCAATTGAATTTCAATTATTACCACTTTTGACTACAAATTTAATTAATTTAAGCTGATTTCAAATTTAATTAATTTAACGATTTTTAATCGCTCATTTTTACATGCGTATTGAATACACATCATCGGAACGGGTAGATTTTTTTAGCACAGAAAGGGAAAGGTTAAAAGTAGCAAGGGCTATTTTAAAAAAAAACCTTTGAAATCGTTTGGTAAATTATTTGTTATACAACCCGAATCATAATAATAAGCATTAAACATAATAATTCATATATGAAAAAATCTTTAAAAAATTATAATCCCTACATATTTCATGATTTTTTTTTATTAAACAAAGTAAAATTTGTTATTGTACAATTATTTGGCAAAGCTATACCTATATACACATTTATTACTTAACTTATCTTCTTTACATATTATAATTTATGAACTTACTTCATCTTATTTTCCTACGTGTCATTTTATTTTTACTTTTTATAATCTTGAAATATGGTTTTTTATAAAAAATTAACACCTACATACTACTTATCACTAGATAACAATTCTAACAACTAATTATTTAGAAAGAACAAGTCCACTCATTCAGGCTACTTGTATTCCATCACATTCACTCAGACCTTGGTCTTCCCAGCTAATACTACGATGTAAGTGAGTGAATTATATTTTATTAAAGATTGGCAAAAGCAGAAAAAATGTCATTGATTTTTTTTTCAGATGGAAATATTTATCAATATCATGCTTGATTAAGTAAAAATTAATGTTGAATGTATATGTAACTCTTAGTAGACCTTTTCAACATTATTTTCTGAGGTATAACTGAGGAATTTATTTTACAACGAATATTTAAAAATCAATTACTCTGTAACTCCACAAATTACATTAATCCCCGCGGCACGTGATTCTACCTTCTATTCCAAGGCTTTTTCAGGCGATAAAAATTATCTAAAGATAACCTATGGATGGGCTGCAAACACGAACAGTGGGAATTGATGTATTTAGTGGTATAACAAAGAAATTTAATGTTAAATATTCCAATATAGAATTCCACAAAGGTAAAGCAGAAATATTTAATAAATTATGAAACGTTTCAGACACTTAATAAACATTATCAATCAAATATTTTTCGGATTACTTGCTGTATTGAGTTGGTTAAGATAATGTCGGACGTTTCAAAACTTTTACGGTTTTCATTCTTAGATTTGGTAACAATGTGTCCAAATATTTTAAATCAAGTGAAAACCAGTCATGAAAATCTTCCAAAATATATTTATGAAGTATTTAATAATCAAAACAAATACACAGAAAGAATGAAGAATCAATAAGAGGAACATTGGGAAAGAATGTAAGCCAAAAAAATCAATAAGAGGAACATTGGGAAAGAATGTAAGCCAAAAAAATCAATAAGAGGAACATTGGGAAAGAATGTAAGCCAAAAAAATCAATAAGAGGAACATTGGGAAATAATGTAAGCCAAAAAAATCAATAAGAGGAACATTGGGAAAGAATGAAAGCCAAAAACGTCAATAAGAGGAACATTGAGAAAGAATGTGAGCCAAAAAAATCAATAAGAGGAACATTGGGAAAGAATGTAAGCCAAAAAAATCAATAAGAGGAACATTGGGAAAGAATGTAAGCCAAAAAAATCAATAAGAGGAACATTGGGAAAGAATGTAAGCCAAAAACGTCAATAAGAGGAACATTGAGAAAGAATGTAAGCCAAAAACGTCAATAAGAGGAACATTGGGAAAGAATGTAAGCCAAAAAAATCAATAAGAGGAACATTGGGAAAGAATGAAAGCCAAAAAAAATTTATTCATAGATTATAAATTTTATTCATTTTATTTTTATAATAAAGAACATTTTCTGGAAATCAAACATGCATTTTCAAAAACATGTAATTTATAAATAATACCAAATAATAAAATCATTTTTACTAGTGTTCATTTCGTGTACAGTTCTATCATGTCCCGTCATGGTTAGTGGAAATATTACTAATTATATATAATATAACATCATCAGTCAACCAGGGTCGACCCACTGATGGATGAAGGTCTCCCCAAGTTGACTCCAAATAGTTCGGTTTTTTGCTCGTTGATGCAATGTGATGCTGCCATGCTTCCTGATTTCATCTATCCAGCGTACCCCCGGTCTTCTTCTGGGTCTCTTTATGCATCTTGGGTACCATTTGATTATTTCGAATGTTCATCGGGAGTCTGACATTCTGGCTACGTGTCCTGCCCATTGCCACTTCATTCTTTTGCACACCCTTATAACGTCTTCTACCTTTGTTATGGTATCTATGGTTTACGGTATCTTTTAATATATCTAACATGCATCTCTCCATGCCCCTTTGTGCAGTCTGGAGCTTTTGTGTGTTCTTTACTGCAAGTATCCATGTCTCACAGCCATACGTAAGTACTAGGAGAGAATACACTAGTTGTAGACCCTTCGCTTCGGGAGTCTGACATTCTGGCTATGTGTCCTGCCCATTGCCACTTCATACTTTTGCACACCTTTATAAATATAATATATATGGTTATAAATAAAACACTCATTCCTTAGTCAATTCAGCCACCATCCTCCTAAACTCAGACATTGTTGAACTAAATATGTCTAGATCCGAGATGAGATAAATATGAGAAAGAAATAATTCTTGACAAAATAACAGCGTTTATATTTTGCTATAAAAAAATCTAAATACATATAATTAAAACATATCTATTTACGTTTAAGAGCCTCGTTACGCACATGTCCAAATTCCCACCATCTCAAAATACAAAATGTATGTTAAACATTTTCCAAGATACACACAGACATCATCAAAAGCAGAGTGCAGGATTACCTTGAATATTTAACAACGCGACAAAGAATTCTTCATCAGATGAGGCATTTACGCATGAAACATCAAAAGAAATCCCTTTCTGCGATACTCTACGGGACTCGCTCCTCTACCTTTCTCCATATCTACCCTCGCCATAGCAGTTAACCCTCTAATTTCAGCCATTTCATGCTGCTGAATCCCTAACAATTATTAAATATTTATACCGCGACCCTTTGCTTTTTCCTTCCGCGCATTAAAAGTGTTAAGAGCATAATAAATTTTTACGTTACAAACCTTATGTTGACTTTTTCGTTTTTTTTTTTTTTAATTACTAACGTATTGACAAAATAATATTTCCAGTAGTTTTCTTCATTTATAATTATAATCATAATACAATAAAATATTAATAACATGAGGACGGTTTATAAAGAGCCGTTTATAGGGCAGATTCGTCTCCAGAGCGCTCTACATTGGGATAAGAATCCACTAATATTGTCATATTAAAAATATAAAAAAAAAAACAAACAAATTTAGTATAAGAATATTAAAGTGATGACTGCAGCCATTATATGATAATGATAACTCGTATCTGCACTGTTCTACAATTCACTGTTTAACATTTTTTTTAAATAAATAAGGTTTCAACGGGAATCGAGCCCGTAGTCTTCGGGTTGGATAGGCGTCTTACAAACTAGGTCACGAGGGCTTAAATTCTTGTCACTCTTGAGTTAACAGATGTCAGTAAGGTCGCTATATTAGACTATGTAGTGTTCGTCCTTAACCCTTCCCTTACTGTGTTAAAATTGAAACGCGTGCTCTGGTGTTGGGTAGTTGGGGAGTGATCAAAAATTAGCGATTTTAAATCGGAAAAATAAGAACATTCATAGATAATCCCCTTAATTAATTATAATTGAAGTTAAAAATTATAATAATTGAGATTTATTTGCTGAAAACATTAAAAAACAATCTGGCAACGCTCACCGAACGGGCGTACGTCTAACCTATTTGCAAGCCTAAAAGCTACTAGTGGCGCGGAACGTCAGTCGCATACCCCAGCGCTTACGCTTATGAGACAATTCAGCTCCTTGCAATTCAGTGGAGTATGCAAGAGTGAGATGCGAATATAATGTCGCGCTTCCGGCATACTATTCACCTATCGTCAAGACACAATGTCGAGGCACTCGCAGCGTTTAAATGCGAATTTGTTTCCGATATCTTCACAAAATACCCACGATGTAGTCGATAAATTCTGATTATTATTAATATTATTTTTTAAATCAATGCGTAAATATATTATGGAAGAATACCTAAAATCTTAACCTTGTATTAATTATATTTATAGAGATATTGATGGTTATTAGAAGCAACGTGTAGAAGATACCCAACACAGGGAAGGAAAGGTTAACCTAAACTAACAATTTTGCATGTTGCGTTATTGCGTTATCCTATAATAAACCATTACAGAATCTTTACACATATTTTTTTATTTAAAATTTAATCATTATGAAAGTCAGTTACAACATCGAGTTAAAAAGACCAGCATCAATGTAATGGAATGGATCATTGTCAAAAAAAATATAATGTCCATCATACTTTCACTTTTATTTACTTGTCAAGTTTGCAAAACTTCAGTTTTTTTGTGATTAATTTATCAGAACCGTAAGCTGTTCATGGTATGATTTCAATACTTAAATATTTCAGGTAGTATTTCCTGTGACATCGGACTCGTGAACTCAAAAGGGGAAATACATAACCTTATGGCCACAAACGCTACCTTCCTATCCTTGTACTCAACTTATATTTATTTATTTTGTAATATTTTTATTTTGTCAATAAAAGTCGATTCGAGTTCCTAATTGCAGTACCTTTGAAAGGAAAGAAAAGTTTGCTCCCGTAATGGCACTATAAAAAAATCTTTTCATTGTGAATATAATTTTTTAATGGGCTTTTGAAAGTAACTTCTGGTTGAATTTTCATAAATATATTGTATCAAACGTTCGTTGTATACAGTATATCGTTCGTTCGTTATTTACAGTTCGTTTTATACAGTATACCCCGTGGACTTATTGATATGTATATATTTCTTCCAACTAACTGACCAGGAATATAATATTTAAATAAAATCTGAATACATGTCCTCTTATTACACGCCCTCAATGAGATACAGGCAAAAGCTTAGTTTACTGGGGACATCACAAATGAAAGGCAATAAACCCAGGTATATTTAAATTGTGTCCAAATTGAATTACCTGTTGTTTTTTTGCAAATTAAGTGTATTTCTTTGTCATATGTAAAATAAATTAAAAATAAATGTTGGACAGGTATCGAACCAACAAGGTTACAAAGCTCGTCATGTGAATATTTTTAATCGGAAATATGTACTTAAATGTTTTATCAAAATAAAATATAAACTTAATTATTGGAAGCTTTCCGGCTGACGAATATTAGTGGAACTTCATTAAAGATAAAATGGAACAAAAAGCTTAATACGGTTGTTCCATTTATTTTCCACGTAAATGGAATATTTTTTTGAAAAGTTTAATTTTATTGACGTCCTGATAATAATTTAACTTTCAAACCTTTTACATAATAACTGCCTGTTTTATTGAAAACAAAATGTTCTGTTCTATTTTTTCTTGATTCGAGAAACTTTTCCATTTATAGCTCGATTGTTAAATTTTTTAAGCTTAATCAGTTGAAACTTTGAATTATCTAGAATTGTCAATTAGTCAAATGCTACGCTTGGTCAGTGTTATTGCATGGAGTGGAATCATGGCCCCTCAAAGTTAGTAGTATAAACCGACTGGAAGCATTCGAAATGTGGATGCACCGGAAAATGCTACGGATACCCTGGACGAATATTGTCAGCAACACAAGGGTTCTTCAAATAGCCAAAGTTGATAGAGAGTTACTGACTAATATAAAAATCCGAAAGGTGTCCTACTTGGGTTATGTACTTAGAGGAGCAAAGTACAAATTGCTGCACCTGATCATCCAAGGCAAAATAGAAGGCCGAAGAGGTGTTGGCAGGAGGCAAATCTCCTGGCTCCGCAATAAACGTGGCATAAGGGGCTTTTGAGATCTTTTTCGGGCTGCCGGAGACAAAGATATCTACTCTCAAGTGATATTCAACGTTGAAGGCACCTAACATGACACCGAGAAGAAGAATTATCATTTTTTTTAAACGGGTTTTTTATAATGACTCGCGTAATTGCATAATGTCTGTAATTTGGTTGTACAAATCATCCTACTTTGGGTGAATTGCCTATTTAAAAAAAAATCTTTAAACTTTGTTCTGAATGAGTGAAGAAACATTTTTGATCCAAAGTTTTAATATTGTCAATATCAAAGTTTGTGTTGATGCCCCTAAACTTTATAATTATTGACTTAGAGTTTCTGTTAAAATTCAATTCCGATTTCAATAATATCATCGTTAACAGAGTACCACAAATGGTTTTCTATGTTAATAATGGTCCTCAAAACAGATGGACCTGGGCCAAAGAACAATGATCTTAGTACAATTGGGTTGATCTGACTCATCAGGGCTATCCAACCGAAAACATTTCTAGAGTTCTTCTTCAATTCCTAGCCTTATCTAAAATCTTGAGTTATGTTTTATTGAAGACTCATAAACAATAGTTTCTTATGTTTAATACATTGTTTTCTGACAATCGTTTCGCTTGTAGCATTGTTTACCATCTTCTACGTATTTCTGAGTCATCACTTTTGATTAAGGGATTGATGGAGGCTCTAGTTCATAGCTTACGTGACAATATATGGTAGTTTTCAGGTTATTTCGTAAAACGCAAACATCATTGCCGTAGTTTTTTCTTTATTTTCTTCAGTGTGATAATAATTTAATGACTCAGAAGATATTAGAAAACAGTTAATGTATTGAATGGGTATTATAGTAACGTTAAAAAAATATCTTTGAACATGGTTTAGTCATGAGAAGAGAATAATTTAGAATTAGTAAGAACTGAAAGGTATTCGTGAAATCAGTAGACCGAGACAAAAATTGCCAGATCTAATAGTTCCGACTTTGAACAAAGATAAAACGAGAAGTATGAAAAATAGACGATTATGTAGGAGGCTAAAATTGTGGGTTTAAATATAAAAACATGGAGATCTATTATTTCTGCCTTTTTCACAAGGAACTTGGTCTGATGAAATGTATGTATTTGCGTTCCTCCAAAGCCTAGTTGTTAAGACACTTATTTTACACTCAGGGGTTTCGTGTTCGATTCCCAACGGTACTAAAAAAAAGTTTATTCCTCGTTGATCTTAGCTACTACCCACTACCCATATGAATATTTCTTTCCTCTTTGATCTCAATACTACCCATAAATCCTTAAGACACGCCATATATGAAATTTGCTCGCTTAAGTTCACATGAGGCAAATTGCCAATCTGCACATGCAATAACTTTTAGCAAACTTATTAAAACTTTACATTTTAATCATGGACATAGGGACATTTTTCATCGTTATATCTGTTTAAAGTATAATCACATATTTATGCAGCAAGTTCCCGGCACCAAAACACAAAAGTGCACTCTTTAATTTGAAAGTTTTGCACACGGTTGCAAAAACTTAAATCTGCGGAGCGGCACAAAGTTGCCCAGCCACTGCGCAGCGGCAATAAATAATTCCTCACGGTGTACTGTTGGTGTTTTGAGGTTTTGTTAGCGGAAAAAGTTTACAACCACATTTATAAAACAGCGTAATTTTAAATATTTACTTCCGCAAGTGTTGATATACGAATGCTCAACAAACCGCTTGTTTTGAGTGGAAAATGGTGAAATGAGTGAAATTGTAGTAAAGTAGTGTGCATTATTTGGAATTATTTATTTATTAGGAAGTACACTTAAAATACCAACAACTTTAGTGTGCCGATACGTCAACCATGTGAATATAACTAACGAGAACTAACTTCGTGTTAAGTGGACTTCACTTGATACTGCCGTATACTCCTTCATTTAAACGAGCTCATAGCCATTATTCAAGAAAAATAAGCTTATGACCTCCTAGGCAAATCTCCTGGCTCTGCAATATACGTGATTGAACTGGCGTTAGATATCTTTTTTGGGCTGCTGGGGACCAAGATATCTACTCTCAAGTGATAGTCAACGTTGGGAGGGACCTGACATGAGACTGAGAAGAATAAGATGGCCTCCTAAGGGAACCCTTAGATACGATAGAATGTCACACTAAATCAGACAAATCTTTGACTGCGGTGGTGAAGCTTAATCTTATATCTTATCACACCCACTGTAAACATAAGAAAACATATCTAGACATTCAAAAAACTACGTTTTTTGTAGTCGATCTTACGTAGATTTCGTAATCTAAGCCTGATTGTAAACAAGCTACCCTTCACAAACAATACATCTTTACAAGTCACACTTTTTTGCTCGCTCATCCTTTGTAGAAATACAAAGGAAAGTAAAAAAATAAATAATTAATGAAATTGAGATTAAAATTGGTAAACATTTATAAAGACAGATTGGTAAAAAATCATCAACGTTTATTTATTGATTTAAGGTCGATTTTGACCTTTGATAAATAAATATGTATTTTTTCGATTTTTCAGTCTAACACGTTGAACGGTTATTGTCAATTCGATTTCAGTTGCAATCCATGTTTTGTATCAATAAGATTTTATTTTAGATATATTTAACATATTAACACTTTTCCGGTTGGTTGGGGGAGAACGCCATTTAACAATAAACTCGCAAAATTATATTGTGTATAAAAAAAAAAACAAAAAAAATACACGATATCTTTTCAGTGGCCTAGTTGGCAAGATGTCTGTCTTTCATAGTTGCAGGTTTGATTCCCATTGGTACGCATATTAAAAAGACTCCAGTTTGATTTTGACAACAGGCTTATCTTTTTCATATAGCTTTAAACCTGCAAGAATCAGACAACTTAAACGATAAGGTCAGCGAGTATTTGGTTCTTTAACTTTTCCTTCCCTGTCTTGGGTATCTTCTACACGTTGCTTCTAATAACCATCAATATCTCTATAAATATAATAAATACAAGATTAAGATTTTAGGTATTCCTCCATAATATATTTACGCATTGATTTAAAAAATAATATTAATAATAATCAGAATTTATCGACTACATCGAGGTGTTTTGTAAAGATCGAAAACAAATTCGCATTTAAACGCTGCGAGTGCCTTGTCTTGACGATAGGTGAATAGTATACGGGAAGCGCGACACTATATTCGCATCTCACTCTTGCATACTAGACTGAATTGCGAGGAGCAGAATTGTCTCAACGTCGCAAGCATAAGCGTAAGCGCCGGGGTATGCGACTGACGTTCCGCGCCACAGTAGCTTCTAGGCTTGCAAATAGGTTAGACGTACGCCCGTTCCGTGAGCGTTGCCAGATGATTTTTTAATGTTTTCAGCAAATAAATCTCAATTATTATAATTTTTAACTTCAATTATAATTAATTAAGGGGATTATTTATGAATGTTCTTATTTTTCCGATTTAAAATCGCTAACTTTTGATCGCGTACTCACTACCCAGCACCGGAGCGCGCGTTTAAATTTTATCACCGTAAAAGAAGGGTTAACGTAGTTAACTGATACTTTAAATTCATTTTCTGGCACTATTATCAAGAAAAAACAAAAAATAGCTCACCAAAGACACATTACACGCATGGCAACTGATTAACAATCCCTTAAGATGGAACATATTTTGTCCAAAGGCAATGATGACTATTTGGCTTCCATGACATGCAATGCGGTGCAGAATTCAATAAAGGCAAAAGGATGCAAAAAAAAATCAAGCAGTGAATCAATGCGTGGTTGTTGTTGCGACGGGAATTTGAGTACTTGAATTTACTGGATATATGACTTGTAGCAAAGGTTTGTGGAAACTCTTGAGTGTGGTGTGTATTTGATAATTGTAGGGAGGACATTGTGGGAGGAATATTTGGTCTATCTAGAGTGATGCAATATGCGGGGCTTAGATCGCGTGATACAACCATCTTATTGTCTTACTGTTTACTAGCTTGATGAGTATTTGCAATAGGGTATTGTATAATAAAAAATCGGAAAAAAGAATTTTTTTTTTCGTGTTATATGTCCTCAGTTAGATACAAATAAAAGCCTTGTTTACTGGGGACATGACAAATAAAAAACAACAAACACAGAATTTTAAATTACTTGTTGTTTTAAGATAAACGATGTATTTATTAAATGTATTTTTATTTATAAATACATTAATACCCAGCTTCATTTTAAGGAAGCGGAACTGTACAGAGCTTATTTAAAATTTCATGAAAAACATAATACAGAGAATACATGTTTTATGCAGTAGACCCTTCAAAAACATGACGCTTATTATTTTAGATAAATCATTGTTATTTTCTTGATGGGTTACGTGATTATTAAATAAGCTAAGGACTAATGGATGCTGTGGTCGAGATGTGTTAATAACGTCACGTTGGATAAAAAAATTAATAATTCAAGCTATTGTGGGAACCACGGTCGTCGCTGAATATTGTCAACACATACGGTCAACGACCGACAAAACGACCTTTGGATACCCCGACGAATCATATTTTACAGTCCGAAGGTCACATGCCAAAACATTGACGCGGCCGGACATCGCGCCGCATTCCATAGTAGAAAGAGAACGCATCACGCTGTCTCGCCGGTTCCGTAAACAAATTGTTTACCTACAATACTATTTACGATATCTACAATACTTCAATTGACCATTTTTGCACGCACAGAAGCGAGATAAAAGTATATCGCGGGCGCACTCCCGCGCCCATTCTGAAATGTTATATATACCCACATACTGATAAATAAAACATTCATTCACTCTCTCCTTCCGCATTGCGATTAAACGTATTTTATTTATTTACCAACAATCAAAATAATCACATCCCACTAGAACCATTCCGCTAAACTATCAACGGGTGAGAACAATGGTTATACAAATGGTGATGGCCATGCTTTAGTTAATCTATTTACTCAAATGTTTACATTATTTTACACAAGCCAAACGGCATATATCAAAAGCCCCCGGCCCCGATAAAATCAATAATCTCACCTTGAAAAAACTTCCGAAAAAAGCCATTTACGCCCTTACCGCCATTTACAATGCCTGCCTTCGACATAAATTCTTTCCAACCCCATTCAAAAACGCCGACGTCATCATGTTCCCTAAACCGGGTAAAAGCCACGTTATCCCTGAAAATTACAGACCGATCAGTCTGCTCCCGACTCTAGGTAAAGTGCTCGAAAAATTAATCCTAGAACGTCTCTCGTTAGAAACTTACTCACGTAACATCATCCCAGATTCGCAACACGGATTTAGGCCATTACACTCTACCAACCATCAGCTTCTTCGCGTTGTAGAACACATCATCAAATACTTCAGCTCCAAAGGCCTCACGACCCTCCTTTCACTAGACGTGGCGAAAGCCTTCGACACAGTCTGGCTCAACGGACTCATATTCAAACTAAACAAGTCAGGTATTCCCCTCAGACTAGTGCAAATCATCGCATCATTCCTTGAAAATCGCTCCTTCTCCGTCAAAATAGACGGTATAAACTCATCCCCTCGCCCCATTCTGGCAGGTGTGCCCCAAGGTGCACTGTTGTCCCCTATCCTGTATAACATATACACGAGCGATATGCCCCAATTTTCACGTACACATTGTATCACCGCGCAATACGCTAACGACACAGCCTTTCTCTCTTCATCGAAATATGAGTCCGTATCCCACAACAGACTGCAAGACTTCATTCCCATTCTGGAGCACTGGTGCACCAAATGGAAGATCAAAATAAATCCCACCAAAAGCACAGCAGTCCGCTTCTCACGCAGATACATCAAACCCATCAGAACTCTTAAACTCTTCGGCCAGAGCGTCCCATGGTCAAAACACGTAAAATACCTAGGCCTCACATTAGACAGTAGACTCTCGTGGCATAAACACGCCCTCAATATCAAATCAAAAGCTCACGGAACACTCAAATCATTATTTCCCTTGATCAGTAAATACAGCAAACTTAGCACGCGCACTAAACTCCACCTATATAAAGCGATCGTCAGACCGCAACTGACATACGCCCTTCCGGTCTGGGGCCACGCGAAGAAAACAACGCTACATCACATTCAGATAATTCAAAACAAAGCCCTCCGCATAATTTTAAAAGCACCCTACATCGTCCGTAATTCAAGACTCCACGCAGATACCAAACTACATACTATCCCCGAACATATGCGCGCTCTGGCCGAAAGGTTCTACAGCTCTATATCCCGTCATCCCAACCCAGTCATAAAAGCCTTAGATAACTACAACGCGAACACCAGTTACAGACACACTCGTCCGAAATCAATATTGCGAAACATCCCCCCGACCCCCCCCCTCTTTAACTCTAATCATCCCCCCAAATGACCCCCCGATTGTCACTCTGAACACCCCATCATCGATAATTCCTCCGGCAGACAGTTTACCCCCATAGGCAACCGCATTTCTCACCTTCAATAAACATTTTCTACACCTTAATATATTTATAAAAGTCACACACATTTCCCCACTCATTTACTTATCTACATATACTATATTCATTCTTATAATTTATTCACAATTCATTTTTTTTTTTTCACCCATTCAATATAAAACAGTGTGTGACGACACAAATTTATGTATATTTGTATTTAATATTATGTATATATCATCATATTTATATATGTATTTAATCGTTTATAATTTCTCATAATCATTCATAAAATCAAAACAATTACCACAAACCTATCCTTTCCCGATTCCCAAAAAGATCCTGCCAATTTCCAATAAATATCTTAACAGTCAGAACTTATCCGATGAAGGAGTAAGGTGTCCTACCATCGGACCGAAACTCCGAACAAGCTATCCATCACTTGTGGGGCATATATCAACGATCTCACTAGACTCATTGCTTGATCTGAGACATTTTAAGTACACCCGCGAAATTCACACATAAACAATTAAACGAATCCGAGCTGCAACTGCTCGTGAGATGCGAGTCGCACAAAAATATTTTGGCACAGTTCCATTTTAAACACTGTTTTATTAATAATTGGTTTCATGTTATGTAAAGTCAACGCGTTGCACTGCGGAAGTTTAAAGATATTTTAATTAATGTACTAAAACAATGTTTTTTTTCCTCTTAAGATAGTGATTCTCAAACAAGGCCATGAAAATATCAAAGCTAGTGCATTGAGATAAATGTCTGGTAAACAAATACGTTCCCAAGATCTAACCGCTGCTTGACGAAGACATCTGCCTCCCTCCGCTCTCAACATCAAGTTTACATTTTTACAATAAGAAGTCCGAATTACCGATTAATGCGTTTAGTTTATCGGTTATAGCCCAGGCATAAGTCAGACTGATTCAGGCTCTCCTGCTGATGAGGTGAATGACTTGAAATCAGTGTTTTAGTAAATGAAATCCAATTATATTTATAGTCAAGTCGTTAATATTGCGGAGGTCTAAATAAATTTGAATTTGTTTAGTCAAAAACTGTTTATTCCATTTAATATAACGGTATAACCCTATCAGTTTCAAGGTTTTTACCTCATCATCAGAGGAGTACTAACAAGACTGAATTATCTTTGAACTAACGAAGCGGAAATACATTGGACAGATGAGAGATGATTTGAGATAATGTATTAAAGGTACATGACCGCGCGGTAATGCATTGGACTTTCGTACGGAAGGTCGTCGGTTCAAACCCTGCGATGTGCTACTCCCTTCGAATGACACAGGCACTTTTTCCGCCTAGTGTTCGAGGATACAAAGATATCGATGACTTTAATCATATATATTATTTTTAAAAGAAAAAAAAATCCTAGAAATATCCAAGTCAGTGCATTGGGATGAACATCTGTCAAATACATACATTCCGAAGATCTCACCGCTACTTTCTGAAGTTGTTTTTTGTCTCCCTCTAGTGCATTGGGATAAACATCTGTCAAATAAAAACATTTCGAAGATCTCACCGCTACTTTCTGAAGTTGTATTTTATCTCCCTCTAGTGCATTGGAATGAACATCTGTCAAATACATACGTTCCGAAGATCTCACCGCTACTTTCCGAAGTTATATTTTGTCTCCCTCTAGTGCATTGGGATGAACATCTGTCAAATACATACGTTCCGAAGATCTTACCGCTACTTTCTGAAGTTGTATTTTGTCTCCTTCTACCCATAATCTCTATCCCGTTATCTAATGTTTACAATTAGAATCGTGTATATCGGTACCAGTTCAACATAATTCAGTCTTATTTGTGCTCCCCTAACGATGTGGTGATAACCTTGAAACCGGTAAGGTTATACCGTTATGTAAAGTGGAATAAACAGTGTTTGACTAAGCAAATTATAAAAATATTATATTTTTGAAGTGAAACTTCTATAGGCGCGGTAGGGCAAATTGGCCTGAACGTCACGAAAAGTGAAACGCATCTCTTTTGAGTAAAAAAATTACATTAAAATTAAATGAAGTTAAATAAAATTAAATTTAATAAAATTAAAAATTAAATGAAATAAAATTAATTTTTTTTTTTTATTGTAAAAACAAAAAAAGTTATTACAAATAAATTTAATTAAGTAAATAAATAAATTAAATATATTAAAATTTAATAAAATTAAATAAATTTTAACAAAATTAAATTAAAAAGATATTTTTTAAATAAATGAATTATTTAATTTATTAAATTATTTTGTATTTAAATTAATTTATTATTTAAATCCATAATACATCATAGACACTATACGCGCATGCACCGCGTGTACTGTGTGTACGCTTAGCATAAGTCAACCAATAAACGCTTGCGTATTATATTAGAATTTAATTATAAAAAAATAATAAAAATCGTTAACAAATGGAAAAAGCAATGCATAAAATCAACTTTTCCTAGGAGCTAAGAAGTTTCACTTCTACCGCGCGAGAGTCTCACGTATCTGTTTTTTTATTTATAGTCACTTTAATAAGAAAAGAAAGCTGCTGAATAAAATGATGTCGAGAATTGAGATTTTGACAGATAAACAGAACTTGAAAACTTTGTAAACATTTGTGGGAAACAGAAGGGATGAATTGTGGGGACTGGAAAACCCACATGTTACGAATACGTTAAATAAACTTTAGGATATTGTGACGGTTGTATTAATTCCTGGGTCGAACCTTTTGTTTCATTTGATATATGGTGACTTTGTGTCTTCTGACACATTCTAACTTTGGTTGTCCCGAATCATCATGAATGTGGTCTTCCCTTTTAAGAATTAATAAAGCAGAACTATAAAGTCCATACGCAATGGCAGAAAGATCAAACAAAAGTTAATACGCTTTATAAGTGAACAGTGAAAGATTGAAGCAAATTGAACAATTTTACTTCATGAATAGTATTTTCTAAAATAACGGAAGAGTTACGAAATATATCGAACGGCTTATAGAGATTGAATACAAAATTAAGATAGTAACACATTATAGTATACAATTTATTTAATATAAGCATGTTATATATAGTATTCGCCAGAATATCACAATAATATTTAGAAATAGCTACTAACTTTGTGCTCTCCTTTATTAACCCTTGCCTTACTGTGCTAAAAAATTCCGCCAGCCACTGTGCTGGACGCTAAGCGTCCAGTGAAAAATGTATATTTTAAATTAAAATTATGCAAAATCTGCTAGATTATTTTTTGTAATTAGCTATAAAAATAATTTTATTATGTATTAAAACGTCAAATAATCAAATAAAATATAAGTCCTGGTCACTCACTTTCCATCACAGGGTGGCAAGTGTTAAATAACAGCAACAGGCTTCGAATTTTATGTTAGTGAAAACCTTTTGAAACTTAATATACATAACGTAATATAAACAAAACATTAAGGACAATACTTTGCCTCTGGAGTTGAGTAACCCTGCATCAACATGTATGAAGGTTTTAATTCTGCAAAGCAACTTGCATCTCGTCCTACAAGTGAGCCCATGTGTTTTCTATATCTCAAGATCTATCAATGAAATTCTTGAAAATGCCAATTCTTCTCGTTCTATGATAACGTTATTCCTCTAAAAACAAATCAAAATTCTTTACCACTATAAAACAAGTAATCGACAATAAGTCTACTTGGTAATATTTTGTGATATATTGTACATACATATATTGAACTTAAATATACATATTAATATTAAATAATTTTAAACCATGACTGTAACCTATTATTACTACTGCTTTTTGTAACTCCATGCTAGTTTAAGATAAAGTTTTGTATTTCTTGTCAATAATTTTAAGTACTTGTATAACTTGTCATATGTTCATTTGTATATAAAATACACTGTTGTGTCGTTAATTAAATAAATAAATAAACAAATATATTCGAATCAAACATAAAAAATCTGCTAAGATGACATTTTGCAATAATATTTTCATAAAAATAAAATTTCATGAGTAGAATTAATACTGTAGAAATGCGTGTACTGAGAAGAATACATGAGTTGATAATATATCACAGAATACTGAATGCAGGTATAAGGAATCAATGTGAACGGTCGATGTGTTAAGTAGGATGAACAAGGGAATGTAGAACGAATGAATGCATCATACATGGAATTCATACTAACTCGTACATATATTCGATTACTTACCACATCGATAAAATTAAACGGCATACTTAATGTTATGAACACCAACCAGGCAATATCAACAGATACAAAAATTACAATAAATAATAATATTATATGTTGGTGCCTACCTTGATATGTAGAAATGAAACTGGGACTTAGTAGAAGAAGATTAACAGAAGGTCCAATGCTGTGGAGATGCGTGCAATTAGGAAAAAATGTGGTCAATATTTGAAAGAAGACGGAATGAAGACGGAATGAAGACACAAAAAATTAATGCTGGGATAAAATTGATGTTTTAAGGAAGATGAAGAAAGGAGCTTTAAGTTGGTTTAGATATGTGGAGATAATAAATGACGTAATGATGACTAAGTTAGTGTACGTATCAGAAGTGTTGGGAGACATGTTCTCTTTGCTTACCTCACAAGGGATATGGCGTTTTGATATATATGTATGTATGACATTTCTTTGTCGGAGTAGGCAGAAAAGATAGAGTTCCAGGTTTTTCTATCACGACATATATATTTCACCTATTTTTCATCTCATATTTTACAATGCTAGTTCCCCTTTCTTCTTACTTTTCGTTCTTTCAAAGTATCATTCACTTGATCCAACCATAATTTTTTTAGTCTTTTTCTACTACTTCTTTCATTTACATTTATTTTGTAAGTCTTTCCTTATTCATTTACATTTGTTTTGTAAGCCTTTCCTTATAAATTTACATTTATTTTGTAAGACTTTCCTAATTCATTTACATTTGTTTTGTAAGTATTTCCAAATGTATTCGTTACACGTGTCTAAGCCATCTTAAATGACTCTCCCGACAATATCTTCACTATGAACGCTGCTTTGTTATTTTAGATAGATTTTGAATGAACTACTACCAATTTTTATCTCTCTTTTTATCGATTATCGACATGTTTTGATATGTTTCATATACTCGTATAATGATGCAATTTATTGGAGAAAAATGATTAAGTACCTACAGGATACCTTTGTTTTTATACGCAGACACATATTCTTTGTTTTTATACGCAGACAAAATCTATCTGATTCTTGCGACCAGTGCCGAAATAATTTTTTCCTTCGTTAGCAATTGTCAATTTATTGAAACTTTGTATGGTGGTTTTCTTACAAATATATGACAGCAATTGTTTTTAATATTATGGTATGAAAAAACAATTAATTACTGTGGTATCTATAAACTAAATTGCCTACCCTATATTCACAACTTAATCAGTAGATATTATTTTTTTGTATTCATAAATGAAATTTAATATATGTGTGAAAAAAACAGAAGTGGCAAAGAAGTGATCTCCGCAATATCTTAGCTTTCCTTCATATGGCATCGATCAATACTTTTGGTTTGGCAAACGGACACTGAAATTGCAAAAGATTGCGGGGAAATGAACAAAATATCAGATATCGCGTACTCGTACATTGATAAATTTTATATAAAAGAAAGCAACAAACGAAAAAAAATATACATTTTCCGTTCATACCCGCATTTTCCACTGTGCCCGAATCTGATTTGTACTCTAGGCCTCTATAACACATTTCTAGTTTATTGGAAGAAATTGCTACATGATAATAAACCCATCAGGGTATACAAAGAAAGTATTGGGTGTTAACATAAGTTGTGTTCGTTTTTTTCCAATTTAAAAATGAGCACCAAAAGTAAAACAAAATGGCAAAGGTTATACGTTATTCGAAATATTTTTTTGCTCTACAAGATATTGTATTTGCTTTTACGTTACATATATTATTTTATTTGATTACAAGCCTTCAAAATGGAATGTCAAGTAGACGAAAGTGAGCATTTTCGACACCTCCTTCTGTTCGCGTTCAATCGAGGGAATAAAGCTGTAAAAGCTGCTCATGATATTTGCGAAGTGTACGATGAAGATGCTGTGGATGAAAGAACAGCTCGTCGAAGATTTTTGCGTTTCAATGATGGTAATTTCGACCTGAAAGATATGGAGCGTTCCGGACGACCAGTGAACTTCGATGAGGACCGCTTAAATCATATTATTCATGAAGATTCCTTTCTTTTTTATTAGAAACCAATTATTTAGCAGAAGTCCTAGACAAGTGCCCTTCATTGACATTTAATAATCGCAGTTATTCTCTTAATAAAAATATCAAACCAAGTTGTATATTTCTATTTAAACTTTATTTCAAAATGAAGTTATCGCAAAGTGGCCCTTACATCGTTATTCAAGCTTATATTATAAAATGTAGAAGCAGTTAATGGATTATTGCTAAATTAAAAATTGAATTAAAAGGACCGAACTATAAAAAAGGGTCCGAAATTCTTTGAAACAGCCAATCGCAATGAATCTTTGGTACAATTTGGTTAGAACTATGTTTTTTAAACATCATATACAATATATATTCGTGCTAAAAAAAAATGTAGAGTTACCACTGCGATGGGAAGGAAAAAACTGCGTCGATTGTCACGAGTGATGTTTCATTAGTTTTGTAATACGATTCTCTGACAAAAAAGGACTTGGTGAAGCAGCACCATCCAGGATCACCACGGCCAAAAAAAAAAACAAGGTGACACAAGCTCAAACAATGATTATGAGAGAATTTTTTTAAGGATTGTCAGTGAATTCTAAAAATGGACTTCCAAGATATATACATTATGGATACTAGCAAGTATTATGCGTCATTACTGTTCAAATTAAAGAATTCCCTTAAAACAAAACGCCCAGTCAAGCTGTCACGATTATGGCACGACAATGCATCAGAGTTCACTTCTGTTGTAGAGGCCGCCAATCAACACTGCGATATCCAAGAACTGAATCATAGACCTCTTAGTTCCATCGTTACCTCTAGTTATTATTGTTTGTCTTCAAAAATGAAATCCAACATGGTTATAGAAAAAAAAAAATAAAAGTGATCTTTTCGCAATTTGTTTGATAGTTGCTACATCTCGAAAACTGCATGAGCCCACAGATTAAACTTGATAGATGAGTGCAAAGGCTGGTCACTTTTACTTTTATGTTTTCCCTATCCTCTCTCCTAATCCTTCCAAGCTCTATCTAAATTAGTACACCCCATACTATTTCTACACCCCATACTCATTCTTACACTTAACTTTCACAACTGCACATTTTGTGTTAACAGCAGGGTCACAATGTATACAGTATATATACAACTCCTATTACCATACATCTACTGTGGTGTGGAGGACAATGGGAAACTTGAATTTTTCCCATGTTAACCATATACATTGTGTATAATAACAATTCGTGGGTGACGTTCTTCAGAGTTGAGGCTATGACGAAGAACAATTCGTTTCGTTCATTCTTATGGTATCTATTAAAACATTCGAGTTGGCGTTACGGACATATTGAAGAGTTTAGCTTGGAGATAACCTTGTCTTCGGCTTAATTTTGAGAACGAAATTTCACTATCTTGAGAAAAAACTTCAGAATATTTTTTAATAAATTAATTCATCATACAAAAAAAATGCATCTTTAAAAAAATGTAACTACAGGGCATATCATCATCATCATCATTGTCAACCAGGGTTGATCCACTGCTGGATGAAGGTCTCCCCAAGTTGACTCCAAATAGTTCGGTTTTTTGCTTGTCGATGCCATGTGATGCTGCCATGCTTCCTGATTCCATCCATCCAGCGTACCTTCGGTCTTCTTCTGGGCTTCTTTATGCCTCTTGGGTACCATTGGATTATTTCGGATGTTCATCGGGAGTCTGACATTCTGGCTTTGTGTCCTGCCCATACCAATTGGAATTTTTTTTTTATCTTTTTGATTATCTTTGAGCCCGAAGTTTTTGGACTTTCCTACATTATTTAAATATAAGGTTTTTAATCATTTCTATGTGACATTCGCTTATTATGCTTTGTGTTCTTCAAAAGGAAAAAAAATCTTGGTTAATTTGAAAATGTGTTTAAGAAAAACAACAAAGGCACGTCAATTGCCATTATTTTTCTTATGCATTAATAATATCACAAACACTGATATTAGTTCTGTTGTTTTTATTTTGATATTTAGCACAACCATTTGGCTTATCACCTCAAAGCCAAAAATCCCCCAAGCGGCTTAGAAATTTCTGCACTCTCTAAGATTAAGACGCTAAAATAGTTTGAGTTAAATGTATAAATGAACGTTCAGTTGTAAAACGGACCAAGCCAACTTTATTTTTTTTATTAGTCCTATTTATTATTTATCTTAAATAAATAGTTCCATACAATATCATACGCTAGCGTGATGTTAACACAATTATCTCAGAACAGAACATTTTTTTTGTATTTAAAAGTAAAAATATTATGAAAAATACTAGTCAATAAGAAACAACCAACTTTTACG
This sequence comes from Odontocerum albicorne, assembly GCA_949825065.1. Lineage (NCBI taxonomy): Eukaryota > Metazoa > Arthropoda > Insecta > Trichoptera > Odontoceridae > Odontocerum > Odontocerum albicorne. The sequence continues at coordinate 31,967,671 of OX463857.1, forward strand.
AACATATTGCCTATCATTTGACATGACTCCAATAAACAAGGTGTTTGTCTCTATCTTACTAGGGGCAGCGGTAGCTAGTCTCGAGGTGCGTTGGGGCGCCGAACCAGATAAATAATTCGCAATATAGAGAAATAGTATCACGGTTTACTGTAACATATGTCTCCGTCTGCCCTACATGAATCTGCGTTTCCGTCTGGTGCATATTCGAGATAGCTCCAGTATGAATTGGCAAACTTGGCCGGTTAGTTTGAAAATAATATTTTTTTAAATTTTACATTATTTTTTTTTTAATTATCACTTAAATATGAATACTCGTATTTGTCAGTATTTTTATACACATTTAATCTATATAAATATTTAACATTTTTGAAAGACATGTTTGCGAATATATAATTTTATTATTGCGAATGATTTCTCCGGTTCAGCGCACTAACGCACCTTGAGACCAGCCGCCGCTGACTAGGAGTATATGAATGTGAAAAAATATTTTAAGTTTTTTTATTGATTATCATATGATTATAATATTGAAAGGATAATTTAAACAGTGTCGTATAGAGAGCCGACTCTCTTTAAGGGCGCTCTAAGTCGAGATTCAAACCATATTTTATTTACAGAAAAAACCTTTTACAAAATAAATATATTAAATTTAAGTGGAATGGTGGTAGCTGCCACTATTAGATTAGATGCAGAAAACTTATTTTATTTTAATTTAATATTTTTATTACAAATACAATCTGGCGGGCTTCTTGCCGGCAATCTCTTCCAACCAATGAGATAAAAGTAAATGAAGTATGAATTACGTGGTCGCATAAATCATTCAAATGACTATCCATCCCCACGAAATCCATAAACACATACGTGAGCACATGCCCACGAACCCCACAAAGACGGACAATCACCCGAACGCTTACCAAAAGAAAACGTCTAAAAAAACCTTTGTAGATCTTCCGATATGTCATAGTGACATATTCAGCTTTAAGTATGATGTAGTGTATGTGTGAAGTGTTAATTTCTTTATCAAACAATATTATTATCTTGATAATTTGTGAGACCAAGTTACGAGTGAACACGTGAGTCCACCCTAACAAATAATTGGTTCCAATATGAAATTGGTCCTTTTAACATCTAAATGAAAATTGTTTCTTGTATTTTCAACAGTTTAGACGAGACTTAGAATCCTAAACTTTTATGTCAATAAACATAAATAAATTAAATTTGTTTTTAACTATTATTGATAAAAAAACTTTTTTTGGCTCAAAACAGTTGTGAATAAAATCAACGTATATTTGAACTGAGAAAAATACATGGAATGACAATGTATGACAGAATATAAAATGAAATGATAAGGGGTGAATGTTAGCTTAAAGCTGGTATATTAATTAAGATGAAGGAGAGCACTGTGAGATAGTTTGGGCATGTGGCATAAATGAATGAAGAAATATTTTGAAAGCAAATGTACATTGCAAATGTAAGTGGAAGAGATATTAGAGGAACACTAAAGAAAGTGTGGTGTGATCAAGTAAACGATATTTTGAAAACAGGAAACGTAGATTCAAATAAGTTGTATGAGAAGGAGTATGTGAGGCAAAATATGTGTATCGGGATAGAAAGGTCCGGGACTTTTGTCATCTCTGCCAACACCGAGAGGGAAATGGCGTGATGATATGTACATGTTATTGCATTATTTATTTACTTGTGTAAAAATTTTAAAAAGTTAGCAGCACTTATTTGAATATTTTCAAGGCTGTTTGTTTATTGCCTTATTAAGTTGGTATAAATAAGCTTGATGAGTTAGCTTGAATATAATTGCGGGTGACTAGGTGGGTGCTTCTTGAATGCTGACTATATACGGTAAAAATTTTTATTGCCTTATTAAGTTGGTTTAAATAAGCTTGATGAGTTAGCTTGAATAAAATTGCGGGTAACTAGGTGGGTGCTTCTTGAATGCTGACTATATACGGTAAATTTTTTGATTGCCTTATTAAGTTGGTTTAAATAAGCTTGATGAGTTAGCTTGAATATAATTGCGGGTGACTAGGTGGGTGCTTCTTGAATGCTGACTATATACGGTAAAAAATTTTATTGCCTTATTAAGTTGGTTTAAATAAGCTTGATGAGTTAGCTTGAATATAATTGCGGGTGACTAGGTGGGTGCTTCTTGAATGCTGACTATATACGGTAAAAAATTTTATTGCCTTATTAAGTTGGTTTAAATAAGCTTGATGAGTTAGCTTGAATATAATTGCGGGTGACTAGGTGGGTGCTTCTTGAATGCTGACTATATACGGTAAAAATTTTTATTGCCTTATTAAGTTGGTTTAAATAAGCTTGATGAGTTAGCTTGAATATAATTGCGGGTGACTAGGTGGGTGCTTCTTGAATGCTGACTATATACGGTAAAATGTTTTGACATACCTACCTCTGATGATGAATACTGCAACACCTCCGAAACGTCAGCTATAATTTAACATGGCAACAACACCGAAAAATATAATACTTGTAAACTACACATATCGAAACATGTATGCTTAAAATTTTCCAAATATATCCAAAATAATTGAAATTCACTCATCCGTGACATATTGAATAGTTTTTTTATTTTTTCGATTTACGGGAGAAATAAAAAAATGTATTTGAATGTTATACACTTTAAATTTGAGCTCGAGATTTCGAGACGAGATGACGCAGGTACGAAGCCCCATAAAAGTGAACCCCGACTTTCACCTTGAAAGGTGGCACTCCTAAGAAGAAGTTGAGGTGAAAGGGTTCTGTATTGACAGGGTAGGAGCAAAGGGATGAGATAGGAGACGTTATCGAACTATTTTAGTACTTTTAAATAATCATTGGAAAGGAGTTGCGAAGAGTTAGAAAATGATTTAAGAGCATTCGCATAGAATTGGAATTTTTTTCTTAAAATCTTTCTTCCTTTTAAATGACTTTACGTATTTTTTTAGTAAAACATTTTTTAAATACATTCTTACCATCACGTTGTCTGTTTTAGAAAGAATAGATCCCAACACTTTTCTATCCATGCACAACACTCTTGTATTGTCACAACTATACAAGTATATTATTCTTTTTCTTCTCTCTCCCCCAAATGCCTCCAACTACATATCTTCTTTCCCTCATTACTCATTCTACCTTCTTCTTCTTAATAATCTTATTTTATGCCTGTTGTCCTGTTATGGTCCTGCATCATAGTTTGCCTCTTGCAACGTCGACTGCCAGCTGTCTTTCCATCTTTTGGGAGGTCGTCCTGGTCTGCTTGCTTGAGGGATACTGTCCCTGGCCATTCTTACGGCTCTTGGTTCCACCATTCTGGATACGTGTTCGTTCCAGAACCTTCTTCTCTGTCGACCCCATTTGACATTATCTTCAACTTCGCACGTCCTTCGGATTTCTGTGACACAGGTCTTGTATATCCTCACCTTGCTTTGGATGATCATATACTTGTTTTTCCAGATAGCGTTCTTTAAACATCCGGAAATAGCTGCGGCCTTTGTGATTGTTCAAGCACTTTGCCATAGAGGTCATTATTGCACATTATGCTAGCACCCAAGTATTTAAATGTTGTTACTTGTTCAATCGGTGTGTCATCGAACGCCACACTGCATCCAACTTGCTCTCTGGCTAGAGTCATGCATTTAGTCTTGCTGATGGAGATAGACATGTTGTATTTTTTGGAAGCAGTGTGGAATCGATGAAGCATTTGTTGCAGGTCTTCCTCTGATTCGGCTATGATGGTGGCATCGTCAGCATAATATATGATGTAAAACATATTGTCGCCCATATTGTATACAATTTTAAGGTCGGCCACTTCTATAATTTTATCCATAACCAAGTTAAATAAAAATGGGCTTAAACTATATCCTTGCCTTACTCCGGTTGGTCTTGGAACGTTTCTAGAGAGTTCTCCGTCTACGCGAATTCTTGCAGAGCTATTTAGGTTTATGTCTCTTATGGTTTTGGCGATGGAGGGTGACACGTTCCTTTCGAGCAAAATGCTTATTACATCTTCTAGTTGGATTATATCAAAGGCCTTGGTCAGATCAATGAAAGCAAGGTAAGTAGTCTTGTTGTATTTTAAAGACTTTTCTTTAATTTGCCGCAGTATTAATATAGAATCTGTAGTAGATCTGTTTCTTCGGAATCCTTGTTGTTCATCACTATTTTCAATGTGTTGTTCTAATTTTACTCTTAAGATGTTGGTGAAGAGCTTGAGAAATGCGCTTAAAATATATATTCCTCTGTAGTTACTGTAATTACCAGGATCAGATTTTGGTCCTGTTTTGAAGATGGGAATTGTTATACTGGCCTTCCACTCCATTCACCTGGTATTGTTGTAGTTTCAAGGATCAAGTTGTAAAGTTTATGAAGACTTGTCGGTAGTTCTTCGCCGCCATATTTTATGAGTTCGTTTGGTATATTATCACTTCCAGGAGCTTTACTATTTTTGAGTCTTTTCATTCTTCGTCTAATTTCACTCTCCTCCAATGTCGTGGGCTTGTTAATTATTATATTTGGAGCTGCTGGTGGAGATGTGTTTTTAAACAGGTCTCTAAAATATTTTTTCCCATTCTGCTATAGAAATCTTGTTAGTTTGAGAGTATTCATTAATTGGTTTCTTTTTATCTCTTTGATGAACTTTCTCCAATATCCTTCTTTTATCTTCCTGATTTTGGAGTATACCGTGTTTCGAACAGTTACATAACATATTTGGCGTATTCTTCCCTAGATGGGTTGCTTCTATAAGTCTAGTAACTTTTCTTTTTATCCTCTGCGAGCTGTCGTACATCGTCATTAAACCAGGGTTTGGTGTTTTTCTTCGCATTGAAATTTATGTTTCTTTTTTCTAGAGCCTCCGTGGCAGCTTTGTTAATTTCTGATTTTATCTTTTTCCATGCTTGATTAACATCATTGGAATCTAGTATTGGATTATCAATGATATTTTGGGACAATCTATTTTGATATAATATACGAGTGCTGTTATCGTCCATGGATTCTATATTGAGTTTGCTGATTATCTTCGGAGGTTTGCGAATTCTTTTTGGTCTTTCAATACTCAGCTTACAGAGAACAAGGGAATGGTCAATTCCAACATTGGCAGATGTCATTGCTCTCACGTCGGTGATCTGGGATGGTTTGATATATCTATTAGTTATGAAAAAGTCGATAATGGACTTCTCGCCTCGTGAGTTGACAAAAGTATATTTGTGTTGTTTTTTATGAGGGAAGAAGGTGTTTTTAATCTTCATTTCAAAACGTTCTATCTCCAATTATAAAATATCCTATTTTAATATTATTGATGACTTCCATGTGGTCGTAGTTTGTTGGAGGGAAGGGAGGCTGAACTCGATATTTTTAAAAGCTCAGTTCATGAACAAAACATATTTTTAATTAACGATAGCATAAAAAATTGACGAGTATGATGTTATTAGACCAACGTTACTTGCTCAAAAACAAAAAAAAAAATAAAATCAGCTCCCAGGCAGGAGTTTCATGGCTTTCTAGATGGACACGATTCCTTGTTTGAGAAGCACTGTATTAGAGGGCTGAAAGTGTAACAACCCTCAAGATGCCTTTAAAAAAGACAAATTTAGAGAAATGCTAGACAAATAAAACATGTCCGTTTAATCGCTTTTGTAATTTAAAAGTGCCATTGATTTTAAATAGATTGATAAGCGTTGCTTAAAAAAATGTATGCCAAACCGTTCACGAAGTTCAATCCTCAATTTGCACATCGAGCTAGAAGATATAAATAATATGGTAATATTCATCCAACAAAGTCATTCCATGTGCGAGTGGTGATGCTTTTATTAGCTCTGTTTGTAAATACGGCACCAAGAACAATCTTTGTTTTTTTATGACATAAATAATCGTCAGGTATATTTAATCGGATAGCTGAAAGCATAAAAAATCTGACCTGAGATGCGTCAACGTGTGAAGAAATGTGGTTACTTATAATAAGCACTCATAGACAGTTATGTAATTAGACAGCAAACATAGATACATAAAAAAAAAGAAGTGTTAAAAATAGAAAAACATAAAAAAACTTATATATGTATGTATTAGGAGCTTTAAAAAGAATAACACGGTCTAAAAAAAGCTCTTGTAAGATTCATCCGCGAAAAAACACTTCTCTTCAGTAGTTTTTCAGAGGTGAAAAGAACGCGTCCTCTTTCCACTCGCAGTAACCCTTCCTTAAGTACCTTCTTACTCGAGATCCAGATAACCAGAGCCCTCCCAAGGGTATTTGCTACCCTTTCGTGAATATTAAATACACATTCCTACACTGGAATATAAATTGGAAAAATAATTATATTTTCATATAAACGTGTTTAAAAATCTTCTCGATAAAGCTATGTAAAAAATACTTTTTTAAAAACACGTTTATAAATCCAAAGCTTTAATCGACTACGTGAAATATGATTATATTTATTAAAGCTTTCTTTCAGGGTAAGAAAACAGGAGAGTGCCAGAATTTTGTTAATTCATAAACCTTCTCATCCAACTTCTACGACTTCTCTGACTTTTAACAGTTCTTTCTTTCAGAATATCATTAATTTGAACCATCCATAATTTCTTTAGTTTGCATCTTCTACGCCGTCTTCTTACATTTAGAATGAATTTATTTTGTAAGCCCTTATTTAATCATTCATTCTACATGTCCAAACCACATCAGATTTATTTCCTTCATCGAACCTAATACTTTAGGTTTACATGTAGATTCATCCATAATAACTTATTGCAGTTTTCTTCATCTGTACACTATTTTTTTAGCTTATTTTTTATATACTCGTATAATGCATAAAAGTTAATGTTAAATTTTACTATGAAACATATTAACAACATAAAAAATAAATTATTCTTTGTTTTTTTTGTACAGTATAATCACAAAATAGCCATGTATTTATTTCAATAGAGGTTAAATGATCATGAAATCGAATAACAGATTACATAACAAACTCCATGATAATTATTGTTAGTGGGATGTAAAATAATTGGTTATTTTACATCCCACTAACAATAATTATCATGGACAATAACAATAATTATCATAATCCTATCCCCCCTCTTCAATACAGGGTGTAACACCCGGTGACGATCAACGGAAGCAGGGTGATGGGGAGCCTCAATACCTATCGATTTAACCCCCATGTATGTTCAGCGATATTCAGTGGTCTTCAAGTAATTTGGATTTTTGTGAAATTTGAGTAAAAACCCGATTTTAGACTAAACTTCGTAAGTGCGACTGTTATTGGCTCTGCGATCGTGATTTTTTTTCGGAAGTAGTTTAATAATGGGCCTTACGTACAATAACTTACCGTCGCAACCCTCTAAATTTGGAAAGAAAGAAAAAATCATCTTAAAATTTTTTGCAAGTCTGATTTATCCGCTAACTTTCATGAGCTCTAGATAAAAAAGTCATACTTTTTTTTTTCTACAACTTATCTTAAAAATTACTCACATTTATAGAAAATTAACCTTTTAAATTTCATTTGGCTAGTACTAGAGTATCATGTTGAAAAATTTACTCAAATGGCACAAGTCCCAAAAATCGATATTTTTTTCAATAAGTCAAAGACTACTTTAAAGGGTGAAAATAGGTGTTCTAGTGTAACTGCATTACTTATCAGAGTTATTAAATTGCAGCGGCTGGTTGACGTTGACAAAAATAGCTAATCAAAACATGATTGTGATTTTTTAACATTTTTTTACATCAAATGTTCAAAATGAACACCATTGTTAGCTATGCATAGCCCACACCTTCTCAAAAAGCTTTTTTTGAGCTTGCGGAATGCTTATTTTTTTCTCTAATTTCCCTGCGTCAGTTTTTACCTTAATTGGTCAAAACAGTTGTACTCATTTTTGCACCAATTCGTTGTAATAACCCCAGATGAGGTTATTAAACGAACCCCAGATGGGGTTATTAAGGCAAAAACTGACATAGGCCCATATGAAAATTAGAGAATGAAAAAAAAACATTCCGCAAGCTCAAAAGGAACTTTTTGAGAAGGTGTAGGCTATGCATAGCTAACAATGGTGATCATTTTGAACATTTGATGTAAAAAAATATTTAAAAAAAACGCGATCGTGTTTTGATTAGTTTTGTCAACGTCAACCACCCGCTGCTACCTGATAACTGTGATAAGTAGCGCAGTTACATAAGAACACCTATTTTCACCCTTTAAAGTAGTCTTTGACATATGGAAAAAATGTCGATTTTTGGGACTTGTACCATTTGAGTAAATTTTTCATGATACTCTAGTACTAGCCAAATGAAATTTTAAGGGTTAATTTTCCATAAACGTGAGTAGTTTTAAAGGTAAGTTGTAGAAAAAAAAGAAGTGTGATTTTTTTTATCTAGAGCTCATGAAAGTTAGCGGATAAATCATTCTTGCAAAAAACGTACGAGGCGAAATATATATCATATGTTGAGGTAGTCAAGTCTGGAATTCTGTTTTTTCTGTGCACACCATCAGAGAAAAGTTGAAATGGTGTGTTAGCGGTAAGTAAACGTCAACAAATCCACGTTGTACTTGATAAAAAAATTGCTTGCGAAGTAAAAAAAATAGTACCAAATTTCATATCATGCTAAAATTTAGACATCTAGAGAAGTTCGAATCCGAATATCTACCTCTAAAAACAGTCTTTTAACTGAATCGCTTCCGGGACCCCATCATATGTCTTGATTTTTTACAAGGTATAAAAAGCTCAGTTCCGGAAAAGGGAAAAATGAAAGCTCAACGTTCCAGAAAAAGCTCGGTCAGTGCTTTTTCATCTGTAATCTTTGACATTTCTAGTCTTTCGGTATTCAAGGGTACTTGTGTGTGCAACCCTTTCTATTTTTATATGTCTTATGTATTTTTATTTTATAATACATTTTTATCTTAACATACGGACGATCTTAGTGATAAGCGTGGCTTAGTTGGTAAAACACTTGACTTCCTTCCTCGGGTTTTGGGTTTGATTCCCGATGGCATTCGAAAAAAAAGGGGCCGTTATATTTTTTTTAAACCAGGCACACGCGCTAGACGTGTTATGGTGTTGTGCCTCGTCACGTGCGATTACTAAGAACGAGTTCCAGACCTACTCCAGTAGTTCTAAACTTTAAGGATCGACTAATGAGGTCAAAAACAATATTGTCTAGTGTCTTCATTATTTGGATACGTTTAAGAATACCATACGAATGAATAAAAGCATGTTAACATACTACAGGCGGCCCTCGACTTTCGCACATACTTGGTTCCTGAAAATGTGTGTGAATGTTGAATGTTCGAAAATAGAGGGATGTAAAAAAACATTTATTTATCCATAATAATATTTATTTATTAATAATAATATTTATTTATCAATAATATATTAAAAATATTTATTTATCAAAATACATATGTTAATTAAGTTAACGAGATTTGTTTAAGCGCTTTCAGGTGTTTTCTTTATAAACTTGTCAAGAGTTAGTTGAATACCACCCTTTTTTTTCTTTTCTTGATAAAGAGCTCTATAACATGATGAGTCTTTCTCAATCGCCCTACGTACTTGAGATATACGTTCTCTATAGGGATCACAATGTTCCATGATAGTCAAAAATTTGTCAACATGCATGAAGGATTCATTCATATTTTTTACTGTCAAAGTCTTGACGACTTTATCAGTTTCTTCTTCCTCACTTTCATTGTGTATTTCATTTAACTCTTGTTGCTCAATTAAGTATTCATTTGACAGAGGTACTGAGTGAGGGGCAATCAACTCATTAACAATTTCGTTGTTGACGTCCAAGTTTAGTTCATTCATTAGGCTAACTCTTTCATCTAAGATAGTTTCCGTAGTTTCTTCAAAATTCATAAAATCACTCATCATTTCTGGGCATAATTGTTTCCACGAACCTTTAGTTGCTGAATCTTTTATTTCAGTCCACGAGTCTCCAATATTATTTATTGCGTTCTATATACTATAGTTCTTCCACAAAAATGTGAGCGACTGCACGTAAGCGAACAATTTTTGCATTTTCGACAAAAATCTTAAAAAAACTGAATTTTAAAAAAAATGTGCGAAATAGCGGATTGTGCAAAAGTCGAATGTGTGAAAGTCGAGGGCCGCCTGTATTCAAATATTTGCTTACACGACATAAAGCTAATATTAAATAATTGAGGATGATATTCAGGCATCCTGTTTATAGCAAAAGCCTATCTCTGTATTGGTTTATTGTTTGCAATTTGTTTTTCAACAAACATACAGACTTTATAGATCTAACTCAAAATGTATATGACCAGGTTATTGAAATTTAAAAACGACTGGCAAGTTAAACATGCTAAAACCTTTAATTTGACAGATATGTAGAGTGTTATTTAAGTACTGGCTTATAATTAATTTAGAAAAAAAAATTGTTCAGAAAGGATATGCTCTTATATTAAAACCAATAAGGAAAAGAACTAGTGAGGAATCAAATGGGGGGCGCCCGCTTGCTTAGCGTGACTTTTTACAATTAGATTAAGGCCACCGCATATTTTTACTGTGCACATTAATAGGTGTACAGTAAAAATAATTATATTGAAATAATTTAAAAAAATCACAATTTAGCGAATCAACAAGTTGAACCATTAATATTTTTTTCAATTAAGTGTTTTTTTTTCACTTAATAATTTCGTTATTGTTTAACCCTTTAACGGGCATAAGCAGAAATTGGTCGCATATGCGACCACCCTTATGGTTATACTTATAAGGATTCATTTTCTTAATGAAACGTTTTTAAGTAACACAAATATCAAATTGGCAAATGTAGTGGACGGGCAGAGGTCTTATTTAAGACGGATCGTCCTGAAGTTAGCTGCATGTTCAGTAGCAACGATCTAAACATCCGGTCAATTCATTGTCAAATATGTAAATAGGTATTATAAGTAAATCACCATTAATTATATCTCATATAAGAATTTTATTTCCTAATACAACCTAAACTTAGATATTATTACCTAAACATTCATTGGTCACTTTTACGACCACTGACATGACCCCTGAAATGGGCACAGGTCTCATATGTGACCACCTCATTTCCAAAAAAAATAATGTTAAAACACATTTTCCAAGAAATAAAGTTGATTCGATACACATAATAATGATTTTTTCAACAAAAAACTCAATATCTCAAAAATAAAAACTTGCTTTTTAAAGGGTTTATTAATGACAATTGCACACTTTAATTAATTAATCGTTGAATGTAACCATTGAAAAACTCCATGTCTGGTTTGGTAGATATTTTGATGTAATATATTGTCCAGAAAGTAGTTTCGCATTTCTCGGATATAGGTATATGTCGTTAGGTAAAAAAATCCGTTGCTTAATTCGATTCAAACGTGCTGAATGTATACTATTATGAAACGTTAAATTCATTAGCGTGTTTTCAGTCATTGTTAATCCCAAGTGGTTTTTTTAGCGTAATTTGGAAAGATGAATAAAATAAGGTGTTTTTCCGTGCTTGGCACATTTTAACTATCGCAAAGAGAAAATGTGACAAAATAAAATAAATATATATGTACAGTGTATATTACAGCAAGTCAAAGTGTATGCCAAATGTGATTTTAGAATAATGGATAGTTATGGTGAAATGACAATCGAATATAATGTTCACGCGAGCAGACCGATTACCATTGATAACGATCGAATATAGGTTTTGACTAAGAATAAACAGCTATCCATCGCACAAGACATTCCTATCGTACAAGACATGCACAAACATTTACTGTCATATTGCATTGGAATTTGATAGCAAAATTACCTTCCGGGTAACCGCATAGATGGTGTTAAGTTCAAAGAATCAAACATTTTGTAAATCGAAGGTTTTTTATTCATTGATTATTCACTCTCACTTTCCGCATTGCTAATCGACATATTTTATTTAAATACCAAACAATCAAAATCATCAGCACGTCCAACAAGGACATCCGCTAAAACCTTTTTCTTTCCTGTGCTAAAAAATCCGCGCGTTCTGGTGCTGTGTATTCAATAGACATGTAAAAATGATTGATTTAAAATCGAAAAAATAAGAATATTCATGGCCAATCGTTTAAATTAATTAAATTTGAAGTCGAGAATGATAATATTTGAAACTTAATGGCTTAATGAAAACATGAAAAAACATCGGCCGACGTTCACAAAATGGACGAAGCAACCATCTCAAACGATAGTCCGAGAGCTACTGAAGCGAGAGGAGTGAACGAACTGAGATTCTATTTCTTGCGTTCCCATATACCGAAGTAGAGTGAGAGTGAGACGTGAATAGCGTCGCTTCTCACCCATAGTGTTTTTTTAGAATGAATATATCTACGTGACACACTGGCACACGTTTGATTGTATTGGTGAATTTATTCCCGATTTTCACAAAATATCTCTGATGTGGCCGATAAGTGCTAATTATTATTAATATTATTTTTTCATTCAATGCGTAAATGTATTACGAAGGAATACCTAAAATCTGAACCTAGTATTTATTATATTTATAGAGATATTAAAGTTTTTAGAAGCAATGTGTACTAGTTACACATCTCAAGAAAGGAAGGGTTAAATGGAAACTTTAAATTGACTAACACGCCTTCCATTCACATTTGCACTGTATGTTTGTTTCTTTAATCTTTCTTCATTCATTTGTTCTTACTCAACACTTCAGCCTTTATTTCACATTTATTCTTCACCTCCTTTTTCCATATTCTGTCATATATTTATTACTTATTCTTCTAAGTATTCTTCTAAGCGCACTCATTTTTATTGCATTTATTCGGCTTTATATAATATTTTCCCACATCCGCGGTTCACTCCCATGCGTCGAAGCTAGGGTATACCTACTAATGAAAAAGTGGTTGAATATTATTTGAAAGAGAAAACTGTAAAAAGTGAGAGAAATCGAAGGAGGCGGTATAAAGAGGTATAAAGTTGTGGAGAAGGCGAAATATGTGATCGTAAATTGGTCGGAGTAAAAAATAATATTGATAGTATTCTTATGTAGAGCTTTTTATCCACATAATATTTTTTTGGCTTTCGGTGCTAAATGTCGATACAATATAGAAATTTGTTTCCATATTACTAAAACTTTTATGTTAACTATTAATTTTTTAGGTGAATGGTTTTATATCATAATACGTGGTCGGTTTAAAGGAATTTCTTTTTATTGCTTGACATACTTTTTTTAAGGGGCTTTGTTTGAACGAATTGAGACGTTAAGACCGTTTATTGGCACTTGAGATGAAATTTGCAAAAACACCATAAAAATTTGAATAAACCGCTGGACCGAAAAGAAATTATGTGTATTTTAAGCAAAATTCTTTAATATTTCCAAGAAGGTATAAAGCTTTATTTGCGGACGTTACGAAAAATGAGGACGAAATTTTTTTTATTTATTTAACGACCGATAATTTTATTTAGACGTCTCTTTTGTGACTCCTAAATCAACTTTCGATAACTTAATCATACTTAATCCTTTGAGTGTTTTATCATTCATTCATTTACCTTTCTTTTAAAGCTCTGCAAGGGAGTACAGGGAGGCCACCAGTCTTCTCCATTCAGAGCGGTTTTGGGCGGTGCTGGTAATCTCCCTCAACGAAATTCCTAACGCTCTGACTTCCTTGTCATAGGAACGATACACCGTGAGATAGGGTCTTTCAGGCCATCGGCACCCCAATGGACAGTAAAACAGCACTCTCCTCGGCTAACTATCATCGAGCATTCTCAGAACATGTCCCAGCCAGGACCATCGCCTCTCCCGAATTACAGAGACGACAGACCCCTGCCGGGTGCGCCAGCGAACAGCGTCGTTTGTTATGTGGCCATACCACCTGATTCCCAATATCCTCCTGAGACACCTGTTTTCAAAACTAAGTATCTTGCGCTCCTGAACTTTGGTGAGATGTCAAGATTCACAGCCATACAGGAGGATCGGGATGACACACGCGTTAAACAGGTGGCATTTTGTTGTGACGATGAATCCAGTCGCCTTCCAAATCCTATCCATGTTGTTGAACACCCCGCTGGCAGCGCCGATGCGGATGAATAGTTCAGTTCGGAGATCACCATTGGAGGTGATGGTGGCACCCAGACATCTGAATTTATTCACCTGGGGGATCCGGTTGCCATTAATCATCATCGGTGCGCCTCCATCCGGACATGCATCGTTGCACATGTATGTTATTATGTTTTACCAGCGTTGACTCGAAGGCTTTTAGTGTTTTATACTAGTTTTTAAATCCATCAAGAATAAGATATATTTCCGAAGATATCTATGATACTATTAAATTACATAGCATGATTTATACGTTATAGTATCTCTTCATACATTGTAGCAATTCTAATCGGGTCTCTAATGCTCTCAGACACTCCATAAAAATACCTAAAAAATGTTTAAGCTATCGTTAATTAAGTTTGTTTTTGGCAAATTTATTCACAAACTAAACTTTTAAGAATGTCACCATTCGTACACGGAATGAGTTTGTTGAATGACTTTCACAGGGATACTTTTATAATCATTGTTTAAATCAGAAAACTAGGATACATATTCCGTATGATTCGAAATGTGCTCAGTGAAAATATTCTTAAAAGTATATACTTCGCCTTATGTCAGTCAGCACTTTCTTACGGTATATCAGTTTGGGGGGGGATGCACCTTAACCCAAAAACACATATTACAGGTTGTGAAAATAATCAATAAACTTCCTGCTCGGTATCCCACGGCGGAGCTTTTCAGAGAGTATCAGGTCCTGAACATAGCCAATTTACATCTCAAATCCATTCTCTGGCACTACCATCGAGAGGAGGGGAAGATGAAAACTCAGCAGACACACATGACACGCATGGCAACTAATGAAATGTTCACCATCCCTAGAGTTAAAACCTCTTTTGCTCAAAGGCAATATGCTTATTTGGCTCCCATTACATACAATGGCGTGCCGACTTCAATAAAAGTAAAGGTAGGAAAACCATTTAGATAGTCGATCGGAGCGTGGTTGTTATTGCGACAGGATTTTGAGTACTTGGACTTTCAGGATGAATGACGAGTGGAAAGGATTTATGTGAGCTCGTGAGTGTGGGTCTCTTCTTGTTGTTTTAATTTTGGTTGTTTTTGTGTTTGTGTTTCTGTGTGTTTTTTCTTTTCTTCTTCTTTTTTTTTGTTTTGAATTTGTCTTGATTTTTATTCTTATGATTGTGTGCGGTATATTGTGGGATGAATATTTTTGGTCTTTCTGGAGTGATAATGTGTGAGGAGTTGAGTTTCGCAAGATGTTTCCAGTTGTAGTTGAGTGTCACTGTTTGTCAGGTTGATGAGAGCGTGCAACGGGTTTTTTTGTGTTATCAAAAATCGGAAAGAAGTATCGATTTATTTTTTCATGCTAAATATCCTCAGTGAGATACAGGCAAAAGCCTAGTTTACTTGGGATATGACAAATGAAAGGCAACAAACCCAGATCCATTAAAATTATATGTCCAAATCAAATTACCTGTTGTTTTTTCTCAAATTGAGTATATTTCTTGTCATGTGTAATAATAATAATAATAATAATAATTGTTCCGATTTTCATATTTTTAGCATTTTTTTCTCATGATGTGTATTTTATTTGATACGCGTTTCAAAGTGTGATCAGTATCATTTATAAAATAAAATTAATAAATTATATGTTTTTTTAGCATTATCTCAATTTAAAAAATGAAGACCTCCGTAGCCTAATGGTAACATTTTTGATTTCTACTCGGGGGTTTCGCGTTCAATTTTCGATGGCAGGTACTCAAAAAAAAATTGGCATTTAGGTGAAGGAGGTCGTCTTGTAACAATAATCGAACGCGCTGAAAGCCAAACCGCAAGTTCGTTCCTACTCCAGTAGTTTTTGAATCGAAGGTTCACTTACTGGGACCTTTGGCAATGTTTTCTCTCGGCCACGTTCTTCATGAGATAAGATGCCTATATTTGAGTGACAAATGTATGAAAAATTTTACATGTTTTTTTCCCAATGACACCTCTCAACAGGAATGAGTAAAACTTTTCTGCACTTAATAAAAATGGAATTTGGTTGTTTTCAAATCCTTATTTTTCACGTTACTGGGTATATTATTTCAGTTCTCGTTCGTTTTAACACTTAAATTAATTAAACAATGTTTTTCACTTAAAACAGACAAAATGTCACTTTTCTGTGTATGTACTCGTACTCGTATAATATATAAACCCTTTATTTTAGCTTTCAAACGTATTTCCTTGTATTTAAGTAAAACTGTCAATTTTTTGTGTACTCACATCTGGTGGTTAAAACCTCTTCCTAATTAATCAAATGCCTATTTCACATTCGGTTAGGCTGAGTTCACACGTCCTGCATACGTGCTTTATCGCGCATCTTCCTTATATTAATTTATATCGTCGAGCTTGGTGATTAACACTTTTATTTACGTTGTGAATGTTAAATGAATTTGGCTTAAAATATCCGACGCAAGAGTTAGGAAGAGAAAATAGATTTTCTACATGTATTCAGCTTATTTCATTTTACTGATTGAATCGTGTAACTTAAAAACAAAAAATTGTAATTTCGTCAAATTGATAGGAGATAAAAATGTGCAAATTTTTCCAAATTGACAGAAAACACGAAAAATGTTTAGTTTTACACAATTTACAAAAAGTTGCTGTAAACGGGTTTTATTTTACTTGATGTCTTAAATTGAGATACTGTAAAGTTGTGTTAAGGCTGTTTACTCATAACATGTTAAGATTGTTTATGCTACTCATGACTTATTAAGGCTGTTTATGCTACTCATAATATGTTTAGATTGTTTATGCTACTCATGAAATGTTAAGGCTGTTTATGCTACTTGTAAAATTTTAAGGCTGTTTATGCTACTCGTAACATGTTAAGGCTGTTTATGCTACTCGTAACATGTTAAGGCTGTTTATGCTACTCGTAACATGTTAAGACTATTTAGGTCGTTTAATTTAATTTTATTTTTTAACTTTAATGGTCAAATGCCTTTGATACAAAATATTATATCATAAAAAATAAAATAAAAATAAACATAAAGCTGTAAGCAATGTTATATTGTTTACAATCCGTATTTTATGATCAAACTTGAAATATTTATTATATATATATATAAAAATTTATTAAGTACAATAGTATTTATATGCACAAAGTGCAAAAATTTATGCACCATAATTTGAATTCATTTTTATATTCTTAAATTTAAAAATTGTTTGAAGTGACCTGTATTATAAATACATACATACCATCACGTCATCTCCCTGTCGGGGTAGGCAGAGAGTATCAGACTTTCATATCTCGACACACATCTTTCGCCTCTTCCACATACATACACCCTCTTATACGGTTTCTTCTATTTCTCTGACTTCCTTCGTTTCTTTTTTTTTTCAGAATATCACTTATTTGACCCAGTCATACTTTTCTTGATCTACCTCTCTCACACCTTTCATTCACATCTGCACTTTGCATATGTTTTATTAGCCATTCGTTCCACATATCCAAACCACCTCAGCATGCTCTTTTTACATATTACTTAACACATTAGCCTTAAGTTCAAATTTATGTCTGATCCATTGAATATTTCATAATACATTGTTACTTCATGTATTCTTCTCAATGTACGCATTTCAACATAATTTATTCGGCGTCCAATCCAAACAGCATTCTTCCACGTCCATGTTTTACTTCCATAAATCAAAGTTGGCACAAAAATACTTTTGTAACTACCCAGTTCGAGTAAATTTGTTTTAGTGCCACATTGACATGGTTTCCTATAGCTACACGCCATTCGATATTCCTCAACCTATTCATAGAACGCTCCAATATTTCTTTTTTCACATAAATAATTGATAAATACATAACTAACGTTATTAAGAAACATTATCACCCAATACTAACTACAAAGAAAATCCAACAAAATAATAACTTTATTTGACCTTTCAGAAGTTTTATTCACTTTAACAATAAAATTAAGTCAATCATATTTCTGTGCAAAATGAAAGTTTTCATCGTGAATTTCGTCTTTTGAGAATTTCAAAATCGTTTTGGAAACTAATGGCTTTCAATTTCATCCCTTCAAGTTAATATTTAAGTTTGAACCAAGTTTGATCATTCACTCGACTGGCTATGCTATGGCGAAAACAGGGCCAACTAAAGAAAAAGTGTCACATGTATTCGGAAAAATATTGTCCTTAAAAAAATGGATACTATGATCTATTGACATTTCCTGTAACTTTTTAAATTTATTTATTAGTCGTATGGCTTATTACGAAACATTATCCTCTTCATGATAGGTTGTGCGAATTGTCTCTATTTTTACGTAAATCTTAGCCCTGTTGAGTTCTATAATTAAACAGTTTAGCTTAATTTTTTTAAAGCTGCTTTTTTAGCAGAAAAATTAAAAGCTTTGAAAAAATCTTTCATTTTACTGTATTTTAAGCTACCTCAACAGTTTCGCTGTTCTTCCGTTCGGTAGTTTCAAATGTGCCTGATAATCATTCCCAAAATATAGGACCCAATCTGGTTAGTAGTCCAGCAACTATGTTATTTAAACCTTCTATTGCCATCAGTAAAACTGCATGATTTTCTTAATTTTTGCATAACTTAAATTTTCTTAACGCTTACGATTGCGAATGATATCAAAAACATTGTTGTATCCCAACTTAACGCTTTAATATGTCACACAGTCCTATAAAAATTAATAATTAAAATTTTCTCAACCCTTACGGCTGCTAATGATGTCAAAAGCATTGTTATCTTCCAACTTAGCTCTTCAATATGTCACACAGTCCTATAAACATAAATAACTTAAATTTTCTTAACCCTTATGATTGCGAATGATGTCAAAAGCATTGTTGTCTCTCAACTTAACTCTTAAATATATCACACAGTCCTATAAACATAAATAACTTAAATTTTCTTAACCCTTACGATCGCAAATATTGTCAGTAGCATTGTTGTCTCCCGACTTAGCTCTGTAATAAAATATGTCGCACAGTCCTACAAAAATTAATAATTTAAATTTTCTCAACCTTTACGGTTGCGAATGGTGTCAACAGTATTGTTGTCTTCCAACTTAGCTCTTTAATATGTCACACAGTCCTATAAAAATTAATTATTAAAATTTTCTCAACCCTTAAGGTTGCGAATGATGTCAAAAGTATTGTTGTCTTCCAACTAAGCTCTTCAATATGTCACACAGTCTTATAAACATAAATAACTTAAATTTTCTTAACCCTTACGATTGCGAATGATGTCAAAAGCATTGTTGTCTCCCAACTTAGCCCTTCAATATATCACACAGTCCTATAAACATAAATAACTTACATTTTCTTAACCCTTACGATTGCGAATTATGTCAACAGCATTATTATTTCTAAACTTAGCTCTTTAATATAAACATAAATTATTGTCATGTGGCAATCTGTTCCGACAAACCATAAAATTATTCAACAAGTCTTATATGAAAACAAGAATGGAACCCTTGTTAAAAAATCTGAGCACTAACAGGAATTAAACCTGTAATCCTCAATTTAGAAGACGTTTTTTCAACTGGGCTACGGAACTCGTTTACTTTTAAAAAAAAGTTTATCTGTGAAAAACTTCAACAGACCAAACGACCATATTAAACCCATTTCGTGTTTTGTAAAGTTATTTACACATTACAGATTTTTCTGATTTGTGCAAGAAACGAAAAAATCAAAAAGATAAAAAAAAAGTCACAATATTAATAAATTAGGATTTTTTATGTGTACAAATTATAAGAACATAAAACAAATTGTGGTATATTTATAAAAAAAACTAATTATTTGAATAAATTTGTGAGTGTTTTTCTTGAAGGAGTTGTCCGAAGAATGATAAACGTCTATAAAGGAACACACATGGTTTCAAAATGAGATTGTTCTTCCTTCTGGCATTCTCAAAGACAAGTTCGTTCTCAATAATATATAGGTGAGTTACTTTAGATGAGTAGCCGTAACATACAACTCGAGATGGTCTAGGTTAGAGGAGTTAACTAAAATATAATGGATTACCCCCTAATAAAAAAAATAAGTTGACACCCTATTGAAGAGCTCTTTCAATCCTTAATAGCGTATAGTTAAGCGTCAGTAAGAAGAAATGATTAAAATAAAGATAATATCTGAACGATCCGCCTCAGTGCACTACCAACACACCTACTAAACTAGTCACGGACCTGGATTTCCGTGGTTTTTGTCGATTTTGCCCAAATATAGTTGAAGTGAAGCAAAAAATCCTTCGGACGTTGTATTTTGATTTAAGTTTGAATAAATTGAATAAATCAAAGAGATTATTTAGTTTCTGTGAAAGTAAATTTAAGCGGCTCTTCCGAAATGGGATCAAATTTTGGTTTTGTTAACAATTTATACATTTAAGTCTACCAAAATCTCGTTTTTTCCGGAGCCATTTTTTTTAATTAAAAGATGTGTGCCAGGAAATAATGAAATTACGACATGTTCTCTCTTGCTATCACAATAGGGATAAGACGAAATGGTGATACATTTTGATACTTTCTGTAAAACATTTACCTTTCCTTCAATATATGTTCGAGGATCATTAATTATAGACAAAGATTGTATTCGTTCACACATATGGAACTTTTAACAAACGAGCTCTGCGTACTAGTTGGTTAAGACACATGTCTTCTAGCTCGAGAGTTGTGAGTTCAATTTAAAACAATTACCTTCAGCACGTCCAAATGGTGATGTGAACATATTGAAGAGCGTTACCAGGAGATACCTTTTTCTTTGGCCCCACGTATCGTACCTTTGGGCTAGGAACCACTAGAGTAAGTTTGATATTTAAACATATTATTTAATGTTTTATTTATTTTTTTATTTATTTATTTTCTCAAAACAGGCTTAGCCCAATTACTTTGAAAATACAAGAAATGCTCACATTAAAAGTAAAGAAAAAATATATAAAATAATGTATATGCAAACATATATCATATACACACAAACACATACTACCTTGATCAAAAAGTTTTAGGACTTTATTCATAAAATCGAAAATACAAGTTTATTAATCAAAATGGATATGGCCCCATTCAAAGTACTCCCCATCGACTGCAACGCACTTACGCCAGCGCTTGATCCAATCTTCGAAACACCGCTGGTACTCAATTTTCGGTATGCCTATTAGAGCCGTCTTCGATTTTTTCATGACATCCACTCGGGTGCTGTAACGCGTTCCGCGAAGCGGTTTTTTAAGTCGGTTGAACAGGAAAAATTCGCAGGAAAACAGATCAGGTGAATTTGAAGGCTGCTGGATAGTATTCGTGTTGTTTTTGGTCAAAAGCTCACTGAAATCATGTCTTTCGCGATTTCAACGCGGTCTTTTTTTGCGTGAAATTGAGGTCTTTCAGCACCAGTTTTGCATCGACACGTCTGATGCCCAAATCATTAACCAAAATGTCTTGAGCGGATCTATAAGCGATGTTCAAATCTCTCTGATGGTCAATTTGCTACATTACATTTCTTTGATTTTATCGATGTTTTCATCGGTTTTCGACTGCCACAGCATTCGTCATCCTCGACCAACTCACGACCACTTCTGAAGCGTTTGTGCCACCGAAAAACACTTCTCCTACTTTTCCAAGGTCTGCGGACCGTTAAATCCATTTTTCACACAAACTTTAATGCAAACTCGTTGATGCACAGTTGATGTCATTTTCAAACTTGTAAAAAATCGAAAACACGCACAAAGGTAGATGTACTCAGTACAGCGCAACTTTTACAAATATCAAGCTATGACGCTGAAACTTAAAAGAAAGTGTCAATGATAGATGTGGTACTCTAACAAAAAAAAAATTCTAATTGGGTGACTGACAGCGCCACACGGTGGTCGGTCCTAAAACGTTTTGATCAAGGTAGTATGTTCAAAGTCACTTAAGTACGTTAATGAGTGCTTTCTAACGTGCTCAATCTTAGAACAATATTTACTTTTGCTTTTGGTAATGTGATGTGAAATATGTCAATATCCGAAGCAGTCCCGTTCAAAAGAGTTAAAGCCTTTTCAACAGGCATAGCGGCTGGAAGACTCGTTCTTGCGTATGTTATTGAAAACAGTTCTTGCCGGCGCAGTCTAGTGTAATTGCGCAGTCTAGAGTAATATACATAGAGAGTACTCCACAATAAAAACATAAGATGGGTGGGAAGGTAGTTTAAACATAGGAGGTCGAAAAATATCTAATATAAGATTCACAGACAACGCAATGCTAATAGCCAACGACTAAGATGAGATGGCCGAGTTCTTCCATTCAGTTGAAATAGAAAACCGACAATTAAGACAATATTTTAACAAAATTCCATATCGTAGGCCAATTAAAGACTTTGGTAAGACATATTCGCTAAATAATTACGAAAAAGTGAACGAGTTTGTCTAACAAGATATTCTGCTGATTAATTCGAGGAATGGAGTATTTTAATGGCAAAATCAGCTAAACAAATCGGGCAAAAATATGAACTAACCGGTGTATACTCGGAAGGCTTGAAAATTCTCTAGTTATGTATATAGTATTCTTCATAGCACTAGATGTGATGTTGGAGAGGATGCTTCATATTTTATGGACTTCAAAGCGCACCAACGTCGTAATCATCCAGGATTATTGCAGGAAGATAATAATAACATGCTTTGACCATGTTGCTAGAAAGAATGATAAAAATCTGTAAGAAGCTGGTGATTACGGGGACAGTTGAGAGAAATCGAGCAGGGGGAAGTTGTGCTATGAGATTGACGTATCAAATAAAGAGGTGAGCAGGATCCTCTTTAAACGCTACATTTTTTTATGGCCCAGAACCGAAAGAGTTGAAGACATGAAGAACAACGAGCTCCAGACATAGCAGAAGACCACGACACAGCATTGAGAACATGATGTCGAAAAATATTGGCAAAATTACCACACGTGAAGAGACAACAGCAATCATGTACTTCTAGTGCATGTGATTATCTATGCCAGGCGGGCTCTTGGAACAGAGCATTAGAATTTTTTTCGGGTACCCTTAAGTGAAAATCAAATATAATACTGACTGGACCATAGAGGTGTTGAAGATTCCACAAAACGTTGTTATCACCTCAACGATTGTTTATTTTTTAATATAATAATTTTATTTGTTAATTTTGGTTTATAAAACATATCTCTTTTGATTAATTAGTTTTCATTATTGTCTTCATAACTTATTTCTAACAATAATTAACTAACTGCAACAACATTTATCAAAGCGCACTCTGTGCATTCATAATGCAATTAATTTATGCGATGTTCATCTGTTTGAAACAATTTAAATCTCTGTTCATAATTCCTCTGCAAATGAGTTATATTTGATGATGCATAAATGATGATCGGACTGATTAAAGTCAAATTAATGTAAATAAATTGCGAACATATATCTCGTGACGTCATTTCCCTGTCAAGATAAGTAGAGAGGATATAGCGCTTAACTTTTCTATCTCGAAACACATCCTTAGCCTCTTTTTCATCTATACGATTCCTACGTTTTCTCCGACTGACTGTGTATCCTAGTTTCAGAATTTCAATCACTTAATCCAACCATATTTTTTAGTGTTTTTTTAACGCCTTCCACTTTCATTTGCATTATAAATTTGTTTTCTTGATTTTTCTTCCCTTATTCGTTCCAAATACATAAATTATTTCTGTCTTCATCTTACTCAATACTTAAACCTTAAGATCACATTCATCTCTTATCATTTCATTCCATGTTTTGTCATAAATTGTCAGCATATGTATTCGTCTTAAAGTGCGAATATAATGATGATAACAGAAAATAATGATTATAATCTGAAGAAGCTGGTGATCACGGGGACAGTGAAATAAAAGTGTCCCGTGAGATGGACGAATCAAAGAGAAGAGTTATTAGAATCCTTTTTAAGCAATGCCCTCTTTAAAAACATAACCTTTAATAATGTGCACAGTAACACAATCTATAATTTTGTGCACAGTAACACAACTTAAAATTTTGTGCATAGTTACACAACCTATAGTTTTGTGTACAGTAACACCCCCTATAATATTGTGCACAGTTACACAACCTATAATTTTGTGCACAGTAACACAACCTATAATTTTGTGCAAAGTTACGCAACCAATAATTTTGTGCACAGTAACACAACCTGTAATTTCGTGCAAAGTAACACAACATATAGTTTTTAATGTCTAAATCTATATTTATACAAATTAAAATATTTTTTTACTAAAGTAGACTCAAAAATGTGCAATATATTATTATAAGAAGGTTCATAATTACCTCACAAGAAGTAGCGATGACTTTTTACTTTCCAAACAAAGGATGAAAAATTAAAATAAATTATGTAATAAAAGTTACAACTTTTTTAACGAAATAACAAAATGTATTTCATCGTTTTCTATGTATTATTGTTGAAGTGAAAAAGAAATACTCGTACACATGTATGCTCTTATATGTAAACTGCTAGAAATAAATTAATTAGTAAAAATATGATTAATATTTTTTTTATATAACATACAATATGAAAAAACAAACAATTGTGTAATTTCATTTAAAAAAAATTATCGATTTTGAAAAAGGGAAGCCTCGTAAAATTGTTATTTCATGTGATTTGTTTCTAGTTTTGGTAGTATGAATGTTTTGTAATAAAAAAAGAAAAATCAAAATTAAAAAAAATACTGCAAAAACAAAAATATATTGCCTTGGCAAAGGAAAAGACAAAAAATGTGTGAAAGCATTACCTAGAAAAAAAAAATCGTAAAAGTCATTCTATAATAGTTACCCTATTGGTATTATTTTATATTCACCAATCAGTTATGTATTAAGTAGGTCATTGTTTTGCTGGAGATCAGACTGGAACCCTTTTATAAAGTCGAGTACTGATACGAATCGAACCCATGACAGAAAACAGATGTTTCATTAACTAGCCTACGTAGGTCGCACATTATTTCAGAACTACAGAAAAACTATAAAATCTAGATCAATTCTTAGCTTGGCACTCCACGTCCTCCTACAATTGCGAGTCAATTAATTTTGAGCATGATTGTTGAGGGATGAACTCAACTGCTTAAAGATTTATGAGAATTTCCAAGGATGTCTAATCCTTGAAGGCTAGACTTTTAAAAAAACCAAGAAAATTTAAAATATATTTCCCGTGCCCTGCAGCCCCACGGGAAACTAGAAAGCAGTTAAAAATTAAGTCATGGTAAATAACAAAGATTTGAAAGTAAAGTCGAAGTATTAAAATATTTAAGACAATATCCTTTTAAACGAGAAAAGTTCCCAAAGGATATCCGAGTAATGAACGATTGTTGCTCCGGAACAAAAAAACGGAAATAGGAGAAAGGTTTCAACGCCCGTTTTAACCTTCAATATACAGTTTGCGATCTACCTGCACAGTTGATTAATATGAGATCGTAGTAGAAGGAATTGGGGCTGAATTTAAGGATTTTAGGGCTGAAATTCAGGAGGGGAGCAGCTGAAACGCGTATTCAGGATGTCCTTCCATTTACATTAAGGCTTCGCTCTAGAGAAGGTTGTATATTCTCTTAATTCGTGCTAAAATTGGCGAAATGAGTCTGTTGTTGTGGAAACGTGAGGTAATATGTTGCGGAAAATTCATTTATTTACTTAAGGTTTATTTTTAGACGGGCATGAAATATTTTCCTTTTGGTTCAAGTAGAAATGTGAGAGATGAAATGAATTCACGGTGAGATGAATCGAGAATTCTTAATGAAAAAATCAATAAACCGCCAAAAAAATGATATTATTTTTTTTAATAAAAGTAGATCGCGTTGAAATTATATAAATTTCCCTTATAGAATTTTTTTATTCTGGAACGATGGTTTGCTTGAATACTTAGTTATTATTAAAAAATATATAAAAAGGTATAGTTAGATTAGAACCTGAATTCATACTTCGGCATAACTACTAAATACTAATTTGCAGAAACTTGTTTATTAGAACGCATGCAAGTTTGTTTGAGCATTGAAACTACACACTCTGGATAAAATCTGATGGATACGAGAGAGAAGGGGATCTCTTTTGCCTCCTACTGAAAACACGTGGTATGGTTGACTATGGATGGTCCAGACACAGAAATGAGTAATAAATACTAAATACTTATTTATAAAAGGTTTCGGTTTTAACTTTGTGGAATTTCACCACAATAGGATATTTAACAATAAATTACTTTGTTATTTAATTAATTACATGAATCCCCACTACCCATGTTTCTCCTTTCTAGCCCGAAGTTTTCTTCAGGTGGAATGATCTCGTTTTTTTAAAATCAAAGCAGTGTTTATATATCAAACTGGTATTACTTTATTATGGACCACCTACACAAATAAAGTAAGAATACTAACGAAAGATTTAAACATAAATAAATTAGTTAAAATGTTTTATTCATATATTTTTTTAGAATATTACAATATTAATGCAAAGAAAAACCTATACACAAAGCAAACATGGAAATTAATTTAAAAAAAACGCTAAAAATGTATATGTATAAAATTGCAGGCGATTAAATAAATGAGGTAAGCCGAAGGATCTTCTTCAGCCTTCATTCCCTTAAAGTGTTGCAAAGATTCCTACCAACTAAAACCAAAATTTTACTCGTACAGTCTCTGCTCTTTTTGATTCTGGACTATGCGGACGTATGTTACTTGGATGTTACAGAGGAACAGCTGGACAAATTACAGCGTCTTCAAAATGTGTGTCTAAGATTTATTTTCAACCTACGAAAGAACGATCATATAACTTCATACCAGAAGGCATTGAACTGGTTGAATGTTAGAAATAGATGCCAAATTCATATACTGTCTCTATTGTATAATATCCTTAACTGTCCCGCCACACCCTCTTATCTTGCCGAAAATTTTCAGCGTCTTTCCAATCATGGATTAGCGCTACGCTCAAACAGAGATTGTTTATTGGGCTTTCCAGTTCACCGCTCCTCTTTTTTTACGTCGTCCTTTACTGTCTATGTAGTGAGACTCTGGATCAGTTACCCACCAATATAAGACTCGCTCCGTCCTTGGCATGCTTTAAGAAGCGACTGAAAAAACTCTTAATTTCTAGTCAGTAAAATAACGTGTTTCATACCTGATTTTTCTTTTCCTTTCCTCTCCACCATTCTTTCCTTTCTTTTTGATTGATGATATCTCACTTTATATGAAAAATAATGTTCGGGTGATTGTCCGTCTTTGTGGGGTTCGTGGGCATGTTTTCATGTATATGTTTATGGATTTCGTGAGGATGGATAGTCATTTAAATGATTTATGCGACCACGTAACTTGCTTAATTAATTTTTTTTTCTGGTTGGTTGGAAGGGATTACCGCCTGGCAAAACGCCCGCCAGATTGTATTGCAATAAAAGTGTTAAATAAATAAATAATAAATTGAATCAATATTTTTCCGCGAAAAAAATATTATATTGTTAAACCAGTTTTTAGGTTAGTCATTGATTGTCTGTGACAACGAGAAAAACCTGGAAACTGACTGAGCAATAAAAAAACATTTATTAGAAGAAAAAACAATGCTTCGATTATTATACTATTCATCTTTTAGCACTAAGGAATAGAAATAATCTTTTTTGAAAAGTTGATACACATTATACTTTAATCTCAAACCTAAACTACTTTTTTTTTGTTTCGACTTATTATTGAAATATTTAGTTTCAAACTTTCATGTTTTTATCAGTTTTAATAGTGAAACAAATACTTGCATTGTTAGTAAATTGTTTTTTTTTTCATGTAGCAAATGTAACATTGACTGCATGGTACTATATATAAAAAAGTCAATTAGTTTAATCCAAATGAAACACTAAATGTTCTCTGCACTCTTTTTTTATCACGGACGTTATTTTCCCATACAGTGGTCGTATCAAACTGTGAATGAAGTTTTTTTTCATTGTTATGTATTTTTATTTTATTTTATTTATACACGACAAGATATCTATAAAAACAGAATTTACAAAAAAGCAAGAGCTAATTTAATTTGGACACACAATTTTAATGGATTTGGGTTTATTTCCTTTCATTGTCATGTCTCCAGTAAACTAGGATTATGCATGTATCTCACTAAGGACATGAATGCATGACATGAATATTGTATATATACTCTTCTTTTAGGTCTGTTGGCCTATTTTGGTCCTGCATCATTGTTTCCCTCTTGCGACGTCGACTGCCAGCTGTCTTTCCATCTTTTAGAAGGTCGTCCTGGAGGTCTGCTTGCTCGGGGGATACTATCCCTGGCCATTCTTACGGCTCTTGGTTCCGACATTCTAGATACATGTTCTTCTACAAAACCTTCTTCTCTGACGTCCCCATCTGACAATATCTTCAACTTCACACATCCTTCGGATTTCTGTGTTTCGTACTCTATCACAAATATTTGCCAGCGATACTCCTGAGTACCTTCATTTCGCTGGTTCGAAGGAGATTTTTGATTCTAGCAGTGTCGGCTCTGGACTCTATGCTGTATGTCATTATGGGGCGGGCACAGGTCTTGTATAACCTCACCTTGCTTTGGATGTTCATATACTTGTTTTTCCAGATGGTGTTCTTTAAACATCCGGAAATAGCTGCGGCCTTTTGTGATTGTTCAAGCACTTCGCCATAGAGGTCATTATTGCACATTATGCTAGCACCCAAATATTTAAATGTTGTAGCTTATTCAATTGGTGTCTGATTGATCGCCACACTGCATCCAACTTGTTCTCTAACTAGAGTCATGCATTTAGTCTTGCTGATGGAGATAGACATGTTGTATTTTTTGCAAGCAGTGTGGAATCGATGTAGCATTATTATATATCAAATGCTTTATATACTCAAAAATTTTAAAATAGTATATTTAAGCCCACAACATTTTAATTCGTAAAAAATATTTAGATAAATATTTTCAATATTAATATGAAATTAAAACACTGTCTCTATGTTTTGTTCTTTTTTATTTTAGTTTAATGTGTTATAAAGTACCACAACGTGGCGCCGCAGTTATTTTATCAAATATATTCACTAATAATTTTCCTGAAATTAAGAGTTAAAATTACTTACCGTGATATAAGATTTGAAAAACAAAAGGGAAACTTTTACATAATAAAATGAAGGTCACGTAGAGGCATGTTTTAAAATGATTTATTCTTATTGAAATGCTGTTTTAAAGGTTTGTATTATCATTATAAAAATATCAGTAGAAAAAAAGTTCTTTGAAGATTTCACAAACGTATCTTCCTTTGTAATAACTCAAATATAATTTTAAATGTCAGGCACGAATCAAACTTTTATTCTTTAAAAAAAAAAGCTTACTGTGGTATGCATATACAATACATATTTCTCTCTCAATGTCATTGTCCTAAAAAATACCTAACACAATAGCTGTAAGGGCAAAGCACCCGACAAAAGATCTCTAACCAAGCAAAAGCTCCTCTTTCATGCAAAAGCTTCCCTCTGCGGAAGTTTTCCACTCTGACGACTGTGCGCGAATTATTAATAACTTGACCGAAAAGCCACCTAGCAGACCTAGCATGGGAAATAAAAAAGTTGAATTATGTTTTTCATACTTGGGGCTCACCCTCTAAGCCTTCGGGAACGCCTGAAATATTTATTCGGGATTGCGAAAAAAATTTGCAAATGGTTTTATATGATTGTACCGGCCCGTCGATTTGGCGGTGTGATATAAAACGGTATTTATGAACGGTTTACACTCGTGGTTTGCTGACGTCAAGAATATTTTAGCTGTTTTTTTTTTTTTTTTTTTCAATATATACTACAGAGATTATATATTTGTTATAAAACGAAGTATGAAATGCGAGGAATGAAATACACATGTAGAATAAAAAATAATTATCAGATAAGATGAAATTGTAGTTAAAATACAGAAATCGATAGATCAATAGTATGAGATATGCGAAGAAAAAAACCTAAAAGTGTAGAGATAAATGGGATAAAATGAAAATGAGGAGTAAGTTGAGAAATTTGGAAATTTAAATAGCATTTTCCTCGATGATGGTAGAATTACGAGAGAAATCGAACAGCGTGAAGTAAAATAAATTCCTCGAGACACAAAAACATTTAAACTCGAACTGGACAGTATTGAGAAGCGTATTCTGGGATGATAATCTAAACTTCTTGAAAGTTTGACAACGGTTAGTCAAATGCTACGTTTGGTCAGTGTTATTATATGGAGTGATATCATGGACCCTCAAAGTTGATAGTATGAACCGATTGAAAGCATTCGAAATGTGGATGCACCGGAGAATGCTACAGATACCCTGGACGGATATGGTCAGCAACACAAGGGTTCTTCCAAGAGCCAAAATTGATAGAGAGTTGCTGACTAATATTAAAATCCTAAAGGTTTCCTATTTGGAGCATGCACTAAGAGGAGAAAAGTACAAATTACTGCACCTGATCATCCATGGCAAAATAGAGGGTCGAAGAGGTGTTGGCAGGAGGCAAATCTCCTGGCTCCGCCATATATGGTACGTGATTGGGCTGGTATAAGGAGCGTCGGGGATCTTTTTCGGGCTGCCAGGGACAAAGATGCTTACTCTAAGGTGATAGTCAACGTTGGAGGGACCTGACATGACACTAGAAAGAAGAAGGACAGTATTAAAATATATTAAGGTGATAGTGCCCAACAGTAATTATGAACCAGCTTTGATGCAACTATGGGTGGAGTGAAACATGAAAGGACCCTTATGAATAATGTAAAAATGCGAGTACTGGGAAGAATACGTGTGATGACAATGTATGACACGGAATGAAGTTATTGGGAATGAATTAAAAATATAGTAATCACAAATACGTAGCACTTAAGTGAATTTTGATTAAGGGTCAATATAGAGATTGACAGATGGATACATCTATCCTTCTTAATCGTGTTAAATACTGGCATCGGGGTCCTGTACTATTTCTCAAAATCGACGTGGCACCCGTCTCTATCTCTCCTGGTCCTGAGCCACTTAGAATGCCGCACTTAAAAAGGATCCTACTAACTCTTTTTTTATTCGCCTATCCAATAAGACACTTTCCTTTCGCTCGCCTTTCCTTGTCTGTCCCCGTCGTCACAAGTTTCTCCAATCGATCATTATTACTTCTATAAAAATATCCAAAGGACGTAAAATTTTTGCAGCATTTTGTCGAAATACTTTCGGTCATTTCTAGTTCTTGGTTTTTAAATACTTTGGCACGTTCTAACGGTCCATAGGAGATGAAGCATCCATCTTCAATACCACATCTCGAAGGCATGTATCATGTTTCTTTCCTTCTTTCTTATTCTCCATGTTTGCACTCCATACAGTGGTAAGAAGAATACTAGAAAAATAACTGGACGGATTAAGAAAAAAATATAGACCAATTAATATCATGAATATTTGTTCAGTAATTATTAATCGTGAATGTACGAATGTAAAGTATGAAAAACTGTTAAACAGAATAAATTAAATCTTAAATGGGAAAAAATCTTCATATTAATTCTACATAAATAAAAATGACAGGCCTATTTTGCTTTACAAAAGCATTATCGAAATGTTTAACAATTATTTTGTAAAGCAAAAAATGCTCGTCACTTTGATTTAAGTTTATCATGAAGATTTTTTACCATAAGTGTTAAAACTTTCTGTTTATAAATGCATTTCTACAAAATAAATTCCAAATAATTTTTTTATTAAAAAAAATGATGTACAGATGTAATACACATCGGGCTAAGAAAGAGACTGTCGGCCATAATCGGCTAACTTCGTCTTTGTCGAGTGTTGTCTTTGTCATTCCTACACGTGTTGCGTTGCGTCATCGCGTACCGGACTCTTAGCGCGTCGTGCGACAGAGACGGCGCTCTACAAAACCACGTGTATTACTTACCGCCGGGTACTGTACTGGATACAGTTAAAAAATTGCTTATTTAAAATTTGACAATATGAAATAGAAATTAATTTTAACTCTTCTCTATATCAATCTACAAAAAAGAAGAAAATTTTACTCGACTGTTGAAAACTAACCCAATTATTATTCTCTGCAGTCAACGAATTTCAAGTAAATTGGGATTTTATTTTGCAATTCGGAAGCAAATATTTCCAGTACAATTCGTAATCGTTTAGTTTGCACGGTGACCATGTGCTTTGAATTGAGATTAGGTATGGCAAAAAAAAATTAAATAACAAAAATACCTTTTTCTTACAAATGTCAGTTGTTGTTAACTCGAAGAGGGTAGGTTTTGGATAAAAAAATATTTATTTTATTTATAGACGTTAATTTTTAAAGTCTTCTTGAGACGTTGACTCTCAACTGTTTTTTCTTTGAAGTTCATAATAATATTAAAAGGACAATTTATAAAGCGCCGTTTAGAGAGAGAACTCTCCTTAAGGTCGCTCTAATTCAGAAAAATAAGAACCATCGAATTTTCTCAAATATCACCATGTATGATTTTCTGGTATTGGCAACCCTTTCCCCACATTAATGCAATTGTATTATTTTCAGATTTGCCTATCTAAAAATGTATTTTACTTTGCACAGATCCCAATTGTTGATTTTGTCTTTTAATTGTCTCAAAGTCTTCCTCGAAACTCCACATCAGGATTTTGGTTTTTCTCGTAGCTTATTTATTCTCCAATATGTATCATCATGGGGCTTGCAAAAAAAATCAACCTTACTTTGCTATTTGTTCTTATGCGTTTAATATATTTTTTGATAACATTTATTTAATTCAGATTTATTTTATTTTTAATATATTTCAATCACGGTGATCATGTGCTCTAAGGGCGTTTAATGTTTTTAATACAGTCGCTTGGTGGTTTGCTTGCCCTTGATTTTATCCAGAATAGCACAATATTCAAGTAAAATCTTCATTAAACAGGATTTTTATAGAACGATAAAAAGTTTATTTTCGCTTCAGATAAATAAAGCTACGTAGCTAAGTTGGTAAGGTGACTGACTGTCTTTCAATTTAAGTTATACATGAACTCATGTTTTTAAAATTATTTCTTCCTTAACATTTTTCATGCCAATTGAAACAAACTGCCAAATTGCAATTTATCCACCATTTTAAACTGTTAAATAATGTGCTCATATTGCGCATTTCTAATACTTAATGACATTTAAATAACTTTCCTTTCAAGTTGTCTTCGATTTCCACTACAATTGTAGCATCAGATAACGTATTCCTATTTATTCGATCTAACTTTGCAATTCGAGATATGAATGTTCTATTAAAGAGTGCTTTGATGCATCCGAGTCCTGACTTTTTACCTTTTCATGCATTTCAAAGCCTTTCTGAATCACTTTTGAATTCAGTTTTGACTAAATGTACCAAACGTTTTGGAAACCAGCTCTGGGCTCGTGTATCTATTTCGTATGGATTAAAAAATTAATTAAAAAAAATCGAATTGAATTGTTTTAATACAACAAACTTTTGTTCTTAATGAAGAGTTAAATTTGTAATGTACAAGACACACCGTGATCCAAATGTCACCAAATATTTCAGCAACTTTCAGGTTACAGAATCGCGTTAATATCCAGCAAAAAATAATCGTTCAACTTTTCTGATTGACCATTATTCATTGTTGACGTTGATTTTACTGCAAATATTGTTATACAACGAAATCAGATACCAGCTAATATAATACTTGCACCATAGTTGACAAGCTTCTAAAAGTGAATTAAAAAGCTTTACAATACCCTTCAGTGACACAGCATAAGTTTCCAGGTTTACCATCATCCTTTCTTCAAACATATTTACTAGAGCCAGAAAGTATTAAAATATGATTGACGAACTTCTAAAAGTAAATTATGACAGTCCACAATAGTTAAGATAACAGTCCACAGTAGTTAAGATGATCGACCACAATAGTATTTTAATGTCAACTTTGAATGGAATTGAAACGTGGACGTTGAAAAAGACTGAGAGGAGTCGAATAAATGCCGTAGAAATGCCAGCTTTGAGACGAATACACGAAGTGACAATGTATGACAGAATACTCAATTAAGTTATTACGGATAAAAGTGACCCTAAGGCTGGTTGAAGTATTGAATTAGGTATTATATTGAAAGTATTGAATTAGGTGAAGAAATGCACTCTGAGATTGTTTGGGAATATGAAACTAATGCATGAAAAAAGACTAACAAAACATATGTATAGTACTAATGGGAGCGGTAGGCGTGTGAAAGGAAAACCAAGGAAAGTATGTTTGGTTCAAGAGACTTATATTCTGAAAAAAGAAAATGTAGAAAATCAGAAAAATTGTAGAAGTTGTATATATGTAGAATCGGCATATGATGTGTGTCGAAAAAGGAAACTTTAGCACTCTGTGTTACCTCTAGTGTTTGCCTATCCCGTTAGGAACATGGCAAGATGGTATGTATTTTCTTTCTTTAATCTCATTTTTCTCCGTTTCTATCGATCTTGTTCAATGTGTTTTTGTTTTTTTAATTTGTGTTGTTCTTGTATTATTTTTTTTTTCATTTTTCCACTTGTATTGTAAATCTGCCATCATTCTCTCATAAGTTCGTAAAACAATAGTATGGTTAGTTGGAAGAGCATACTACTTGGCTAGAAACTAGCCATATTGAACACTGCTCAATTTTATAATACAACAGTGATAAAGCTAATTCCTGAAATCACTAGCATAAATGACGTGGAAAGGTAATTCCTGAAACCACTAGCATCAATGACTCGGTAAAGGTAATTCCTAAAATCACTAGCATAAATGACGTGGTAAAGGTAATTCCTGAAACCACTTGCATAAATGACGTGGTAAAGACAATTACTGAAATCACTAGCATTAATAACGCGGTAAAAGTAATTCATGAAACCACTAGCACAAATGACGTGTTAAAGGTAATTCCTTAAATCACTAGCATAAATGACGTGGTAAAGGCAATTTCTGAAATAACAAGCATAAATCACGTTTTAAAGGTAATTTCTGAAACCACTAGCATAAATAACGTGGTAAAGGTAATTCCTGAAACCACTAGCATAAATGACGCGGTAAAGGCAATTCCTGAAATCTCTAGCATAAATGACGTGGTAAAGATAATTTCAGATACCACTAACATAAATGACGTGATAAAAGTAATTTCTGAATTTACTAGCATAAATGACGTAACACGTGGGACACGCGTAAACAGTTTTGTCAATCACTTTTATAGAACTTTCTTCTCTCTCTCTGCCCAATTAATCTCGCGCAGATTTCAGCTTAGTATTATTTTAAAAGAGTCCTTACAAAAACGTCTGGAAGATGTAACCTTATATACGTATACATTACTTAATTAATTTGATTAACAACAATCCTTTTGTCCAAGTAAAATAAAATGCGTATCGTTTACAAGTACACACATTTTAATAACGTTTTATACTTAAAAAGACTGCTTACATTTTTTGCATAGAATTCTCAAAAAACTTGTTAAGAATTTGCGAAAACTTTCTACTTTGCTTAAATATCTTAAAAAAATCGAAAACGTTGGCTTCATCTGACCCATAAGGCTTCTTCTTCCCTTCTCGCTCGATTGATTTTGCCGCTCGATGCCTTCGCAGAAAGCGGAAACCTTTCGCCAATACATTCGATAAATAACTCCGCTCCAGCCGTATAGCTTTCCAAAAAGGTTTACTGAGACTTTGAAAGCAAAGCTAAAAGGATAGTGTATTGGCTTCATTAAAGTTTCCATACTAAGATTGATCCAAGATACTCACTGCTACGCTTCGTGTTCATTTTATTTTATTTAATATTCATAGATATAAATATTTTTTCGTATTCACGTTTGAAATATTCGTGAATATTGTTTTTTGCAGAAGTACTAATTATGTTACATATATCTATACCATTATGCTGTTTCCCTATTGGGGTAGGCAGAGAGGAGCTAGGCTGTCACGACTTTCGACTTGCCTATCACGACTCCATCACGACTATATCCAAAGATATCCCAAGATGGCCGATCAAAGGCAGAAATAATAAGTAGGGTCCAACAGGCAAGAGTTGTTTTCAACAAGAATTCCAAGATATTTGAATCTCCTAACATTGATATCAATGTTATGAAGAATTTAGTGAAAACTCTTGTCTGAAGTGTGCTGTTGTATGGCTGTGAAACGTGGTCCATCAGCCAGAGTGAGTCCGGGCGTCTGGCTGCCTTTGAGATGTGGTGATACAGGCGCATGGCCAGGGTCCATTGGTCAGATCCCATCCGAAACGACGAGGTATCGAGCAGGGTTGAAGAAACAAGGCAACTCCTAAATAGAGTTGCCCAACAACGATCCAGTTGGATAAGTCATAACATCAGGCACCCAGGCCTGCTCCTTACCATTCGTCGAGGGAATGATTGAGGGCAATAACCATAGAGGCCGCTCTAGAAACGAGTATAGCTACATGGACCGGATGATCCGGGATATGCGTTGGGGCAGCTACCATTGAGATAAAGAGACTGGCGGATGACAGAGATGAGTGGAGAGATCGAGTGCTTGGTGCAGACCAATCTTAGGATTGTAACCCAGAAGAAAAAAAATTACGACATATCCTTCACCTCTTTTACATCCACACACATTTTCGTACAATTTTTCTAACTTTGACATTTCTTTCCATTTTTGGTTTATCCCCCACGCTTTGCACTCGCAGTTATACCAAATATTTGTTTTTTTAGCCTTTTTTCTGTCGTTCTTTCAACGTGCCCAAAGCATCTAAGTGTGCTCTTTTTAGTATTGATTAATATATTTTTTACATCTAATTTAATCTATCTTAAATTGACTTTCTTATTCGATCACTTTTTAACGTTTTCTGTTGTACATTACCCGAATGTACGCATTTCCATAGCACTTATTAGACTATTTTAAGTATTTTTACTTGCTACCTTTTCACTTCCATACATCGAAATTGGTACTTGAATACGGTTCAGGATTATCATTTTAAAGATTTTGATAGACTATATTTTCTATCGCTGCATTCCATTAGGTATCTCTCGTAACTCTTTCATAATCTAAGATGTTGTAGTAAAGCTTAACTGACATGTCACATTTTCTTGGCGTGTTGTGTTAATTTATTGCATAACGTAGTGTTTAACCATTAAGTCAAAAACCTGTTATTTTAAAACAGCCAGTTCTGAAGAACTCTGTTAGTTATCTTTAGATTATCCAATATACAAAAGTAAACAAAAAGTTCGAATAAAATAAAAGTATCATTTTTATCACCATCCCTCCATTGGGATTAGCAGAGAGAACGTATCTCACTTATTTTTATCCTGACATACACATCTTGCTTCAGTTTCGTCCTTGCACCTTACAAGTAATATCCATACATAGTCTTTCAGTTTTGGGATCCTATTTATTACCTTAAGCATTTGTGTTCCTATATATTTTTTTATAAACATGCCCATGGGGCTTTCATATTTTATCTCAAAACTTTAAAAGCGTTTTTCTCGAAACTACTTTTTTCGACCTGGTCGGCATAAAATCTCAAGTTCTATCTAATCAATTGTCTTTAAATTTGGTATGAAACTTTGATAAATGTTTTTATATCGTTCCTTCCTTGGAAAATTCAAAACTATTTTTTTACTATTTATAAAAAAAATGAAAAAAGGGTAAAAAATATATTTTCAGACAGCCACCATTTTTAATTTTTTTTTCTTTGGTACCAACTGTAACGACATTATTTTTTATGAAGAAATTGTGTAAGATTTATGTTTTATATTTACAAAAAAGGCTCCAATCATGTCGACCAGCTTACCCCCCTTTTTTTATAAGATATAACAGCTGATAAGATCTTGAATTTTCTATTCTTTTTTTCAAATATTTTTTGTAAAATCTCGAATCATCAATAAAGAAATTGTTAAAAAATGTATAGCAAAACTATTTTTGTTTTTTTTTATTTAGTCTGAAAAAACGCCCGAAATTCACGCCTCTAGAGTAGAATACCCCCTTATTTATTTTTTTAATACTATTGATATACCTGAATAGGTAATGAACACACATTGAAGAGCGTGGCTGGGAGACAACATTATATTCCTTTTTATCTGGCCTTTGATTTAAGAACAATCAAGAAGGCACTGAACTGGCAGTTTATAATCGCTGAAGTGTATAATTGATGAGGCCACAATACTCGCACACGTCTTTTATGAAAATGCGATTATTTTCGTTACAACTTTAAATTTTCCAACTCTTTTCGTTACCATCAAATAACGAATCTGAAACACTTGTGGAAGTCGAGAACCTCACCAACGAAAGTCGCTAACCTTATTTGTTTATTCCTGTATTAGAACTGTTTAGAGGAATTCGATGGACTGTTATCATACTGATAAACAAGAATGCAGAGCCTTTTCCCAAAAATTATTTGGTTTCAGACTTTTTCCCTCCATGTGAAAGTTATGAATCTTTTCAACTAGGTAACGAAGATCACCTTATGAATATTTATTGATCTATACTAAGAATTTAACTATCTTACCAGAAATATTTTTATCCTTAAGCTGATATAAGGGGCAGATGCGAAAGATGTATCCAATAATAAAATGGTGAATATACCATATCGTCGTCATACAAGAGAAAGTGACCAACTAACAAAATGCAAAATGTTCAGGAGAGCCATTTAACCGTTTGTACACTTTTGTTTTAAATTTTTTTTTTTAATAAATGTATTCACACTTGTGATTTTTTTTGTGTGTATATAAATTTTCATTGCTTTCAAAATTAAGAAATAATATTTTTGAAAATTTTCATACAATTTTGCTTGTAAAAAAATAAACATCAATGCAGGTAGTCATTTTGAACAAGTCAAGATATTATTAATATTCTTCCAAGTTCTTGCTGGGTTATTTATTCCAGGCCACCATTATGTTAGTAAGGTGTCAGATAGTTATTAATCACGTTTTCGCGAAAAATGCACTTGGTCACTTTCTCTTGTATGACGACGATATATGTTGTCACTGCTTACCCCAATTAATACTTGACGTCATGATGACGCTGGTAAATTTCAAGATTTAGACAATTTTTCCTTCTTTATTTTTAATAAACTCGATCGAAAAAAAAACGCTTTCGAAGAAATTTCTATATATTTGTCAATTAATATAAAATAGTTTACGACACACAATTGGTAAAATCGTTATATTGGAGAGGTACTAGAGATTGGAACTTTGTAATTTACAAAGCCAAGGGTTCTCACTGAATCTCTTAATAATCTAGAGAGGTTGAACATTATGTTTCTTGGGTTGAATTTCAGATATCTTGGGCGAGTTAACTCATTAACTTCCGTATTTTTTTCTGAATTGAATTTAAAGGATTCACAAGGTTACGTTAAAAAAAATTATCTATGAGACCTAAAAGTTTTATGCGAAAATATATAAACATAATGCTATATTAAATAGAATTAAATGTTTTGACAACTTCAATTTTATTGCTTGTTTACATCACAAAATTCATGATAATATGTATTTATGTTACTTTAGTTGTATATACTCGTAGTATAATTAAGCGGGTTTATTGACATACGACAATCTTTTCCAACCATCCAAAAAAATTATATAAGAGGTATCAAGTAAAAATCGGTTAAAAAACGATTGAAAAAAATCTGGTGCCAACTGCGGATATTATTTTGTGGTCAATATCAACTGTAGAAAGGTAGCGATCAGAAGCTTGATATGGTTCTGGTGACTTTTTATAGAACTTCAAGGACCAAGCGAGGACACGGACCAAGCGAGGTCAAAAAATATATATTTGACAACACGTGGGTATTTTTTTTTTTCGCGAATTATCAATGTTATAAAGAGTTAAATAACGTTAAGAAGAAAAATAAAAGCACATAATTCTCATGCAAACTTATTGGAATAAGAGAATAAATTCCTTTAATTTATTGCTATATTAGAGGATTTTTTATGCTAAGTTATAAAATAATACAATTGATTAGTAAATTGACAAAAACTTAGCCTTAACTGAAATTTGCGAGAAACAATTTAGCAGAATGCAAATATTATCATTGTTAGTTGGTTCCTAAGATTAGTGAATTTAATTCAATAATATATTTTGCTTATCAATCCGTAAATTTTTAGAAACCAGTCAGTGTTTAATGCAGTTGCTAGACTTATGTATATATGGTAGACATAAGTATTGTCATGGTGAAGCATATAATCAATTTGAAATCAATTTGATCTTCATCGAATAAATTGATTGTTCCGAATCGACCCAATTGGGCAGGG
Organism: Odontocerum albicorne; assembly: GCA_949825065.1. Taxonomy (NCBI): domain Eukaryota; kingdom Metazoa; phylum Arthropoda; class Insecta; order Trichoptera; family Odontoceridae; genus Odontocerum; species Odontocerum albicorne. Next base: position 32,007,838 of record OX463857.1, read on the forward strand.
TATTAGGATATAGCTTTTACCGTTGCTATTCATGTGGCGTGAGATGGCCTTTCTTTTAGTATTTGAGATATGGATGGCGTGCCCAGCTTTAGGAAGCACTTGATTCAATCCTTTTTGGGAGGTCTAATCAAAATGTATGATTATATTTTAACATTAAACATAATCGTTTACGCTAATATTATACATCGGAAGATTTACAAAAGTGTATTTTTTAGTTTTCTTCCATTGGTAAATTTTGAGCGGTTTCCTTACCAAATTTTTTTTAACAATAACAGTGTTGGAGGATATTTTCACGCTGTTTGGCGTTAAGTTGGGAATTGGAAATGATGTATTGTGGAGAATAAAAAAAAATAAACGAAAAACAAGTGTTTTTGCTAAGTTGCTTTATTTAACTAAATGTGCTTTTTTTTCAAACCCATCCTGAGTTCATTTTATTAATGAATAAAAAATAGTTTTGTTAAGAATATTTAACGATCAATTAAAGTAAAGTCAAAATTTTACATAAAATAATAAATAAAAACAATAGACATAAACACAGTCATAATCAAAAATAAAAAAGGTTATAAATAACCAAAGAATTTAAATGATTTCACTCGTCTTAAATATTTTTGCTTTTTGGTTAAAATACCACACCCACTACCGTTGTATCATGACCTCAGTCTGACTCAAGCATTTCTGTCGTTATATACTGGGATCGTTTAGCCTAAAGAGAGCCTCGTAATAGAAGGTAGAAATATGTGTAGGGCATTATTAATATTTAATTAATTATTTTATTAATATTCAAATATAGAGGTGAGTTGTGCAATGTAAAAACTGAAACTTTTGACAAATATTTTTGTTTATTTAAATAACGAATGATTTTCGAATTTTTTTTTTTTTTTCAAAAGTAACATAAATTTATCCGGACTTCGACGGGTTAAGACAACTCAACGAAATCTAAACCTTTGAAAAACTATTAAAAGAAGGTCAACTCTCTACCGTAATGTCGCTTTAGTGTACTTGAAAAGAATCATTAAGTGATCTCTTTTGAGAGACGACCTAAAAAGAACAATTATTATCAAAAATGTAAGGAAGGACGCCGTTTAAGTCAACAAATTTTAAGGGTAGAAAGTGGTTTTCCTTTATTTTTGTCCTGAAACTTTACTGATTACAGTGGATCCTTGTGACCTCAATCAATTGTTTTCCATTTTAAAAGGAAAAGCTAAATTAAAGCTTTTTTTTACGTGAGAGGTAATTGTGTGTTTATTATGATTTTCAAGATTAGAAAAAAGCTTTTAAGATAATTCTCTTTATGTAAACGAATATGTATACTATCATGCTAAGGGTATTTTGGAGTTCACAGATAAGAAAGATATTCACATATTTTTATCCAAACACACAGCTTTTGCCTTGTCCGCATTCATATATCTCGCGAATTTAGTGGTTATATCTACCGTATTTTCGCGTTTTTAGGACATTTAAAATTGTGTGGTGTACATTCATAAAATATTCAAACCTCTTCCAAACTCTTCTAAAATATTTAAGAAAACAATGCCGTATTGTCTTCACTTGGATGGGATCTATATATATACGAGGGTAGGTAAATTAATTCACGGAATAAAGAAGTTAAGGGCGGGGGGGGGGGGTAATTCGCAAGCGCACGTTTCGATAATATGACGCAATATTAGTATATTCACAAACACGTAGTGTAATTTTGACAGTATTGTTAAAGATATTGTCTAGAAAGCATGCCAAACGTTAATAACATCTCAAGTTTGGAAAAAAATGAGTATCGCGCCGTTATTAACCGTGCCTTCCTTGTAATGTGTAACTAGTACACATTGCTTCTAAAAATTTAATATCTCTATAAATATAATAGATACTGGGTTCAGATTTTAGGTATTCCTCCGTAATACATTTATGCATTGAATGAAAAATTTATATAAATAATAATTAGCACTTATCGGCCACATCAGGCATATTTTGTGAAAATCGGGAATAAATTGACCAATACAATTACACGTGTGCCAGTATGTGACGTAGGTATATTCATTCTAAAAATCATTATGGGTGAGAAAGTGACGCTATTCACATCTTACTCTCACTCTACTTCGGTATATGGGAACGCAAAAAATAGAATCTCAGTTCACTCGCTTCTCTCGCTAAGTAGCCAGCCGGATTTCGTTCGAGGTGGTCGCTTCGTCCGTTTTGTGAACGTCGTATAATGTTTTTTTACAAATTTTCAGTAATTAAATTTCAATTATTATCACTTTTGACTAAATTATTGTAATTAATGCGATTTTCTATGAATATTCTTATTTTTCTGATTTTAAATTGCTCATTTTTACATATGTATTGATTGATGTGTATTGAATACACATCACCGGAACGGGCGGATTTTTTAGCACAGGAAGGGGAAGGTTAAGGGAGGGGGTGGTAATTATTATGCGAACGTTTCGATAATATGACTCATTATAAGTATATTCACCAGCATTTAGTGTAATTTTGACAGTATTGTTTAAGGTATCGCCAAAAAAGTATGACAAACGTTTATAACACCTCAAGTTTGGGAAAAAATAGTATCGTACCGTCATTAAGTTTCCTTAAAAAAAGAGAAAACACCTCAAATCATTTTGGAAGAGACGTTAACGGTTTACGGAGACTCTTGCCCGGGAAAAACTATGGTTTTCAAATGGCATAGTCTTTTAAAGCAAGGGAGAGAATCGATTAAAGACAACATCTGACCAGGACAACCTGTTGGGTCCATTTCTGCAAACATCGTGATTTAGAGACATGGATCGCATAATTTGGTATTACACTTAAATATGCGAAAACAAATATCAATGGTTAACTGGAGTATTCTAACATATAGTTTTCCAACGCACTATTGCAAGCAGATAAGGAACAATACTCGCTCACGTTAATCAGTTGCGACTATTTTTACCAAGTTAATTATTATTTTTTAGACAATAATGTATGATAAAGTGACACATTCCCAATTTTTCTCCCCTCTTAACCCTCCCCTATTTTTCCTTTGATTTATGACATCTCACTTTTATTTAAATAATGTATAATTTTGAGCAAATAAATAATTATTAGAGTTTTTTGTGGCCATATTACCTTCCTTTATTAACTTATTGTATAGTTGATTGGAAGAGTTTGCCACCTAAAAATAAGCTCACCAAATCGTTGTACAATGAAATGTTAAATAAATAAACCATTTAAACTCTTGTTAATTCTTTTGGGATAAGATTGGAATTCGAACCCGAATCCCCTTAATTCATTATATTGACCACCAGACAACAGAGAGCATCTCACATTAAAAGAATAACAGTTTACTGTACACAAAATACAAATTAAAGGAAACATGCATTTTACTCCTTGAAAGACTCATATGCCGAAATCGAGATAAGGTAATCATCCAAAAGGTGATGGTATTGCATAATGTAGCGACATTACAACACTTCTGAGCAAAACAACACTAAAATTTAAAAAATTACCCATAAACAATTTTTATCTTGTTTTTAGACCTTTGTAAATTGCACAATTTTCTGCCCCAAAACCCACACGGGCTTAGTAATACTCGTATTTCCATATCATGATCCAATTACACCATTGTCTACCAAATTGACATAGGTACTGGTGTTGGCAATTTGCTCGCAGTCTCCAATTAAACCTAAAGGCCCGTCGAACTTAAGCCCATAAAAGGCCGGTTATACCTCTGATACAGCTTTGACTAATGTCGAACTGTGTACATGGTCCTTAAATGATTTATAATTGCCTTAATAATAAATTTGTACCGTTTACTGTCGACACTTGTAACAATAAAGGCTTTTTACTGCTAAATATAACAAAGATTGGATTTGAATTTTATTACAAATGTATTTATATACATTTGTTTTAATATTTCGATTACCTTATAGTCCATTGATTCCCTTTTCTCCCCCTGGCTCCATCCCAACTCATTGTCTGCGAAGACTGTTGGGGTCAGCTCTCTTCGTCCTCAGGTTGTATGCTCTTCTGCCCCGGACTACGTCCCCCAGGCTGTGCCTCTGCACCAGGTTATCGTTTTGCACCACCCATGAATTCTTTGGTCCTCCTCTGGTAGTTATTCGAGCAAGATCCATGGAGATTGCCTGGTTCACAATGTGATCGGATGCTCTGCGTCCAACGTGCCCATACCATCTCAATCATCTCTCCTCCATCTTGCTGTTGATGTCTGTAACACCTAGGCTTCCACGAATGCGTGAGCTTTTTATTTTGTCTCTTAGGGACACACCAGCTGACCATCTTAGCATGCGCATTTCAGCAGTTTGCAGTTGCCTAGAGTAAGAGTATAGTCCATTGATAAAGGTGTATTAATGCCCACCTTGATGTAAGAAAGTTTGACTTGACAGAAAGAAAAGAGTAGAACTAATGTTGTTAAGATGTATCCTCGAAGGAAAATTTAGAATGTCGATTTCTAAAAGAGGGCGAAATAAATACACGGATAAAATTTATGTTTTGACTAAGATGATGAAAGCATATTAAATATGGTTTAAACATGTAGAAAGAATTAACGACGATAAAATGACTCAGTGAATATAAAAGTCAGAAGTGCAAGGTGTGCGTTAAAGAGTTAGACCGATAAAAACGAGGTTATGTCAAAAGGACCAGATTTTGATACTCACTTTACTTTGTGTTCGTGTACTTGCTTTTTATATACTGCCTTTGAATAATGCTATGGAAATGCATGCACTTAGGAACATTTGTTTCTTTGCAAATTTTTTTCTTTGCCATTTTTCTTCTTTTATTAATGTCTTGTATTTTTCAAAGTAATTGGGCTAAGCCTGTTTTGAAAAAATAAATTAATAATAAATAAATAAATAATCAAACGGACTTTGAAAGTGAGTAAAATAAGTTTAAATAATAAAGAATTGTGTATGACTTTGAAGGAGGCAACGGTTATGTGCTTGAATATAAAAGTTCTGTCTACTCCACAAGGGACACTGTGTGATGTTATGTATGTAAGTTTGTACCTATGTGCTCTAGTTGGTGATACCCATGCCTCGATTTGGGGGTTTCGGGTTCGATTCTCGATGGTACCCGAAATAAATATACCAGCCACCTTAAAAAGTTTGTACTGTAACAAAACTTCCACGCGCTAGATGTTTGCAAGAGTTGTTGCCGAACTATGTGATGGCAAATTGGGAGATACTCCAGTAGTTCTAAGCCCAATGGTTACATTACTGAGGCCGCAGACAATATTATTGTCCTGGCCACGATCAGCAATATGTCCGTATCATTAATTCAGATACGTTAAGGGGAGGATCTTACAGAATATCAACAAAAAAAAGTGAAACATTCAAGGGTATTCGAAAAAGGAAAACAGAAATCCCTTTATCAATTTAATATTCGCAGAACAGTGTGTCAGGTTAAAAATCTGACCTTTTTTGCAGTTTTTTTATATTTTCGTCCAATATATTGTATCAAATTCAAACATAACATAGTATTTCACTTTCGTTGTATACGGGACAACTCATGGGTGTCATGTTTTTTAAATGAAATTACGTTCCAACGGATATCAAACCCACTCCCCTGAGATATTTTATTTCCACTACGTCTTATTATTAGATCACATAAATGAAGTCAAAGGGGCTAGGAGAATACAACAGCTATCCATTTCATGTAGTTTTTTTCTCGATCTGTTAGATGTAGATATTTACAAATAAGACTCCAGGATGAGCCATCCTTAGGGTTTACTCCAAACCTCGAAAACGTTGGAGTTATCCCTCAACGCTCTTAAAACAAACTGTAACAACAGCCATAAATCGCCTCAGAGCTGAATCCGTCATGCTTTTGAAGGGCACAAAGTATCAAGCTGTGAAGAGGTCAAGAAAAAGGTTTTTATATGTCATTTCTATGTTCCTGATAAATCATGTAGTGAACAATGAAAATCATACTCGTATTTTGCGGGTCATTCGACTAAACTTTGATACAATTTTCTGGTCGATGTGGTTATATAAAGAGATTTTGAGTCTAAAAAATCTAACGAGATTTTGAGTCTCGTATACTTTTTTATTTGATCGATTGTATCTTATCTGTCTACCACATCTTACGATGTCGTCAGTTTTACACTCGACAAGTTTTCTATTTTTTTATTACATCACGCAGTGTTATACCGGTCACAGATCGCAAAGCTTTAGTTGCTTTTGTTTGGGTTGTATCAGTTCTAATTTCAAAAGCATGTTTGACGACCTTCGTGGCCTAGTTTGTAAGACGCCAGTTTCCCAATCCGGAGGTTGCTGGTTCAAATTCCGCTTCAATCCAGATTTTTTTTAAATATTCTAGGTGGCTTTTCACTAAAGGCCTATTAAAGATCTTTCTAGTTGGTTTAAATATATTGCCACATGGCATGAGCCCTCCAGGTTGTACTTTATACAACGAAAGTGTGTAACAATATATGTTTTACCAACTGAAAGTTTATTTGTATATTTCTCAAGTGCTTTTGGTTCATTCGACAAAATGACAATGACATCTGCAAACCATTGATGTCAAAAGTGCTGCTAGATTTGGTGCAATACAGTCTGTCTGTCTTGGAACCTCTCCGTATTGTGCTAGTGAAGCACTCCCTATGAATTTTGGTTATCATCATTGATACAGGGTACATTATGCCGTGTATTAATAAATAAATAATTGACTTAGTTATTGTCTCTTAATTCGAACACGATTACTTGTTCAGCCCTTTTTATGTATCAAACAGCTCTTAAATAAAATATTTTCGCAAACTTTATGTAAACATATAATTTTTTTCTGTTTCAGTGGTTGCCGATGCCTCGTAGCCCACAAGCTGAGCCATGAACTGTCGTTGGCAGACCCTGGGCCGCCACACGAAACGGTAAACATCATAACTTTTTATTAGTAATTATCAAACAAAACATATCTCTCACGTCTTAAAAATGCAAACAATAACATTTTCTTTGAGTTTGTTTTAAAAAAAAAGAAAACCAAGGCTAGTCTGATTGGATCAAACGAAATATATAATACGAGTATATTGGAAGAAGGAAAAATTAAAAATTGGAGAGTTGTATGGATGTTAAAATGTCTGTCGCGATAGGAAAGTTTGACGCCTTCTCGTTTATCTCTACCCTGACAGGAAAACTATAAAGCTTTCAAAATAAATACTTTGAATCTTGCTTCGATCTCGCGTACACGTTTTTCGCACCAATAATGTCCAACGCCTTGTTGAAGGTATTAAAATATGACATGTTTGAATGCTACAATATTTACACTGTGGTTTTATATTAATCTCCTTCAACCACAAAAAAACATGAGAAAGAAGCATTAGCCAAAAACCACACTGAAGCCTTTATTTAAATAAATTGGGTTTTTATGAGAATTAAACCCCTAACTCTTGAACTGCAAGACGTGTTTTACCAAGAAGGCCATAGATTTTGTCTATTAATGACTGACGTCAATTTTAAACGTGTGATAACGAGTGGTTGAACATGATTTTTAAACGGTTTTTGATATTATAATGCGTGTAAAGTTGTGATTGTGATAGCTTATAATGTTAGGGTGTGGATACAGACTGTTAATGTTTCACCTGTGTGTTTAAGTAAAGGGTCTTTCAAATTGAGCGGTTTTTTTAATTCGATTCTTAAATACGAGTAAAACACACAATTTGCTTTGATTTCTAAAATATTTTTATTGGTCATTAAATTATAATGTATGACATTTAAACACAAAACACAATATCCGCCAAATGTCCACCTCTTGCCGCTCCACAGATGCCTACTCTTTTTTCAAAATTTTCTATGACGTTTTGGCATAATTGCGGTTCTAACTCACCAATAACGCTGATAATTTCGTCATTCAGCTCATGAATTGATCGGGGGTAATTCTTATAGACCTGGTTTTTCACGTAACCCTAGAGAAAAAAGTCCAACGCTGTTAGATCACATGATCTTGGTGGCCAATTAACATCACCGTTTTCGATTACAATAAATAAAATAATTCAACAATTTGAACGGGTTTTTGTATTACATACGACTCCATTTTTATAAATGTCATACATTACACTTCTCCAAAGTTACAAGACCCAGGCAAGTTCACGATGCCATCTGTGTTTTATCCAAGAATAAAAAAAAACCGCTCGACTGGAAAGACCCTTTATTTAGGGAAAATATATAAAATTTGCATAAAAGATATAAAAGCACTTAATCACAGGCCATGTCTACTTAAGTGATTCTCTTTATCCACAAAATGGTAGAGTTTTGCATATTGCAGGCTTTTTTGCCTCCTTATTCATTGGAATTGAATTCTAAATATTAAAATTGTATAAAGTGAAAAAAATAAAAGAAATTTTGTTCGAGACACATTTATCAATTACCAGAATCGATTTCGTGCCAATGATTTAAATCTAATAAATGGACAAATAATGACCAAAACTCATATATACTATAGATAGGGGGTGGCGCAGAGGAAACGCATGTTTTTTGAATGGCAAGTATTTTGCAAAGAGTAATGCATGTTTTTCATTTAAGCGTAACATTGTTTATTTTACAGATATTTTTTTAATTAATACAGGTAAATGAAGTTATAATATGGCACCTTTAAATTTATTGTGAAAAATAATGTCAGGCAAGTGTTGCCCTTCTTCACCCACTGAAAGTTTATATTCGTCAAGAAATCGAAGGAATACCAGAATAAATGTTTGTGAGAGTGATGCATAACTTTCAAGAGAGGCTGCAGATATGTGACCGCGAAGAAGGGCAACACTTGCCTGGCTTTATGTTTCACAATAAATTTAAAGGTGCTACATTATAACTTTATTGGCCTGTATTAATCAAAAAAAAATCTTGAAAATAAACAATGTTACGCTTAAATGAAAAACACGCGTTTCCTCGGCGCCACTCTGTATAAAAGCTGATTTACAAAATAATAACTCCGCAATATGAAATACATCTATCTCTAAATCGTGCACTTTATTGTGTTGTTACGGGAAAGGGAAACCTTTGTTATTTTTATATATTGTTAAATTGTATAACATAGAAACAATAAAATAATAGAACAAGTGAAGGCATTCTGTTATTTAGGTAGTATTTTCTCAGGTGGTGGAATTGTTACGAGAGATATTGAACAGCGCGTAGCGATACCAAGTCCCTGGGGTATTAAAACATGTATGTTCAAACCATACAATATCAAAATTTGCTAAGATAGTTGTTCAGAACAGTATTTTATTGCGCGAAATTTAAACATCGACGTGGTAATGTACGAGTATTAGGTGTAAACATAAGTTGTGTCCGTTTTTTTCCAAATTTAAAAATGAACACCAAAAGTAAAACAATTAAATGGTAAAGGTTATACGTCATCCATGAGAAAATTTGCACAAAATATTGACGCAAATTATTGAATAATATTTCGATTGTGATTTTACACATATATTTGTAAACTTGGCCGTCAATGGCCATTTTTCGAGTGAAATTTCCGCCTTTTGTTAACAAATGTTCACACTTGTTTAGCAGATTTTGACGTTTTGTATCATAACTAACGCAAATGCATTAATATCATACATTTGTACTAATTCATTGATAATTTTAGAATTTTTCTACGAAAATGTGTATTTTGGTAGTAAAAAGTAATCAAATTCTTAGATTTCACAGAATATTGAAGAATATGATTGAAAAATCGCAAAATAACAGGTTAAGGACCAAAACCACGAACACTTGTAGAACAAATAAAATTTATGTTGTGATTTTATACATACGAGTATATTCGTAAACCTGACCGTCAATGGCAGTTTTTCGAGTGAAAAGTGTGAAATTTTCGCCTTTTGCTAAGAAATGTTCTTACATAATTAGGAAGATTTTTCGGTTTGTATGATAATTAACGCAAATGCATTTTCATCATACTTATGTACTAATTCATTGATAATTCTAGGGTTTTTGTTCGAATATGGGTGTATTGTTAGTTAAAAGTAATCATATTTTTAGATTTCACTAAACATTGAAGCAAAGGTTAAGGACCAAAATCACGAAAACCTGTAGAACAAATAATATTTCTGTTGTGATTTTACACATGTATTTGTAAACTTGGCCGTCAATGGCCATTTTTCAAGTGAAAAGTGTGAAATTTCCGCCTTTTGCTAACAAATGTTCACACTTCTTTAGAAGATTTTGACGTTTTGTATCACAATTAACGCAAATGCATTTTTATCATACATTTGTACTAATTCATTAATAATTTTAGCATTTGTGTTCGAAAATGGGTGTTTTGTTAGTAAAAAGTACTCATATTCTTAGATTTCACTAAATATTGACGCAAATTATTGAAAAATCGCTAAATTACAGGTTAAGGACCAAAACTACGAAAACCTGTAGAACAAATCATATTTCTGTTGTGATTTTCACATATATTCGTAAACTTGGCCGTCAATAGCAGTTTTTCGAGTGAAAAGCGTGCAATTTCCGCCTTTTGCTAACAAATATTCATACTTATTTAGGTTTGGACGTTTAATATCATTATTAACCGAAAGGTATTTCTATCATACATTTGTACTAAAATAAATCATTAATAATCCTAGAATTTTGGTTCGAATATGGGTGTTTTGTTAGTAAAAGGTAATCATTTTCTTAGATTTCACTAAATATTGAAGCATATGATTGAAAAATCGCAAAATTACAGGTAAAGGACCAAAACCACGAAAACTTGTTAAACAAATAATGTTTTAGTTGTGATTTTACACATATATTTGTAAACCTGGCCGTCAATGGCAGTTTTTCGAGTGAAAAGTGTGAAATTTTCGCCTTTTGCTAACAAATGTTCACACTTCTTTAGAAAATTTTGACGTTTTGTATCACAATTAACGCAAATGCATTTTTATTATACATTTGTACTAATATATTAATAATTTTAGCATTTGTGTTCGAAAATGGGTGTTTTGTTAGTAAAAAGTAATCATATTCTTAGATTTCACTAAATATTGACGCAAATTATTGAAAAATCGCAAAATTACAGGTTAAGGACCAAAACCACGAAAACCTGTAGAACAAATAATATTTCTGTTGTGATTTTACACATGTATTTGTAAACTTGGCCGTCAATGGCAGTTTTTCAAGTGAAAAGTGTGAAATTTCCGCCTTTTGCCAACAAATGTTCACACTTCTTTAGAAGATTTTGACGTTTTGTATCATTATTGACGCAAATGCATTTATATCAGACATTTGTACTAATTCATTGAAAATTTTAGCATTTTTCAACGAAAATGGGTATTTTGGTAGTAAAAAGTAAACATATTCTTAGATTTCACTAAATATGAACGCAAATGATTGAAAAATCGCAAAATTACAAGTTAAGGACTAAACCACGAAAACTTGTAGAACAAATAATATTTCTGTTGTAATTTTACACATATACTTGTAAATTTGGCCGTAAATGGCAGTTTTTCGAGTGAACAGTGTGAAATTTTCGCCTTTTGCTAACAAATATTCTTACATATTTAGAAGATTTTGACGTTTTGTATCACAATTAACGCAAATGCATTTTTATCATACATTTGTACTAATTCATTAATTATTTTAGCATTTGTGTTCGAAAATGGGTGTTTTGTTAGAAAAAAGTAATCATATTCTTAGATTTCACTAAATATTGACGCAAATTATTGAAAAATCGCAAAATTACAGATTAAGGACCAAAACTACGAAAACCTGTAGAACAAATAATATTTCTGTTGTGATTTTAAACATGTATTTGTAAACTTGGCCGTCAATGGCTATTTTTCGAGTGAAAAGTGTGAAATTTCCGTCTTTTGCTAACAAATGTTCTTACATATTTAGAAGATTTTGACGTTTCGTATCATATTTAACGCAAACGCATATTAATCAAACATTTGTACTAATTTATTGGTAATTTTAGCGTTTTTGTACAAAAATTGGTATTTTGGTAGTAAAAAGTAATCAAATTCTTAGATTTTACAAAATAGTGACGCAAATTATTGGAAACCCGCAAAATTACAGGTTAAGGACCAAAACCACGAAAACTTGTAGAACAAATAATATTTATGTTGTGGTTTTACACATGTATTTGTAAACTTGGCCGTCAATGGCAGTTTTTCAAGTGAAAAGTGTGAAATTTCCGCCTTTTGCTAACAAATGTTCACACTTCTTTAGAAGATTTTGACGTTTTGTATCACAATTAACGCAAATGCATTTTTATCATACATTTGTACTAATTCATCAATAATTTTAGCATTTTTCAACGAAAATGGGTGTTTTGTAGTAAAAAGTACTCATATTCTTAGATTTCACTAAATATTGACGCAAATTATTGAAAAATCGCAAAATTACAGATTAAGGACCAAAACTACGAAAACCTGTAGAACAAATAATATTTCTGTTGTGATTTTACACATGTATTTGTAAACTTGGCCGTCAATGGCAGTTTTTCAAGTGAAAAGTGTGAAATTTCCGCCTTTTGCTAACAAATGTTCACACTGCTTTAGAAGATTTTGACGTTTTGTATCACAATAAACGCAAATGCATTTTTATCATACATTTGTACTAATTCATTAATAATTTTAGCATTTGTGTTCGAAAATGGGTGTTTTGTTAGTAAAAAGTACTCATATTCTTAGATTTCACTTAATATTGACGCAAATTATTGAAAAATCGCAAAATTACAGATTAAGGACCAAAACTACGAAAACCTGTAGAACAAATAATACTTCTGTTATGATTTTACACATGTATTTGTAAACTTGGCCGTCAATGGCAGTTTTTCAAGTGAAAAGTGTAAAATTTCCGCCTTTCACACTTTTTAGAAGATTTCGACGTTTTGTATCACAATTAACGCAAATGCATTTTTATCATACATTTGTACTAATTCATCAATAATTTTAGCATTTTTCAACGAAAATGGGTGTTTTGTAGTAAAAAGTACTCATATTCTTAGATTTCACTAAATATTGACGCAAATTATTGAAAAATCGCAAAATTACAGATTAAGGACCAAAACTACGAAAACCTGTAGAACAAATAATATTTCTGTTGTGATTTTACACATGTATTTGTAAACTTGGCCGTCAATGGCAGTTTTTCAAGTGAAAAGTGTGAAATTTCCGCCTTTTGCTAACAAATGTTCACACTGCTTTAGAAGATTTTGACGTTTTGTATCACAATAAACGCAAATGCATTTTTATCATACATTTGTACTAATTCATTAATAATTTTAGCATTTGTGTTCGAAAATGGGTGTTTTGTTAGTAAAAAGTACTCATATTCTTAGATTTCACTTAATATTGACGCAAATTATTGAAAAATCGCAAAATTACAGATTAAGGACCAAAACTACGAAAACCTGTAGAACAAATAATACTTCTGTTATGATTTTACACATGTATTTGTAAACTTGGCCGTCAATGGCAGTTTTTCAAGTGAAAAGTGTAAAATTTCCGCCTTTCACACTTTTTAGAAGATTTCGACGTTTTGTATCATTATTAACGCAAATGGATTTATATCAGACATTTGTACTAATTCATTGATCATTTTAGCATTTTTCAACGAAAATGGGTGTTTTGTTAGTAAAAAGTACTCATATTCTTAGATTTCACTAAATATTGACGCAAATTATTGAAAAATCGCAAAATTACAGATTAAGGACCAAAACTACGAAAACCTGTAGAACAAATAATATTTCTGTTGTGATTTTAAACATGTATTTGTAAACTTGGCCGTCAATGGCTATTTTTCGAGTGAAAAGTGTGAAATTTCCGTCTTTTGCTAAAAAATTTTCTTACATATTTAGAAGATTTTGACGTTTTGTATCATATTTAACGCAAACGCATATTAATCAAACATTTGTACTAATTTATTGGTAATTTTAGGGTTTTTGTACAAAAATGGGTATTTTGGTAGTAAAAAGTAATCAAATTCTTAGATTTTACAAAATAGTGACGCAAATTATTGGAAACCCGCAAAATTACAGGTTAAGGACCAAAACCACGAAAACTTGTAGAACAAATAATATTTATGTTGTGGTTTTACACATGTATTTGTAAACTTGGCCGTCAATGGCAGTTTTTCAAGTGAAAAGTGTGAAATTTCCGCCTTTTGCTAACAAATGTTCACACTTCTTTAGAAGATTTTGACGTTTTGTATCACAATTAACGCAAATGCATTTTTATCATACATTTGTACTAATTCATTAATAATTTTAGCACTTGTGTTCGAAAATGGGTGTTTTCTTAGTAAAAAGTAATCATATTCTTAGATTTCACTAAATATTGACGCAAATTATTGAAAAATCGCAAAATTACAGGTTAAGGACCAAAACTACGAAAACCTGTAGAACAAACCATATTTCTGTTGTGATTTTACACATGTATTTGTAAACTTGGCCGTCAATGGCCATTTTTCAAGTGAAAAGTGTGAAATTTCCGCCTTTTGCCAACAAATGTTCACACTTCTTTAGAAGATTTTGACGTTTTGTATCATTATTGACGCAAATGCATTTATATCCGACATTTGTATTAATTCATTGATAATTTTAGCATTTTTCAACAAAAATGGGTATTTTGGTAGTAAAAAGAAATCATATTCTTAGATTTCACTAAATATTGACGCAAATTATTGAAAAATCGCAAAATTACAGATTAAGGACCAAAACTACGGAAACCTGTAGAACAAACCATATTTCTATTGTGATTTTACACATATATTCGTAAACTTGGCCGTCAATGGCAGTTTTTCGAGTGAAAAGCGTGCAATTTCCGCCTTTTGCTAACAAATGTTCATACTTATTTAGGTTTGGACGTTTAATATCATTATTAACGGAAAGGTATTTCTATCATACATTTGTACTACAATAAATCATTAATAATCCTAGAATTTTTGTTCGAAAATGGGTGTTTTGTTAGTAAAAGGTAATCACATTCTTAGATTTCACTAAATATGGAAGCATATGATTGAAAAATCGCAAAATTACAGGTAAAGGACCAAAACCACGAAAACATGTAAAACAAATAATGTTTTAGTTGTGATTTTACACATATATTTGTAAACCTGGCCGTCAATGGCAGTTTTTCGAGTGAAAAGTGTGAAATTTTTGCCTTTTGCTAACAAATGTTCACACTTCTTTAGAAGATTTTGACGTTTTGTATCACAATTAACGCAAATGAATTTTTATCATACATTTGTACTAATTCATTTATAATTTTAGCATTTGTGTTCGAAAATGGGTGTTTTGTTAGTAAAAAGTACTCATATTCTTAGATTTCACTAAATAATGACGCAAATTACTGAAAAATCGCAAAATTACAGATTAAGGACCAAAACTACGAAAACCTGTAGAACAAATAATATTTCTGTTGTGATTTAACACATGTATTTGTAAACTTGGCCGTCAATGGCCATTTTTCAAGTGAAAAGTGTGAAATTTCCGCCTTTTGCCAACAAATGTTCACACTTCTTTAGAAGATTTTGACGTTTTGTATCATTATTGACGCAAATGCATTTATATCCGACATTTGTATTAATTCATTGATAATTTTAGCATTTTTCCACGAAAATGGGTGTTTTGTTAGTAAAAAGTACTCATATTCTTAAATTTCACTAAATATTGACGCAAATTATTGAAAAATCGCAAAATTACAGATTAAGGACCAAAACTACGAAAACCTGTAGAACAAATAATATTTCTGTTGTGATTTTACACATGTATTTGTAAACTTGGCCGTCAATGGCCATTTTTCAAGTGAAAAGTGTGAAATTTCCGCCTTTCGCTAACAAATGTTCACACTTCTTTAGAAGATTTGGACGTTTTGTATCACAATTAACGCAAATGCATTTTTATCTTACATTCGTACTAATTCATTAATAATTTAAGCATTTGTGTTCGAAAATGGGTGTTTTGTTAGTAGAAAGTACTCATATTCTTAGATTTCACTAAATATTGACGCAAATTATTGAAAAATCGCTAAATTACAGATTAAGGACCAAAACTACGAAAACCTGTAGAACAAATAATATTTCTGTTGTGATTTTACACATGTATTTGTAAACTTGGCCGTCAATGGCCATTTTTCAAGTGAAAAGTGTGAAATTTCCGCCTTTTGCCAACAAATGTTCACACTTCTTTAGAAGATTTTGACGTTTTATATCATTATTGACGCAAATGCATTTATATCAGACATTTGTATTAATTCATTGATAATTTTAGCATTTTTCCACGAAAATGGGTATTTTGGTAGTAAAAAGTACTCATATTCTTAGATTTCACTAAATATTGACGCAAATGATTGAAAAATCGCAAAGTTACAAGTTAAATACCAAAACCACGAAAACTTGTAGAACAAATAATATTTCTGTTGTAATTTTACACATATATTCGTAAACTTGGCCGTCAATGGCAGTTTTTCGAGTGAACAGTGTGAAATTTTCGCCTTTTGCTAACAAATGTTCTTACATATTTAGAAGATTTTGACGTTTTGTGTCATATTTAACGCAAACGCATATTAATCAAACATTTGTACTAATTTATTGGTAATTTTAGGGTTTTTGTACAAAAATGGGTATTTTGGTAGTAAAAAGTAATCAAATTCTTAGATTTTACAAAATAGTGACGCAAATTATTGGAAACCCGCAAAATTACAGGTTAAGGACCAAAACCACGAAAACTTGTAGAACAAATAATATTTATGTTGTGGTTTTACACATGTATTTGTAAACTTGGCCGTCAATGGCAGTTTTTCAAGTGAAAAGTGTGAAATTTCCGCCTTTTGCTAACAAATGTTCACACTTCTTTAGAAGATTTTGACGTTTTGTATCACAATTAACGCAAATGCATTTTTATCATACATTTGTACTAATTCATTAATAATTTTAGCACTTGTGTTCGAAAATGGGTGTTTTCTTAGTAAAAAGTAATCATATTCTTAGATTTCACTAAATATTGACGCAAATTATTGAAAAATCGCAAAATTACAGATAAAGGACCAAAACTACGAAAACCTGTAGAACAAATAATATTTCTGTTGTAATTTTACACATGTATTTGTAAACTTGGCCGTCAATGGCCATTTTTCAAGTGAAAAGTGTGAAATTTCCGCCTTTTGCCAACAAATGTTCACACTTCTTTAGAAGATTTTGACGTTTTGTATCATTATTGACGCAAATGCATTTATATCCGACATTTGTATTAATTCATTGATAATTTTAGCATTTTTCAACAAAAATGGGTATTTTGGTAGTAAAAAGAAATCATATTCTTAGATTTCACTAAATATTGACGCAAATTATTGAAAAATCGCAAAATTACAGATTAAGGACCAAAACTACGGAAACCTGTAGAACAAACCATATTTCTATTGTGATTTTACACATATATTTGTAAACTTGGCCGTCAATGGCAGTTTTTCGAGTGAACAGTGTGAAATTTTTGCCTTTTGCTAACAAATATTCTTACATATTTAGGAAGATTTTGACGTTTTGTATCATAATTGACGCAAATTCATTTATATCAGACATTTGCACTAATTCATTGATAGTTTTAGCATTTTTCAACGAAAATGGGGGTTTTTGTAGTAAAAAGTAATCATA
Organism: Odontocerum albicorne; assembly: GCA_949825065.1. NCBI lineage: Eukaryota > Metazoa > Arthropoda > Insecta > Trichoptera > Odontoceridae > Odontocerum > Odontocerum albicorne. Next base: position 32,025,390 of record OX463857.1, read on the forward strand.
CTCTTAGATTTCACTAAATATGGACGCAAAATTACAGGTTAAGGACCAAAACGACGAAAACTTGTAGAACAAATAATATTTCTGTTGTAATTTTACACATATATTTGTAAACTTGGCCGTCAATGGCAGTTTTTCGAGTGAAAAGTGTGAAATTTTCGCCTTTTGCTAACAAATGTTCTTACATATTTAGAAGATTTTGACGTTTTGTATCATTATTGACGCAAATGCATTTATATCATACATTTGTACTATATCATTGATAATTCGCGAACGCGAACAGAAAGAGGTGTCGAAAATGCTCACTTTCGTCTACTTAACATTCCATTTTGAAGGCTTGTAATCAAATAAAAGAATATATGAAACGTAAAAGCAAACACAATATCTCATAGCGCAGACAATTTTTTTTTCGAATGACGTATAATTTTTACTATTTGGTTTTACTTTTGGTGCTCATATTTAAAAAGGAAAAAAAAAACGGACACAACTTATGTTAACACCAACTACATAAAAAAGCCAAATTAAACCTGTAGAGTTAAACATACTGAGAAAAATATATGAATGACAATGTATATCAGAATACGAAATACATACATATTGTTGTTCTGTATTTTATTACGCTTTCGTTATAAACTGTATAACTTGGCGGGGTTATTGCCATGTGGTAAAATCTTCCGATCAACCAAAAATATGTTAAGGGTGTATTCTACTCTAGAGGCGTGAATTTCGAGCGTATTTTCAGACTATATAAAAAAAACAAAAAAACAATTTTCTATACATTTTTTCACACTTTGTTAATTGATGATTTGAGAATGTACAAAAAAAATGTTGAAAAAAAAAAGTTAATTCAAGATGTTATGAGCTATTATATTGTATCTTGTCGTTAAAAAGGAGGGTGAGCTGGTCGACATGATTGAAATCCTTTCGTAAATCTGAAACAACAATCATACAGTTTCTTAATGAAAAATAATGTCGTTATAGTTGGTACTAAAGATATATTTTTTTAATCATAAAATGGCGTTAAATTTTTTACCCATTTTTTCAATGAAAAAAAAAAAGTGAAAAGTTGGTTTTGAAATACATGATATACTCGTAGAATAACAAGATGTTGATACAGTCCGGTTCAAGTGTTTATTTTTAATACCACATTGACTTTGTTTTCTTTCGCTTCACGTATTTTGACATATCTGTTAACTCTTGTTGTTTATAGTTAAGGCATTAACGTTGTGGAGGTTAAAAGACATTGTAGTTTTTTTTTTTATCAAACACTGTTTATTTCACTTTTTTGTAACGGTATAACCCTACCTGTTTCAAGGCTTTCACCTTATCTTCTGGGGAGCACAAACAAGACCAAATTCTGTTCGAACTGGTACCAACATACACGCTTTAAGGGGACTGAGGAGTAAGGGAAGCATGGGAAGATTTCGGGCAGGAGCGGAGAGATTTTTGGGATACATGTGTTTACTAGATGTTCGGCTCGACGTACTGACTTAGAAATTTCTAGGGCCGAGTACGAATACGAGTACACCGATATACCGTTGAAGCGTGTATATCGGTACCATTTCGAACGGAATTTAGTCTTGTTTGTGCTCCCCTGAAGATGAGGTGAAAACCTTGAAACCGGTAGGGTTATACCGTTACAAAAAGTGGAATAAACAGTGTTTGATAAAAATAAATTACAGTTTTTTTACTCTTCTATAATCTGAGAGAATACTATCCAAATAGCGAAATTTCTCAACTTGCTCCATTCTTTAATTATTCACTCATATTTGGCATTTACTTAACATTATTTAATCTTCTCAATTCGATGTAACTGGTTTACCAGGCACATTACTAAGTAACTATTTAGTAAAACGTAGAATGATGAATTTTCACCGAACCCCATGAGAATTAGTAATGCAAATAATTCTCTGACATATGAATAATTTTCAAGCATTGAACTGTTTGTTCTTCTCCGCATATAAGCAAATTTTGAAATCATAGAATTTCTTGGAATAGGCAATATATTCTGGACTGCCAAGAAGACATCAGTTCGCCACAATCCTAAAGACATCAGTTCATCACAATCCTAAATACAGTTCTATTATGTAAAGTAGAAGTCAGAATAAAGACAAACTATAGGGCTACACAACAAGAAGGGCAATTTTAAATCAATGAAAAAAACTAGTTTTTTTTTTTAATGTTTAAATGTGAATAGAATCAAATAATATAGACCTAAAACTGAGAATACTCCTCATCAAGACCTATGTATGGAGTATCTTGATGTACGGCTGCGAGACATGGTCCCTATCCAAAAGAGATAGACGAAGACTAGAGGCTTTTGAGATGTGGTCCTATAGAAGACTATTAGGAATTTCCTGGAGAGACCGCATCACAAATGAAGAGGTTCTCCAACGAATCGAAGGAGGAAGGCACCTGCTCAGGATCCTGTCCGAAAGGCGTGCAAGATGGATTGGTCATATAATACGACAAGAGGGCCTCTTGCATGCCATAATGGAGGGTATGACCGAGGGGACAAACTCTAGGGGAAGCCCACGCCGAGAGTACCTGGAGGACCTGTTGGTGGACGTGCGCTGCTCAACATATACAGATTTAAAAAGAGCCGCACAGGACAGGGAGGAATGGAGGAGAAGAGTTGAAATTGCTGCAAACCAGTCTTAGGACTGCAACCACGGAGAGAGAGAAATGTAAATTGTAATAAATGAGGTCTGATATTTGAAAAAGGAGATTTCAAAAGATTGAAACAACAACCTCTTTGTTATGTCAGACAATTGTATTATGTTATAGTATAATTTCGTTGTAAACAGTACAACTTGGCAAGCTTATTGCATTGTGACAATATCTTTCAACTTATCGGAAAGACGTTAAGGAGGCATTAATGGAATAAAACTGCATGCTTTATGGAAAAAAAAACTTGGTTGAAAGATACCCGTCATATCAAATAGGTCAGATGTTGTGCTATGCTTATCAGAGAAATCATAATTGAGTTGCATTGAAACTTTTCGAAGACACAAAATTATATATTTAAACATCATTTAAAAATTATTTCAGAATCAATTTTCTATTACCAGTGAATATGCATTTACACTTGTAAATGAGTATTTCGTTTGATGTGTGGATTCAAATTAAATTAAATTATTTTCAATTTCAAAAGAGAAAATGCTCACTTATAATTCATATTTGAAGAATGTATTTTTTCCCTTTAAGTTTTTATATGTCAAAAGTGTTTTTATACCAAGACAGGTATAAATAACTCAACTACTTTCAGAACTATCATCGTAAAGTAAAGTGTATTAATGAGACATTTTGATTTTAGGTCAAATAAAATAGTCCTTTTTTTGTTCTATTTCTGTAAAATAAATAATCGAGAAAAGGATTAGAAATGATTGTATGGTATATACGAATTTAATTGTATAACAAGAAATGAATTTATTTGAGATGAAATTGTTTGAATATGGTTTGCACGTTGTTTTTGCTGAATTCTAACATGTTTTTTTATTTGTTACAGCAATGCAACTCGTAGCTTTGGTGGTGTTAACGATAGCTACCGTGGCCAAGAGTGACTGGACTGACTGCCCTCCGTGCCACTGCAAGTGGACCTCAGGCAAGAAGACTGCCCTCTGCTCCTCCTCGGGCCTCACCCTGCTGCCCAACATCAGCTCCGATATCCAAGTCTTGGACCTCCAAAACAATTCCATCACATTCCTCAAGAGTGAAGCATTTTATTCTATAGGACTAATCAATTTACAGAAGATATTTATGAAAAATACCTCACTAACGGTGTTACACAGGGATGCGTTCAAGAACTTAAAGATACTTATAGAAGTTGACCTTTCTGACAATCTGCTATCATCAATACCTCAAGGAATATTTGCAGGTAACGATAGACTTAAAGTGCTTGTTTTAAACGGGAATCCACTTAAAGAATTAGCTAGTGGACAGTTTCCAGCTTTGCCTCATTTGAGATCTTTGGAAGTAGAGGATTGCAGATTGCAAATTATACATAACGACGCTTTTACAAATTTACAACAACTTGAAAGACTTAGTTTGAGTAAAAATCAACTAGAAACATTATCTGATAAAGTGTTGAGACCACTTTTAAAACTCAAGTCACTGGCTTTAGAAAACAATCTATGGAAATGTGATTGCTCTTTGAGATCATTAAGAAATTGGTTTTTGTTAAGCAAACTATCGTCTGTTTCATTAATTTGCTCAGAGCCTAAGAGATTAAGAAATAAATTATGGGAGGAAGTGCAGCCAAAAGAGTTTGCATGCCCTGCGGAAGTGAGAGTACCGCAGAAAATGGTACAAAGAGACGTAGGAGAAAACGCGACATTGAATTGCTTTGCAAAAGGTGACCCTGAGCCAGAGGTGACGTGGCTTTTTAATGGACACCCAGTTGACGGTCGGAATATTTCAAACGTGGACCAAAGCCTCATAATTGAAACAGACGATGGAATATTGGAAAAGTGGATAAACATTACGTTTGTTAATTTAACTGACGCCAATTCAGGAGAATATTCTTGTGTTGCCAAAAATTTATTGGTTACTGTTAGCCAAAATGTAACTTTAGTGTTGCCACAAGTCGTGACAGCAACTACTCTTAGTAAAGCCGATAAGTATTCTCCATTTGTCGGTTTGGTGTGTGGAGGGATTGCTACAATAGCATTGTGTATTATACTGGCGTTGATATGTGGATATCAAAAGCGGAAAAGACTGAACAACCAAAAAGGTAGAATGAAGGGAAGCGTCAGTATTGGAGACCAAGATAAAAAACTGCTCGATATTTCGATAGCGTCAACAGCAGAACCCTCACCGGGAGCGTGGAATTCGGAAATGATGAGAGGGTCAGAGTCGGAATCGAGACTGTTAGACAATTCACCATCAATACCACTTTCATCATTAGAATCATGCGAGCCTCTTCATACTTACAAAGATCAAGCGTCATCTCAAGGTGTGGTCATACCGATTGGCACATATTCAACAAACGTCAGTGTATATCCGCCACCACCTGAATTTTCTTCAGGTGTCCTTCCAAATACTGGATTTGGAAATATATTTATATCAGTATCAGTATCTCAAGATCCTTATTCGGATATCCAGAGATATCCTGATCTTTTAGATATTCCATATAAGAGTTCTAATGTGTCAAGTACAAGTTGCGGATCTTCTTTATCGTCCTGCTCCCAACCGAGTGTGTCTTACGCAACTCTTCCAAGAAGGCAGCTAAGGCCGGCAGATCCTGCAGCTCCTGTCAACGACAAACTGGGTCCAAGAGTGACTGTTGAAGGAAACTCCATCATATACCACTCTGAAGACAAGGACATAGTTCCACCTCCCCCTCTTCCCCCACAATGTCCCTCCTTCGTCACGGAATATGTTTCACTTTAGCACAATCATTTTTGATTAAAAATATTATTCTTAAAAATTGTATTATATTGTAAATAAAAAAAGAAAGATAATAATGAATTTATTGTAAATTTTTTTGAACGATTATTAAATTTATTCCCTTTACGTTTGAATTTTATGCCATTCAGTAGTCAATTTTTTGAAAAATTTTAATAAACTATTTGAAAATTAATGTGTCTTTCACAACTGCTTATCCTTCATTATTAAATGAACATCTGTTTTTTTTTTTTTCATTTCTATCAATCAACTACTTTGTTGTTTAACATATCCTTCCCTGTGTTGGGTATCTTCTACACGTTGCTTCTAATAACCATCAATATCTCTATAAATATAATAAATACAAGGTTAAGATTTTAGGTATTCCTCCATAATATATTTACGCATTGATTTAAAAAGTAATATTAATAATAATCAGAATTTATCGACTACATCGAGATGTTTTGTAAAGATCGAAAACAAATTCGCATTTAAACGCTGCGAGTGCCTCGTCTTGACGATAGGTGAATAGTATGCGGGAAGCGCGACACTATATTCGCATCTCACTCTTGCATACTCCACTGAATTGCGAGGAGCTGAATTGTCTCAACGTCGCAAGCATAAGCGTAATCGCCGGGGTATGCGACTGACGTTCCGCGCCACTAGTAGCTTGTAGGCTTGCAAATAGGTTAAACTTACGCCCGTTCCGTGAGCGTTGCCAGATGGTTTTTTTAATGTTTTCAGCAAATAAATCTCAATTATTTTAATTTTTAACTTCAATTATAATTAATTAAGGGGATTATCAATGAGAGTTCTTATTTTTCCGATTTAAAATCGCTAATTTTTTATTGCGTACTCACTATCCTACACCGGAGCACGCGTATTATTTTTATCACCGTAAGGGAAGGGTTTACTAGTTTCCGTGTAATGTAAAATTGTAGTTTTGAATTAATAATATTCACCAAAAATGTACATTTGTCACGTCAGATTCAAAATCCGGATTCCTTAAAACTTTTTGGTGTTTCGTTGAAAATTACAAATATTTGCAGTGTATTTTTTGGACCTTTTGTCATTTTGATTTATAGACAGTTGAAATTTTCAGAAATCTAATAATAAATGTTTCTAAAGGCAAATTAAAACAATTGTCGATTGGAAATGAAAAAAAAGAATGTAATCAATATATGAATTAGTATTCAACCTCATTGTTGGTCTATTCACAGTTAATTAAAAAAATCGTAATTAATTATTGACCAATCTCTTAACCCTTTAATGAAATACATGCTTCGACCATTACCAAAGATGTAAACGTACAGCGTTTTTAACAATATCTTATAAATAATCAAATAAGTAAAAATGAAAGATTAAAAAAAAACGAATCGGTCATTTTATGTTTTATATGGTTACAAATATAATGTTTGGCTTAAGGGGGTATGTATCTACTCTAGAAATTAGATTTTTTTTTGCCTATTTAAGTTTAGATCTTCAAAAATATGTTCTCAAAAGGAATTTTTTTAAATTCTTAATATTTACGAAGTTATAGCTATGAATGAGGCAGCAATTACGCCGCACCCGTATGGCGCCCGTTACACGGTCAATCTGGATCGCAATCCGTGATCGCCGATCAATGATCGCGGTCAAGATTGACCGGATAGATGGATTGATCAATCGGATCGCAATCCGTGATCGCCGATTTGGATCGCGGATTGCGATCCAGATTGAGCGTGTAATGGGCGCCTATGATTCAGACAAAAATCTCAAAACTTTAAACGCGTTTTTCTCAAAGCAACTTTTTTCGACCTGGTCGACATAAAATCTCAAGTTTATTTAACCGATTACCTTCGAATTTAATACAAAACTTTGGTAAATGTTGTTATATCGTTCCTACCTTGAAAAATTCAAAACTATTTTATTTTACTATTAAAAAAAATATTTTTTTTTCAGACAGCCGCCATTTAAGGATTTTTTTATTTTTTTTCTTAAGTACCAACTATAACGACATTATTTTTATTAAGAAACTGTGTATTACTCGTATTTTAGTTTCAAATTTACGAATGGGCTTTAATCATGTTGACCAGCTGACCCCCTTTTTTACGATAAGATATAACAGCTGATAACATCTTGAATTAAAAAAAAAAATTATGAATTTTTTTTGTACATTCTCAAATCATCAATAAACAAACTGCAGAAAATGCATTTGAAAAATGTTTATAGTTTGTTTTTATTAAGTCTAAAAAAGCGCCCGACATTCACTCTTCTAGAGTAGAATACCCCCTTAAATGGAGACTAATCCCCTAGAACATCCCCTTAAATGGAGACTTATCCCCTAGAATACCCCCTTAAATGGAGACTAATCCCCTAGAATACCCCCTTAAATGGAGATTAATCCCCTAGAACACCCCCTTAAATGGAGACTTATCCCCTAGAATACCCCCTTAAATGGAGATTAATCCCCTAGAACACCCCCTTAAATGGAGACTTATCCCCTAGAATACCCCCTTAAATGGAGATTAATCCCCTAGAACACCCCCTTAAATGGAGACTTATCCCCTAGAACATCCCCTTAAATGGAGACTAATCCCCTAGAATACCCCCTTAAATGGAGATTAATCCCCTAGAATACCCCCTTAAATGGAGATTAATCCCCTAGAATACCCCCTTAAATGGAGACTAATCCCCTAGAACACCCCCTTAAATGGAGGCTAATCCCCTAGAATACCCCCTTAAATGGAGGCTAATCCCCTAGAACACCCCCTTAAATGGAGGCTAATCCCCTAGAATACCCCCTTAAATGGAGACTAGTCCCCTAGAACACCCCCTTAAATGGAGGCTAATCCCCTAGAATACCCCCTTAAATGGAGACTAATCCCCTAGAACACCCCCTTAAATGGAGGCTAATCCCCTAGAATACCCCCTTAAATGGAGACTAATCCCCTAGAACACCCCCTTAAATGGAGGCTAATCCCCTAGAATACCCCCTTAAATGGAGACTAATCCCCTAGAACACCCCCTTAAATGGAGACTAATCCCCTAGAACACCCCCTTAAATGGAGACTTATCCCCTAGAATACCCCCTTAAATGAAGACTAATCCCCCCCGACTTGTATAATGAATACCATGATGAATGACCGAGTAAATAAAATAAAAAAAGCTTCATAAAGGACAATATCGTATGTAAATATATACCTTTAAGTTACGTTAAGGCTATGTGAGGGAAATATACTTGAGAGAAAAGGTTTAAGCTCATCTTATAACATCCTCTCAATCGAGATACACCCAAAAACGTGTCATATGATCAGTGGTAATTTATGGTGTGGAATGTTTTGTCTATACTAGAGCACTTGAGTATAAATACCATCCATCTTATATGATAATTCTAAGGTAGATGGTGGTCGTCACTTGTAAAAACAAAGTACGAATGACACTTGTATAAACAAAGCCTTAGTGGCGCCCGTAAATAAAAAATAAAGAGAGACCAGATAACAGTGGTGCGAGCACATTGGAAAAATACCTGAAGGGTATGTTAGACGAGAGAATTCGTCGGGGTCGTTCGAAGAAAAAATGGATGAATAGTGTCGAGGAAGACATAAATACATTAGGAATGGCGAGATATCCTGTCCACTTCAGACAATTTAGGTGAGAGGACTCTGAAAGCGAACCCCACAAAGTGGGAGGCAACAAGAGGGGAGAAAAATATCAATGCAAAATAATAATTTCGTTAAAAAATAAGATACAAGTTTAATTGGATTTTTTTAGGGTTTATTTTCTTGACTTTCGTATAAAAGCAAAACTCCGAAATGGGTCTATATTTAAAGTTGGAAAGTCTGTCGAAACACGTGCCTTAACTTCTTAATTATAATAGCCTTAAAATTGGATTAAAAGTTTTATTATAAATAAAACTATGTATTAAGTTTTCAATTGGAAGGACGGAATTCACTGTTACATTGAAAAAGCACTGAAAGAAATATACAAGCCTTTATTATGAAGTTAGAATTTATAATTTCATTTTATTATAAATGGGTTTTTATGACTAAATATTAACCAAAATTGCTATTTTAGTACCAGTAGTTTGATGTTTTACATTTTCTGTATGTTTTTCTATTTCGCTTATATATTTTTGTTTGTGTATTAAGTTTAAAAATAATTATTAAGAAATTTTAAGGTAATTTACTTAAATCTAACATTCGACCACTTGTATATATATATTTTTCATCCCTTAAATTTTTTTTTATCTTATTTTAATTATTTTGTATGTATGTGCGGTTAAATATGGCACATCTGGTGGGCTTATTGATTTACAGCAAACATTAATAGCAAACAAATCCTTAATCAATCCTTAAAATATAGAACATATAGACAAAGGAATGTAAGGATGCTTTAGGCATCTTTAAACTTGTTGATATTTCGTTGTTTTTTTACGCATATTATTTATCTTTACTTTGTTATCATTTTGGTTTTTGACAGAAAAAAAAACTATCCTGAATTGTTCTGCGTAGCTATGGATCCCTTAATGTATACCACATTTTTATTTGTATACCTGGCTACCAAGTATAACGTAACTTAAAAAAAGAGTCTTAGACATTAAAAAATACATATTATTTTGTAGAAAAATCTACTTTTAATGTAACCATTTGGCAATGTTTAAGAGTGTCATGAACCAATGTAAGTTTCTCATACTTCTTAAATTATCCTTAGTTAAAATTATATCAACTATCGCCATCCACCTTCTCCTAAGTCTATATCTTTATCACTCTCCATTTATTTCAGACAAATTTGTTTCGTAAGTTTTTCGCAAGTCAATCACTCAATGTGGCCAAGCTACTTTATGTTTCCAATTCATCTTAACTGTCATTATTTGAATGGTTCGCTAGAATAGATTTTATACAAATTTAAAAAGAAATCATTTACAAAACTGACAAACAGCTGTTAGGTAATGACGTTAGTTTCTTCCAACGAAACAAAACAATATTTCATACAAAAATAATACTTAAACCATCACTTAAAAAACAGAAAATTAGGTAATCGTATAGAAGTGAAAGAAAGTTTAAAATTATTCACTTAGTTGAATAATTATCACAAGTTTTAGTTTCATGTGTCACGATTAAATATATTATTTAATGTAGAAATCACAATGATTTTCTAATAAACTATACTAATTTATTGATAATTTACTATAAAAAAATGGCTAGCTATACAAGATACGGTTTCAATAGAAATTATATTCAATAATTATTGTAAATGAAAAAGATACACAGGTACAGTGAAACGATTATTTTAACACAGCGAACAAAAAAGTTACATAATGAATTATTTCGCTCATTTTCTAATTAATCTGCATAGTTTCAAACGAAAAAAATCAAAATTTATTAAATTCAAGTAAATTCGCTGAATTTCAGCTGTTTTCTTAATTTCATTTTAAATGAGCGAAAGATTTCTAAAGAGTTCACCAAGTTCAAAATGCATAAAGCGATTTAAATAAACGAAGGATTCATAAAGATTTCACCAAGTTCCAAATGTAAAAAACAATTTGAAACAGACAAGCAACTTTTCTGAATTGGCACTTGTAGGAATGTCTGGGTTAGACACATAAGAGGTAAAACACAGAAAGGTAAAAATAAAATAAAAAACCAATTGAAAATCATGTGACAATCATAGAAAAGGGACAAGTAGTTATTATTTCTGTTTGATTTTTCATGAGGATAAAAACACATTTTACGCTAAGAACTTGGTAAAAACAATGTGTATGCAATCCAAAGGGCATAAAAAAAGTTATTTTAAAAATATGTTGTAAGGCAGTATTAATTTATTAATTGACAATATACAAGTATGACAGAAAACGGAATAAGGTGTTAGGGATGAATCTGAACTTAAGGCTGATTTTTTAAGTAACACGAAAAATGAGATTGTTTTGGCACGTAGAACAAATAAATGGAAAAAAAACACTAGCAACACAAATATGTAGTACAAATGATGACCAAGAAAAGGATGACCAAGGAAACAGGCGTGGTAAAGGATGACCAAGGAAAGTATGGTTAAATCAAGTGCATTTTCAAAGAAACAAATTTTAAAAGTTAATGAAATCATAGGAATTATATGAGTTAATTTATATATGTAGGAGAGACGAAAGGTATGTGTCGCTATAGAAAAGTCTGGCGGTTATTTTACCTTTCTGTCTATTGCACCAGGGACATGGCGTGATGGTAAGTATTTTTGTAATATAAGAAGCGACATAACTAAAGAACAAAATTTGACCTTATTCACTTTTGATTTAAAAGTGTCATTCCTTTAGTTTTACTATGTATATATAATATAATATATCCGTTTTGTGATAAAGGTATAAAAGTGTTGATACATATAATATTCAGTTTTTAAGATTAACAAAACGCTATCTTTTAAAAAAATTGAAATCCAACTACGCCTGTTTCTTCAAGAGAAATATTAAAAAATAAAAACACTTTATACCAGAAGGCGCTGAACTGGTTAAACGTGAAAGAAATATGCCAAACTCGCATAATATCTCTATCGTATAATATACTAAACTATTCTGCTACCCATTCTTATCTCACAGAAAATGTTTTTTACCTCAAAATATTCCTCGTCCTTTATTATATTTTCCTTGAGATTTATCTTCCTTCTTAATTTTTATCACTTTTTACTCAAATATTACTTTATTGGTTCAGTTTAAGCTACGCTTATTGATATATATATAGTAATTTTGAAGCAAAAACTCTACTGACTAGAACAAATTTCTTTAAATCGAGAACTTCACCAGATGTATTTTGATGAAAGCATTAGATAAAAGCATACATGAAAATATGTTGTTTACAGTTAAGGCATTAACGTTGTGGAGGTTTAAAGACATTGTAATTTATTTGTAACAAACACTGTTTATTCCACTTTTTTGTGACGGTATAACCCTACCGGTTTCAAGGCTTTCACATCATCTTCAGGGGAGCGCAAACAAGACTTTTGCGCTCCCCTGAAGATGAGGTGAAAGCCTTGAAACCGGTAGGGTTATACCGTCACAAAAAAGTGGAATAAACAGTGTTTGTTAAAAATAAATTACATGAAAATATGTGTGAATGTGGATGAGGCGTCCCCACTTAAAGGTGTTCAGATGTGTTTTCTCTGCCTATCCCAACAATGTCAATGAGTGATTTTTTTTCTTTCATGTGGTATCATTAAACATATCTGAGTTATTGTTTCGGTCATATTGAAGAGTGTAACTGGAAGACAATTTTGTCTTTGGTCACAGTAATTAATCCTTTGGTTTAAAAACCACTGTAGTATTAGTAATACAAACTGCGAGTTAGTAAACTTACTGATTTAAAGAAAATTTTGAGTCTTCTAAAAGTATATTAACAATAATGTGTCTAAACATTTTTTTTGTCAAGATGGATTCACTGAAGAAAACGATACTCCTTAGAAAACCCCAAACCAAGTTTTAAATTATTGATTAATAATTGTTTTGATTATAAGTAAAAAACAAAAAAAAACATGCCACTCGAAAAAATCCAATCCATTAAGATAAAAACATTAAAAACTGCGTTATCCATGAAATGAAAAAGCTGTAAAATATATCGAAGCTAAAATGTCCAAACGTGACTTTTATTTGAACGAAAAGTTTGAAAAGTCCGTGTTTCAGTCGTAACAAACTATAAAATTATATATTAACCTTCCGTGTCTGGAAATACCCAGAATACTTTTCTTCATATTTCGGCTACGGTTTATTTAACCGACTGGAAACAATAATATTTTAAGAGCAGTTTAAATATATTTTTCGGCAAAAACATTTTTATCACTTTATCACTCCTCCTTTTGCTGGTTTTGTGAAAAACTTAAAATGTTTTTGGGCAATTTCAAAAAAGGGTTTTTTTTTTCGTTCTCGGGTGTACGTTGTTTGAACTGAAGTTTCCAAATAGTTTTTTGATAAAATGTATACTAGATTTTAATGTATTTTTACGAGTATATTTCTAATCATTGACCTATTGTAATTTATTTTTATCAAACACTGTTTATTCCACTTTTTTTTAACGTTTATTCAGATTTCGTGAACACAGATCCACCTTAACAAATCCTCTAATTTATTCTGAAATGGCTAATCATTGTCACGGTGAAAACCATACTTTTTCTATCGATGATGCCAAATTCTTACATATCAGTAGTAACGGAAATAAATTGGACAGATTAGAGGCCCTAGAAATTTCTAAGTCAGTACGTCGGTCCGAACATCTGTTGAACAGTTATATCCCAAAAATCTCTCCGCTCTTGGCCGAAATCGTCCCATGCCTCCCTCACCTCTCAGCCCCCAACCGTTGAAGCGTGTATATCGGTACCAGTTCGAACAGCATTTAGTCTTGTTTGCGCTTCCCTGAAGATGAGGTGAAAGCCTTGAAACTGGTTGGGTTATACCGTCACAAAATAAGTGGAATAAATAGTGTTTGATAAAAATAAATTACAATGTCTTAAAACCTCCACAAAGTTAATGCCTTAACTATAAACAACACATTGACATATTGATTTAGTAATGATTATTATCTCACTTATTGATACAGGAAAATATGAAGTAAGACAGGAAAAAAACGTTACTTAAGGTTTCATAGAACTTATTCAAATAAATTGACTACTATCAGGTAGCGATTTAAATAAACTGATAAATACCAGGTAGCCATTATAATAAGTTGATGACTACCAGGCAGTCATTCAAATAAACTAACGACTATCAGGCAGCCATTCAATATAAAGGATAAACAGCAATTTTCATAAATTGATGACTGCTAAACAGCAATTTTCATAAACTGATAACTACCAGGCAGCTATTTAAATAAACTCACGTTTACTAGGCAGTCATTCTAGCAAATTGACAACTTCCAAGCTTTCATTAAATTAACTGACGACTACCAAGCAGACATTCAAACAAATCAACGGATAACAGGATAGATAAATAAAATATGGCTTTAATAAAAAATAGGTAAGCTGGTACCAATATAATGTAGTATGTTAACATATAATATATTCGGAAATGTCACATCAAATGCACTGCAAAAGAAAATGCAAAGCTTTGAAAAAAAAACGAAGCTCATCTCATAACAACCTCCAAATCGACGCCACCCCAACCCCCCTCCCACCAATAGGAGGGCGAGCCCAGCCGCGAGAATTCCAAATATATTTTAAAGCATAATCTTGTACACACAAACTTTGATACAAAAGAGTTAATGTTTATAAAAATGAAAAGGATACAATAATAAACAAAAAAAAATGTAGATAATTGAAAAATAAATTACATCCTATCAAAAAGCTTAGGCACGTTTTATACGACCCTTTTTATGAAGCACAGACTCAGAGTTAATATAAGAAAACCATTCTGGGACATCGTAGATGTTTCAGCTCATACCTTCATATTTTACAAAAAGAGTAAAACATAATTATAAAGTATTTGTTTAAATAATATCCAAGACAGTCGATCTTTTGAAGAAACATCTTTAAAATAGTTTCAATGGATATAAACGAACGAATTAAGAAAGACCAATAAATCAAATATATGGTGCAAATGGGAAAAAAGGCGTGGTAGATGAAGATCGTGGATAAATGTTATATTAAAGAGGCTAAGGATGTGCATCGAGATAAGAAAATACGGCACACTGTTCTTACTGCCTTCCCCAACAGGAAAATGGCGTAATTGTATGTGTGTATTTATAAACATAAATTTATATACACTTTAACGATGGGGTCCGAAAAATAAAGGGCCCTAATTTAAGATGGGGCCCTAAGAACCTCTCAGTCTATTAAACAATTTTTCATACTCGTATTTCAACATTAAGTAGTATTACTAACATAATCAAGGACTATTGCATATCACATTTTTTTTAAAACGTCTACAAAACCAACTTAAACAAGCTGAGAATTATGTACTAATCAATAATTTGACAAGTACTTTGCTTAAGGTGCTGAAACTGCGAAACAATACTAGGTAGAAAAGATAAAAAATATATAAATCAAAATCGTAAAAATAAAATTGTGTTAATCTACTCGTAAATCGTAAAAAAGTATGAAGTTGATTAAACTTGGCCAAAATAATTTTCCAAATTCAAAGTGCTAGAAAAGTGCGAAAGGAAAAGTTGATGCGATGTATGGATGAGAAATGAAAGATTGGAATACGTTGACGAACTCTGCTATTTGGGTAGCATTTTTAAAGATGGTAAAGTTAAGAAGGATATCGAACGGCGTGTAGCGATAAGAAAGAAAGTCAATGGGGTACTAAAACCTATATACTCGAACCGGACGACATCAAAATCTGTTAAGATTTTTGGAGCCAATTTTATTGTATTGGAGTGAAACGAAGATGTAGAAAAATATTCTGAGTCTAATAAATGCTGTAGAAATGCGTCCATTGAGAATGATATGTTGATAGTATAAAGTACCTTGGAGTTTATGTTGATCAGTTCCTTCGTTGGGAGGTCCATATTAACACTTTGAGCGCAAAAATCAGAAAACTAGGATACATATTCCGTATGATTCGAAATGTGCTCAGTGAAAATATACTTAAAAGTACATACTTCGCCTTATGTCAGTCAGCACTTTCTTACGGTACATCAGTTTGGGGAGGATGCACTTTAACCCAAAAGCACATATTGCAGGTTTCCCAAAAATTGATTGTGAAAATAATTAATAAACTTCCTGCCCGGTATCCCACGGCGGAGCTTTTCAGAGAGTATCAGGTCCTGAACATAGCCAATTTACATCTCAAATCCATTCTCTGGCACTACCATCGAGAGGAAGGGAAGATGCAGACTCAGCAGACACACATGACACGCATGGCAACTAATGAAATGTTCACCATCCCTAGAGTTAAAACCTCTTTTGCCCAAAGGCAATATGCTTATTCGGCTCCCATTACATACAATGGCGTGCTGACTTCAATAAAGGTAAAGGTAGGAAAACCATTTAGACAGTCGACCGGAGCGTGGTTGTTATTGCGACAGGATTTTGAGTACTTGGGCTTTCAGGTTGAATGACGAGTGGAAGGGATTTATGTAAGCTCGTGAGTGTGGGTTTCTTCTTGTTGTTTTAATTTTGGTTGTTTTTGTATTTGTGTTTCTGTGAATTTTTTTTTGTTTTAATTTTGTTTAGATTTTAATTTTTATTCTTATGATTGTGTGCGGTATAGTGTGTGATGAATATTTTTGGTCTTTCTGGAGTGATGATGTGTGATGAGTTGAATTTCGCAAGATGTTTCCAGTTGTAGTTGAGTGTCACTGTCAGGTTGATGAGAGCGTGCAACGGGGTTTTGTTTTTGTGTAATAATATTGTCATGTGTAATAATAAATAATAAATAAATAAATAATAATAAATGCTCGACAGAATACTGAATAAAGTGATTAGAGAAGAATGTGAACTTAGAGCTGACATGTTAAGTAAGATGAAGAAGAGTACGTTGAGATGGTTTGAAAATGTGGAACGAATGAACGAATAAAGACTTACAAAACAGTTATATTGTGCAGATATGAGTAGAAGGCGTCTAAGAGGAAGACCAACAAAATTATTTTTGAATCATATGAATGATGTTTGAAAAAAAGAAGTGTAAAAAGTCAGAAAAATCATAGAAGTTTTTTGAGAAGGTTCATGGATATAGGATGTGTGTCGAGATAGGAAACTCCGACATACATATTGTCAGTCATAGGGAAATGTCACTTATAGGGAAATGGCATGATAATATATGTTATATGTACATATGTCTAACGATTTTCGCTAAGTAATGTCAATAGTACCTTGAATGGCCAACTCAATGGATTTTTATTACTAACAATAAACTTTTAGTAAGGGTTGATATTTGAAGAAGACCAATAAAACGTGTTCTCGCTGCTCTTATGAGAGATTTTGTATTTTACTCAAATCTTGAAATGTTGATTGTTTTCAATTTATTGTGTATGATTATTATTTTTTTACTTTTCCTTATTTTGCTATAAAATATATAAAATAATGAAGTTTTCATACAAAATATTTAAACAGGTAGGCAAAGCCGATACATTTGAATTATTTAAAGATACATGCATAATATTACGCCATGTCTTTTACGGGGCTAGAAGAGAGTGGTTGTCCGTCTTTGTGTGGTTTGTTTGTGGGGCGTATGCTCACGTATGTGCTCATGGATTTCGTGGGGATGGATTAGCGCTACGCTCAAACATACATTATTTATTGGCCTTTCCGGTTCATCGCTCTTCTTTTTTTATGACGTCCTTTACTGTCCATGCAGTGAAACTCTGAAATCAGTTACAAACCCATATTAGACTCACTCCGTCCTTGGCATGATTTAAGAAGCGACTAAAAAAAATATAAATTTCTAATCAGTACTCGTAATATAACGTGTTTCATTCCTGATTTTTTCCTGTCCACTATATCTTCTTTTTATTTTGATTGATATCTCATTTTATGTGAAAAGGAATATTCGGGTGATTGCCCGTCATTGTGGGGTTTATGGACGTATGCTCACCAATGTTTTCATGGATTTAGTGGGAATGGATAGTAATTTGAATGTTTTTTTGAGACTATGTAACTTGCTTCATTTAATTTTGTCCGGTTGGTACGAAGAGATTGTCGCCTGGTCATAAGCGTGCTGGGTTGCATTTGCAATAAAAAATTTAAATAAATAAATAGAAAAAAAACAGATCTCTAAACTTTTCTATACAAATACAATTTTCGACTTCTCCACATTTATACATCTCGTCGTGCACAATCCTTTATTATTCATACTTCTTATTTTACCTTCTTTCAAAATCTGGTCCATTTGGTCCTGCCACATTTTTTTCGGTCTACTTTTTTCACACACATCTTGCACTTCTGACTTATATGCTCGCATAGTCCAAACTCTTTACTAGTCCAAACCGTCTTAAAAAACCTTTCTTAATCTTACTTACAACATTCATTTTATACATGCATTCATTTCTGATTTCGTTATTCCACCTTTTTTCAAACCTTGACTTGAGAAACTAACAAAGTAGGGAAGATTGTGAAGATGTTTTAGGCGGGATTGTGTTCAAAGAATTTTTGATACCCGGATTTCCAGAATTATTTCTCATGACTACCCCATAGGAAAACGACTACCAGACAGACATTCACATCAATTGAAGACTAGCAATCGAAATCCCAGAAAAAAACGTATCACGAATCTATCGCAAAAAGGAATATTAAAGATATTTGGAAAGAGATCATATTTCGAAAGGTGAATTAGTACTCTGAATAGTGTTTTTTAGTGTGTGCGCAGCCAGTGTGTGTGAGATTTTATACTTAGGCCAATATCATTGATAGTGTGACCTTTGTTGCCTTTTACGGAAAACAAGTGGCATAATTACAATTTACGAACAGAATTAATGAAGAAAAACTTTGGGAAAAAAATGATTTTGCCTTTAAGACTAATCTTCTGAATGGTACACCCATTTTAAAATTAATTCTTAATCCACGACCTTTTTTTATAGTATTGTTGTACGATAAGCATATAATGGGGACTAGTGGCGATATTTTTTTGAATAAGTACCATATCTTTAGTGCCGATTTTTAAAAAACCCTTTCACTCACCCTGTTTTACGATATTACAAGATATATATGAATAGAGGATTAGTTGTGAAGAGAAATTTTAGAGTCCTTTTGAAGGGCGTTTCTCTCAAATTCAAAGAGATAATGTTTGTTTCTGAGATATTCCATTATTATTGGTGATGGTAACACAGCCCCTCTATCTGGAGCCGCCTATTCATTCAAATTCCAGAGACTTTAAAGTAAATTGAACAAATGTTCCAGGATTTGGATCAGTGATGCTCTATCGGCAAATAGGATTACCTTGTCAATTTAGAATGAAAATCTATTTATGGTGTTATGAGAAACATGATAGATTTTAGTCGATTTTCGAATAAGCTTTTAAAAAAATGTCCTTAAACATTTTATACGAAATACGTAAATAATACTTTTATTCAAAAAAAAATTTCCTTATTCAGATAAGTTTGAAGATTTTGCAGCTGTTTTCTACTAGTTTTAAATGTTTTTCAGAGAAGTTGGTAGATTGAATTGGTTTTAATAACAAACGACGTTTTCAGGGTGTTGCAGCCTTCATCCTCAGCATGATGTCAAAAAATAAAACCGAATCAACTGTTTGGTCGCGTGGTACTGCATTTGATTTTCATGCGTAAGGTCGCTGGTTCAAACCCTGCACGGTGCTACGAGTACACCCCTAGAATGACAAAGGTATTTTTCCTGCCTAGTATTTGGGATTATAAAGATACGTTTGACTTCGGTCAAATACCTATTATTTAAAAAAAAACACGACAATGTGTTTCAATCGTCTCAATTCAAATATGCCATCGAACCCAGAACAGTGCTTAAGGCGGTGATTTTGCTGGTGTGCAACGGCTTATTCACTTAAACAAGAAAAAAGTTGGAAAAAACTCTATAGCACAGCTTCGTGTTCCAACAGAAATGACTTTTCAATGGCGAGGGGTTCCATAATTACGAGGTTTAACAACGACAGTGTCAAAAATGTTACCGAATTCGTTTATGATGCAAGAAGCGCCTGCAATTGCAACCACTACGTGAACACGTGTTTATAAGTGAAGTCCGATAAATCTTGTTATCTGTTGTTCTTGTCAGCAACAGCAGTGACTTACACTCGTATATTGTTTTTGTCAACAACAGCAAACTGTAAGACAGGTGCTACTTGTACTCGTAGCATACGAGGGTTCCAGATACATAGGACTGATCAGAATCTTCTTGATGTCTGTCTATCTCTTACTATCTTCTATTACAACTTAAGGAATTTTGAGTAAGTAAATGATTACTTCTTGTATTCGAAGGATCCGATACAATACCAAAGCATGACTTATTCCACACTTTATGTTATTTATCTTTTACGAGGTTTTCTTTTTTGTATCACTTTGAACGTAACTACTCGTTTTTTCATAAATATTACTACATTTATTCTTTCTACATTGCTTTTTAATATATCTTCAACACTACACGTTCAAACGATTCGTAATCTATATTCTTTGATATATTGTTTTCGAAGTTCACATTTTGCCAGCATCGTTCTTCTAAACCATAGGTTCTCAACATTATTTTGCCCGCCGCCCACTTTGAGAATATATTTTTTTTTCTAAAGCCCCCCAATTTTTTTTACTTGCGAATCTGAAACAGCTATTGCCACGATTATATTTAAACGTGTAATATTATATACTATAGTCGTAAGATAGGATATATTGTAGTATGGTATGGCCCTAGCCTATGTCTGAGCTTAAAGAAGACTGTTTCAATGAGAACAATTAAAACACAAGCATACTTTATTATATTAAAAAGTATTTTTATTAACATTCAAAAGAAATTGAATTTATAACTTATCTAATGAGAAGGTTGAATTTGATGCATTTTAAGGAGTTTGTTAATATCAGGCTCGATTTTACTTAAAAGCAACCGTACGTCGCCGCGTTCAGTAACATGGAGCCGATTTCTCTTTTTAGTTACCAATGTTGCTACAGCACTAAATTTTTATATCATCCAATTTAATGTAGATCTGAATGTAATGGAATCTTTAAGTTCAATTTTCATCCACTTCCCGAACTACCGAAATATGTGAATTTTCGCACACGTGCTTAAAATGATTAAAATACATACAATAACAAAAATTAACCAATATTAAAGTTTGCTTTAGTTAGTACGTGATAAGCGTGTCTTTTTTTTTCTTTTTTAGACTATATTTTTTTAATCTGCCGACGCCACTCCGTGCCATCTCAACGCCCCTTAATTTTCTCTAGGTCTTCTACTGCCCCCCTGAAAGTCTCAAACGCCCAAAAGGGGGCGTTATCGCCCACGTTGAGAACCTATGGTCTAAACGTTTCAGCTTCATTTGCAGATCCCTAAGGTTAGGACTAATGTGTCATTGGTCAGGGTCAATATGTTATGTCAGACGGCATTATCATTTGCAGATCCCTAAGGTCAGGACTTATATGTCATTGGTCACGTTCAATATGTTATGTCAGACGGCATTATCTTGGAGATAAAATTTTTCATATAGATATGCATCAGAGGTAAGGTATTTTTTTTTAATTTTTATCCATATAGATAATACACTCACAATATAAAAATATATGCCACAAATGTTAAAATCAAAATTACTGATATCAAAATTCCAAAAAAATTATGAAAAAAATTTTTTTGACTTGAAAAATTATTCAAATAAATAAGAAACGCAACATCTGTTGGACGTAGCAGAGATATGTCATTTAGAAAATTAAAAGCCTTCTTTAGTTTCATTATTTATCCCACTCTTAAATGTGAGAACTTCTACAACACCCACTTTGTAAAATTTACTAGCCACCCCCCAGTGACACAAAATATATGATATTTTTAAATTCAGTTCTTGATATGAAAAAGCAAGAAAATATTTAAACCAAAGCAGTATTAACCTTTCGAAAAAGAAACGAAAAATACTTATTTTATAATTTTTAAAAGACATTAAATATTTTGATTCTTTTCTCGTAGTACATCTCGCCAATTATTGCGAATCGTATTTTCACGATTTCCGGGCCACTTTTCCTTCTAATTTGGCTAATTAATCCGCTTCCTTTTGTTATTTGTATTTCTCCTCAGTATTTTTCTTTTATTTTGACATTACTCAAACGATTATACATATATATCCTGTTCATTTTTATTTTCCATTTTATCTTAGTGCTTAAAAAAACTGAAAATAAAATATCTACTGAATATTTCATTTACAGTTTTAATTTAACCTTTCCTTCCCTGTGTTGGGTATCTTCTACACGTTGCTTCTAATAACCATCAATATCTCTATAAATATAATAAATACAAGGTTAAGATTTTAGGTATTCCTCCATAATATATTTACGCATTGATTTAAAAAATAATATTAATAATAATCAGAATTTATCGACTACATCGAGGTGTTTTGTAAAGATCGAAAACAAATTCGCATTTAAACGCTGCGAGTGCCTCGTCTTGACGATAGGTGAATAGTATGCGGGAAGCGCGACGCTATATTCGCATCTCACTCTTGCATACTAGACTGAATTGCGGGGAGCTGAATTGTCTCAACGTCGCAAGCAAAGGCGTAAGCGCCGAGGTATGCGACTGACGTTTTGCGCCACTAGTAGCTTCTAGGCTTGCAAATAGGTTAGACGTACGCTCGTTCCGTGAGCGTTTTTTAATGTTTTCAGATGGTTTTTTAAGGTTTTCAGCAAATAAATCTCAATTATTATAATTTTTAGCTTCAATTATAATTAATTAAGGGGATTATCTATGAATGTTCTTATTTTTCCGATTTAAAATCGCAAATTTTTTATTGCGTACTCACTACCCAACACCGGAGCACGCGTATTATTTTTATCACCGTAAGGGAAGGGTTAACTTTATTTCGTAAAGCACAGGCTGACCCATAAGTCACCCTCCTGTTCAAGGCATTGTTTTGGATCTTGTGGCTTCGATTCTCACACCAACTGAATTTTATGCACAAAGAAATTTGTTTGTTAAGATTTCTTCTGAATTTTGTATTAATTTCAAGTTGAGCATCATCTGGTTGAACGTTCTTTTGTCCCCTTTAAATATTCTCATAAGTGTGGGTGAAGATAAGATATCCACTGATTATTGTTGTCAAAAACGTTAGATAAACCAATCAAGCAATATATCTTTTGAAACCATGTCTTAATATAATGAGAATGAACAAAATGGAAGTTTAATCCATGTCGAACACTCTCTTGTTGCCTTTATATATCCTCATAAGTGTGGGTAATACGTGATTTTTCGCTCAAGATAAGATTATCCACTGATCATTGTTGTCAAAAACGTTAGATAAACCAATCAAGCAATGCATGTTTTGAAACCATGACTAAATATAATGAGAATGAACAGAATGGAAGTTTAAGTCATGTCGAACACTCTCTTGTTGCCTTTATATATCCTCATAAGTGTGGGTAATGCGTGATTTGTCGCTCAAGATAAGGTGTGATTTGACAAGATAAGGTGTGATAATGCGTGATTTGTCGCTCAAGATTGATCATTGCTGTCAAAAACGTTAGATAAACCAATCAAGCAATATATTCCATGATACCATGGATTAATACAATGAGAATGAACAAGTGTTTGCCATGTGTCACTTGTGGATGAGCCGCTACGTGGTAACTCACTCATCTTTACATAATGGGTATTGTTGAAAATTCCGGATATGAGTGTGTTCTGAGTAACATAATGAGACTACACAAGACGTATTTTTCGGTTGTCGTTTACGTGGCAGATTTTATTTACTAAACTCTATAGCTTTGCTGCGTCCAATGAATGTTGCATTTATTCTGTCCTCGAAGAACATTTCCATGTAACATATATCATTGATTGTTATGATTTTTAAGTTTAATAAGTTGAAGATTCAAATTTACTTAAATTGTTTCTTTTTCGATTTCATTTATTATATTATTGACTCGAACGATTCCCTTCGTTCGATTTCATTTATTATATTGACTCTAATAATTCCCTTTGTTCGATTTCATTTATTATATTGACACTAATAATTCCCTTCGTTCGATTTCATTTATCATATTGACTCTAATAATTCCCTTTTTGGATTTGATGTGGTAATATACATTATCCTAATGTGAGTTGATTGCCTTTAAAATTAAAAAAAATCCTTATCTCGCTGAGCAATCTTTATCAGAAAATTTACATTTTTTGGTTTGTAAAATAAAGTTCAAAAACTTTCGTTTTATTGCTAATTCCTTTACCGTCAAAAAACTTTATTGATAATTCATTTACCATCTCTAGACTTGGCGTCCATTATAATGGACACAGAGTTCATATACACGTTGTAAACAAGTTTGTGGTATATTTCTCTATATGATAACAAATAAAGTGAAGAAAACTGTTTTATCGAATTTAAACGTTTTGGACGCCATATATTTAAACTAATACTACTAAATTGTATTCAGTGTAAATAATACACTCACGAGCAAGAATATATTTTTAATACCCTAATATTATTTTATTAAATTTAAAAAAATACTATTATTTATACTAGATCGCTGATTATGGGCCAGTCTGTATAAAGAATACTATTTTCAATACAATATGGATGGTTTATTTTCACACCGGATTTTATCTCACATATATGAATAATTTTAAAATATGTTAAGTGAATTAATCTAGGTTCTCACAAAAAAATATTACTGCAAAAAGAGACAAGAGAAGACCAAACACAGGAGCTTTTTTAAAAAAAAATCTGAAGGGTTGTCGGAAATAACAACAAAGAAATAATCCTCTCAGTTTGAACAAAAGCGTATAGCACTACAATACAACCTTATTTGACAATGAAACTTTTTTCATGATAATCAAAAACATGTTCAGATAACCATGATGTCATGATATTTAAGGTTTTTTTTTGTTTTTACATTTTTTTAAAGGTTTCAGCTGTAGATAAATAATCCAACAAATAAATTAGTTATTTAATTACAAAAAAATGCATAAACAAATGAATAAATAACATTGGGGAACAACGTTTTTGCTTCCTAGAGTCCGAATTTTGAAAGCAGTTTCGGATGCTGATTTTATTGGTATCGTTAAAAAGTCTGTATCACGTATTGTTTTTAATTTATCACATATTTGAAAATAAAACTTATAATTTACGTAGTGCAAAGGAAATATTAGGTGTTGACATAAGTTGTGCCCGTTTTTTTCCAAATTTCAAAATGAGCACCAAAATTAAAACAAAATGGTAAAGATTATACGTCATTCGAAAGAAAGTTATCTGCTCTACAAGAAATTGTGTTTGCTTTTATGTTACATTTATTATTTTATTTGATTACAAGCCTTCAAAATGGAATGTCAAGTATACGAAAGTGAGCATTTTCGACACCTCATTTTGTTCGCGTTCAATTGAGGGAATAAAGCTGTCATAGCTGCTCGCGATATTTGCAAAGGGTACGGTGAAGATGGTATGAATTAATGAACAGCTCGTCGATGGTTTTTGCGTTTCAAAGACGGTAATTTCGACCTGAAGGACATGGAGCGTTCCGGACGACCAGTGGACTTCGATGAGGACCGTTCAAACCATATTATTCATGAAGATCCCCTTCAAACATTTTTCATCATCATTTTCAATCCATTTTTCATCACCAGTAATGATGTGGTAAAGGAACCTTTGCTTGTGGCCATGCGTAGCTCGATGACGTGCAAGCAAACCAGCAGAAATTGTCGAACGTTGATTTTTGTTTTCACACAAAACATGTCCAACCCAAGCGCCAAACTTCTGGACTTTTCTCATTGATTTAAGATGGCGATATAGTCATGTGACTACAATTTATCTGCTCAGCCAACTCTACGGTAGTTTGAAGGGGATCTTCATGAATAATATGGTTTAAGCGGTCCTCATCGAATTCCACTGGATGTGTCAAAAATGCTCACTTTCGTCTACTTAACATTCCATTTTGAACCCTTGTAATCAAATGAAATAATATTTGTAACGTTAAAGGAAACACAATATCTTGCATAACAGAAAATTTTCTTTTGAATGACGTATAACCTTTACAATTTTGTTTTACTTTTGGTGCTCATTTTCAAATTGGAAAAAACGGACACAACTTATGTTAACACCCAATATATCTACTTGTTACCAATTAAAATTTTTTTTTTGAAGTTTTCTTTTATATTGCGCTGTTAGATTGTTTTTAATTGTAGACCAGCAATTGTAGACCAGCAATAATCCGCCAGCAATTGTAGACCAGCAATAATTGTAGACCAGCAATAATCCGCTAGCATAATTTACTGCACAAGTAGCGCAGCAAATGTGTGGCGCCCATGATTTATCCTGGTCTCTGACTTTACAGGCAAAATATAACCCATATGCCTTCCATATTAAAGGTGTTATATTTATATGCTGTTCCTTGAACACAAACACCTCATAAACGTAACAAAAATAGTTTGTGCTATTAATGCACTTCCTTGGCATATTTATTCTTTCAAAATAAGTTTTTTCTCTCAAAATCCCAACATTTCTCGCTTGAATCACATAACACCTATTAACACCACTTTGATATAACCTGCAATGAATGGTAAATTACAGTTGTGCAATGCGGTAATGGTGTTGCCAGTATTCGATTTAATTTAAAAATAAATTTTCCCTAAAACCGTTTTTTAGGTATTTCTCGGAATTCTGACGTGCCAGGATAATAAAAAATACATATTATTGTAACATAGTGTCTGCTCGATTAAAATCACGACAATTAATTTGAGAACCAAAAAAATTCCAAGATTATTCCCCAGTATAATTTATGAATAAATAAGTTAAATGACAAATTAGTTAATTAATTTATCAGTTTTTAAATAAAAAAGTGCTGATGTAAAGTAAACGTGTCCCCGTGTTATAAAACAAACACGCACGGTGGCAAACTGGGAGTGTGAGTAGACTCACGTTATATTTGAAAACAATGTTTTTAGGCCACGCTTTTCAACATATTTACTTTACTTCTTTCTTCTTCTTATCAGTGTCATATCAGGTCCCCCCAACGTTGATTATCACTTGAGAGAAGGTATATTGGTCCCCGGCAGCCCAAAAAAGATCTCCAACGCCCCTTATGTCAGTCAAATCACGTATATTGCGGAGCCAGGAAATTTGCCTCCTGCTAACACCTCTTCGACCTTCTATTTTGCCTTGCATGATCAGGTGCAGTAATTTGTACTTTACTCCTCTAAGTACATGACCCAAGTAGGACGCCTTTCGGATTTTTATATTGGTCAGCAGCTCTCTATCAACTTTGGATCTTTGAAGAACCCTTGTGTTGCTGACCATATCCGTCCAGGGCATCCGTAGCATTTTCCGATGTATCCACATTTCGAATGCTTCCAGTCGGTTCCTACAACCAACTTTGAGGGTCCATGCAATAACACTGACTAAACGTAGCATTTGACTAACCGTTGTCGTTTACTTCTTTGATAATGTTTAAATTTTCCAAATGAATGAGCGGCTGACTGAGTAGTCAATCACTGTAGCACCAGACTACGAAGGTCGTCAGTATCTAATAAATTGTAAAAAATAAACCTTGAAGTACTTTATTGTTTTTTTTTTATGTGAAATGATACGAAATAATCTAATCATACATTCAAGTAGTCTTATCGTAAAATCGTTTGGTAAAATAAACTGTTTTCTTTATTGTCAGAGATTAAAAAACCGCGAGGCATTCAATTATTATATCAATCAAAGTCAGCCATGTTTTCATGTGGCTGGGTTTACATTGTTTTCGTTTGATGCAAACAAAAGAATTTTAAGTGAAAATAATTCATTTGTAAATCAACTGATTATATGTGGGTTTTACGAATGAATGTGAATTATATTGGTTCTTTTTTAAACTTTTGATTTAATTTGTTCGTTATTTTTCATCCCACATTCTGGATCGAGTCGAGATCTCGATTTTGATACACTTTAACATTTTAAAACAGTATTATACGGGGTAATAATATCATCAATCATAAGATACAATACATTTTCTTTGGCGTACAATAATATTATACGTGGTAATAATATCATCAGTATTATACGTGGTAATTATATCATCAATCATAAGATGCAATACATTTTCTTTTGCGTACAATAGTAATATACGTGGTAATAATATCATCAGTATTAAAACAGTATTATACGTGGTAATAATATCATCAATCATAAGATGCAATACATTTTCTTTTGCGTACAATAGTAATATACGTGGTAATAATATCATCAGTATTATACGTGGTAATAATATCATCAATCATAAGATGCAATACATTTTATTTTGCGTACAATAGTAATATACGTGGTAATAATATCATCAGTATTAAAACAGTATTATACGTGGTAATAATATCATCAATCATAAGATGCAATACATTTTCTTTTGCGTACAATAGTAATATACGTGGTAATAATATCATCAGTATTAAAACAGTATTATACGTGGTAATAATATCATCAATCATAAGATGCAATACATTTTCTTTTGCGTACAATAGTCATATACGTGGTAATAATATCATCAGTATTAAAACAGTATTATACGTGGTAATAATATCATCAATCATAAGATGCAATACATTTTCTTTTGCGTACAATAGTAATATACGTGGTAATAATATCATCAGTATTATACGTGGTAATAATATCATCAATCATAAGATGCAATACATTTTCTTTTGCGTACAATAGTAATATACGTGGTAATAATATCATCAGTATTAAAACAGTATTATACGTGGTAATAATATCATCAATCATAAGATGCAATACATTTTCTTTTGCGTACAATAGTAATATACGTGGTAATAATATCATCAGTATTAAAACAGTATTATACGTGGTAATAATATCATCAATCATAAGATGCAATACATTTTCTTTTGCGTACAATACTACGTACAACCTCTTCGGCCTAATCAACAAGACGCCTTTCTTTCGTCCCATTGTTTGTGGGTTCAATCCCGTTTCTTCTTCTCCTTAATGGTATGTCAGGTCCCCCCAACGTTGAGTATCACCTGAGATTAGGCATATTTGTCCCCGGCAGCTCAAAAAATATCTCCAACGCTCCTTATTCCAGTCCAATCACGTATATTGTAGAGCCAGGAGATTTGCCTCCTGCCAACACTTCTTCGGCCCTCTATTTTGCCTTGGATGATCAGGTGCAGTAGTTTGTACTTTCTTCCTCTAAGTACGAGTACATGACCCAAATAGGACACCTTTCGGATTTTAATATAAGTCAGCAACTCTATTAACTTTGGCTCTTTGAAAAACCCTTGTGTTGCTGACCACATCCGTCCAAGGTATCCGTAGCATTCTCCGGTGTATCCACATTTCGAATGCTTCCAGTCGGTTCATGCTACCAAATTCTCGTTTAACGCAGATTTCGATTTATTATTATATAATTCATATCTTAACCGCATCCAATCAATATTGCGTTACTTATTTTTTCGTGGAAGTTTTCCATTTATAAATCAATTGTTAATATTAAACATAAGAAGATGACACTTTAAATTGTATAGAAACTAGAATTGACATTTCAAAAAAATCTTTTATTATATTGATTCGTATAATTGCATCATGACTTTAATTTGGTGGCACAAATTATCCTAGTTTGGGTGGGTTGTCTAATTTAAAAAAATGTATTTAGCGACCGTAACCTTCACAAAAATCACATTTGAATTACAAAAAATATTACTCTGAAGTATGACGCTCTGTCCTCTCTGTTAAACTCCAGCATGAAACCTCGTGATGGAATATAACATATGTATGCACTATTAAATATTATTTGCTATTTAACGTTACTTTACTGAAGCGTTTCTTCTAATTGCTATCTTGTTTTACTTTACTGAAGCGTTTCTTCTAATTGCGGTCTCACATTACTTTACTGAAGCGTTTCTTCTAATTGCTATCTCACAGTACTTTACTGAAGCGTTTCTTCTATTTGCTATCGTGTATTACTTTACTGAAGCATTTGTTCTAATAGCTGTCTCACATTACTTTATTGAAGCGTTTCTTCTAATTGCTGTCTCACATTACTTTACTGAAGCATTTCTTCTAATTGATGTCTCACATTACTTTACTGAAGCGTTTCTTCTAATTGCTGTCTCACATTATTTTACTGAAGCATTTCTTCTAATTGCTGTCTCGCATTACTTTACTGAAGCGTTTCTTCTAATTGCTATCTCACATTACTTTACTGAAGCATTTCTTCTAATTGCTGTCTAACATTACTTTACTATAGCGTTTCTTCTAATTGCTATCTCACATTACTTTACTAAAGCGTTTCTTCTAATTGCTGTCTCACATTACTTTACCGAAGCGTTTCTTCTAATTGCTATCTCACATTACTTTACTGAAGCGTTTCTTCTAATTGCTGTCTCACATTACTTTACTGAAGCGTTTCTTCTCATTGATATCTCACATTACTTTACTAAAGCATTTCTTCTAATTGCTGTCTAACATTAATTTACTGAAGCGTTTCTTCTAATTGCTATCTTACAATACTTAGCGGAATCTTTTTATTCAAGCCAAGAAAAAAAAAGATAAGTGCGTAAAATATTCTTAAAAATATATTTTTATATTTATTTATATTTCCAAAAGTCAAACAAATGTATAAACGGATATAATCTTAAGCCCGATACACACGCACGATAATTTATGTGTATATTTTTCAAATATACAACATGTTCGTATAAACCATTATACAGCCCTGGGATCCAGTGGCGTGGCATAAGCCCGGCATAAAAATAAAATGGAGAGACGATCCCGTTGGGAAATAAATGGAAAAACAAAGATTTTTCCATGTCAACTTTTGTAGGCGTTCCGTTGGGTAGAGTAGCTACGTTTTAAGTTTATTTGAATCTACCATTACGTGTTTATAAAACTATATATTTTAAGACTTCATACGCTCGTTTATGTAAGTAAATTTTTTTTCTACATTCTTTTAAAACAACTGGTGATACAAACGATTCTCTTTGAAAAAATAGTTTGACTTGCTACATATTTTTTTTTATTGAAAATGAATGATAGCTTAAGTGAATAAAAAAAATATATGTATATTGTTTCTGGATTCAATTTGTCTGGGGACCGTAGTCTAACGGTTAGCGTTAATGCTAAGCAAACGGGAGCCCCATGATCGATTCCTATTAGATTCATTCCCAGACTCGTTTTACTAATAGTTAATTTTATAAACGAATTAAGGAATATTTTGTAAACAGGTTAAGCTGCTTTTGAAATGCATTGGAGGTGATTATATGTGTTTGGAAATAGCGAGGCTGGGTTCGCCCTATATTGGTGGGGTGTATCTTGGCCGAGGGGATGCTATTAGTTGAGCCCAGACCTTTCGATAGCTTCTGTATTTAATGTATTATCTGTAATTGATGTGTTTTAGAAGTATTATTTAAATATATTTTGTACATACTATGTTGCTGTCAATAAACCTATATTGATTTATTTATTTATATACCAAATTATCTAAGGAAAAAAAGCTTATAATAATAGTTGTAAAATTCGAAAAGTTCTGCAAAAGGTAATTTATTTATACCCACTGATTGAAACAAGATATTTTTCAGCCAAATCTGCGCGTTAATATGTTTCGTGTACATCACAGAACCTTTGAAAATGAGAGGTCAGGTGGTTGCTGGGTCGACTATAACTATCCCTCTTCCTTTTCCATTTGTATCGTTCATATGTATAGATAATATAGACAGCTGACTTTTATCTACGATATTTGTATGAAAATACAAAAACTGTTCAACGGCTATGAGGTGCAGTCGCTCCGTGGTGCAGTCATTTGCGTGACAACTGTCAATAAAAGATTGTCTTTTAGTTTACTGTTTGGTAACTTTTGCTTGCCTTTCAAAATTACTAATATAAATATTTATACCTATATATTATATTACTATGCTACTTAACGACAAAGCTATGTCCTCTTTGTGACTATACGGTATTTTATTTTTTCTGTAAATAAAGATGTCTGAAATATTTCTTTTTGTTTTATTTCAATATTTATATATGTCCAATATTTAAGTGTTTTACTTTGTTATACTCGTATCACTACATATTAAAAAATATTCCTTTACCATAGAGAAAATAGTACATTACTTAGAATATTATTTCATCCTAATTTTTCTCTGTTCCCCTTATTTATCTTTGAATGAATTCCTTTTCTCTAGTCCAGTATTATTGTTTAGAAATTAGTTTTTATTTTTACTTGAATTTAATTATTTGTAACATCTGTCATGGATTAAAACATCTGTAGGGAATACCGACATCCCTAAATATTGTCAACATGCACGGTCAACGACCGATGAATCAACCTTTGAATCTGTACAAAGATCACATACCAGAACGTTAATAATGTTTACACGCAAATAATATTTACGTCGCATTCCACGGTAGAGAGAGAACGCATCGCGTTGTCTCGCCGTTTCGGCAATAAATATTCTACCCACTATATCATTGGCAATGTCTGCGACCACCTCAGTACGCACAGGAGTGAGATCAAGATATACCGCGGACGCATTCACGCGCCCCGTTCTGAAATTGTATATATACCTACTTATCGACAAATAAAGAACACTTATTATTATACACTTGACCATTCATTGCTGTTTACTATTTATCGATTATTCACTCTCACTTTTTCGCATTCCTGAATCTACGTATTTTATTTTAAATACAAAACAAATCAAAATCATCACGACGTATCAAATTAAGCATCCCGCTAAATTGATGACCCCGAACGAAAAGGAACACAGAATCCGACTAAAGCGAATACAGCGATGTCAACAACATCATCATCAGCACGTCCTACTAGGACATACACTAAACATCTAAATATCTAGGTTGATTGAAATAAATTCTGCATAATTATAAACCTACCAGATGTGCCATTTATTACCACGTACACAAAGAATAAATTAAATTAAAATACATGTTCTCATTCTCTTAATTCATAAAACATGTTTAAAACACTCAATTTTAATTTAGTCCATATGATTATTTTGTTATCAACAGTGCTTTTAAAAAAATAATGCTTTAATGACTCCTCACAGTTTAATCTGAAGAGGAAGTTTGGCACCTACTCGTATAATAAATAAATATAGGTTTATTGATAGCAACATAGTACAGTCTGTCAAAAAAGAGTTGAAAATAAATGAGGGCGCTGCGATCGCCTGATTGGCAACACCGTAGTTGTGTAAAGCTGATTGCAAAAATGCACTAACCCACAAAAAAAATTGTTTTGATGAACTTACATATAATATAAAATTTAATATAAAAAGAGTATAAATAGTATTTCACTATATTCCGTTCAATTTATCAGTTAGCAAACTCATTTTGCTTAAGCTAATTAAGGAAAATTTGAAATAAATTTTGAAAGTTGTTTGGACTCTAATTTTATGTTCACTTTTTTGACTGGCAGTGAGTCTGGAGTTCAGTGTGTATCTGTCAGTGTGTGTATAGTAGTTATATTTTAAACAATTGTCGTACGTAGTTATTTAGTTTGTAATTGTAATATTTTATCTATTAATTTAATAACTTTTTTATATTATAAATGAACGTGTCAATGCTGGATAAGATATAGAAGATTAAAACTATCACCATCCCGACCAAAATACGCCTAGTTAAATTTCTTGTCTTCGAAATATTCATATATGGCGCAGATACTACTATATGATATTGAGAGCAATCGAGATACGTAGAATAGATGTATTTGAAATGTGGTGCAGCGGAAGGATGTTACGAATTCCATGGACAGCAAGGTGAACTTAACCCGTCCATTTTTGAATAACTCAGAATTACTGCCAGATTGTTAACAATATGCTTTCGCCTAGTATTCCGATTCTTTGATAACATTGTTAGTGGCCATGAAGACAGTTTGGAGATATTGTTTAAAGTTAAGGCATTAACGTTGTGGAGGTTTAAAGACATTGTAATTTATTTTATCAAACACGGTTTATTCCACTTTTTGTTACGGTATAACCCTACCGGTTTCAAGGCTTTCACCTCATATTCAGGGGAGCACAAACAAGTCCAAATTCTGTTCGAACTGGTACCGACATACACGCTTCAATGGGACTGAGGGGTAAGGGAAGCATGGGAAGATTTCGGGCAGGAGCGGAGAGATTTTTGGGATACATGTGTTTATCAGATGTTCGGCTTGATGTACTGACTTAGAAATTTCTAGGGCCTCTAATCTATCCAATTTATTTCCGTTACTACTGATATGGATTAAACAGTTTGAAAGGTTTGTGGTAACTGGAAGCGTGGAAGAGATGCAACTGAACTACTCTTAATAATTGCTCTTCGAGTCACGGAGTTCAAGGATGGATGGAGATGAGTCGTTAGACTCTATCATGGGAGTCATTATACTGTCCTGAGTTACATGACAGGATGGATGAAATTCAGGTGTATAAGGTTGTAGGCATAAAGATATTTGACGTCCTCGCGGCTGACCTCGCCCTCTATTGATGCGAGTTTATCTTGATTAGGAAGATATTACGAGTGTGGGAACCACGGTCGTCGCTGAATATTGTCAACACATACGGTCAACGACCGACAAAACGACCTTTGGATATGTCCAAAGGTCACATACCAAAACATTGACGCGGCCGGACATCGCGCCGGTTCCGTAAACAAATTGTTTACCCACAATACTATTTACGATACATTCCACAGTAGAAAGAGAACGCATCACGCTGTCTCGCCGGTTCCGTAAACAAATTGTTTACCCACAATACTATTAACGATGTCTACAACACTTCAATTAACCATTTCTGCACGCACAGAAGCGAGATAAAAATATATCGCGGGCGCACTCCCGCGCCCATTCTGAAATGTATAAATACCCACATACCGATAAATAAAACATCAATTCACTCTCTCCTTCCGCATTGCTAATTGACGTATTTTATTTATTTACCAACAACTACTATCATCATCTCTTCAGATAAGAAGCATTCCGCTAAAGTGGTGACCCCGACGTGATGATGTTGAGATGAACCCAAACATTCGAATAGCTGCTCTAAAAACATGTATGAATGTTTATATTTTTCGATAGTTCAAGTTTCCGTTATAAGCACAGGCTTCCGAAGCATTATCTGTTGCCTGTCTAGTCTACCTACAGTATTAGCTGTAAGGACCAAGGTCTGAGTGAATGTGATGAAATACAAATGGCCTGAACGAGTGAACATGTTCTTGCAAAAAAAAAAAATTTTGAAAGAATTGTTTCTTGAATCTTCGAAAAGACTATAGTTTCATTTTGTGGTGCCATGTTTTATGTAAAAGAAAATAAAATAAATAAATATAACACTTATTTTATATTTTTGTGTTCACCACTGGTGTATTTTTGGGTTAACTACCGGTTTCAAAGACTTCCATCTTCATCGTCAGGTGAAGATAAATTTATTGTGTCAGGTTAAGATAAATTTAGTTTATCTTCACCTGTCGATGAAGACGGAGGTCTTCGAAATCAGCAGTAAACCTAAAAATAAATCAGTGGTGAACACAAAAATATTAAAGAATTGTTATCTAGTTATAAATGGTATGAAGGTGTTACTTTTTTTCTAAAAAAATCATATATTAAGATTGGGAAAAACACAAATAAAATGACATGCAGGAAAATAATATGAAGTAATTGCATACATTAAAATATGGAAATATGATTATTTAAGTAATAAATTTGTATATATGTGTAGCCTTGGCAAATATTTGTACCATATATTACTTTATTCAATAAAAAAAATAGAAAAAAACATTAAAACATACAGTTCTTTAATCTCCATATACATGAGTAGATTATTTAATTATCAACACTGATGAAGAAAAGAGGTTGCTCAGTTAATCCTGAATCTAAATCTATTTAGTCTGCATCAGAGCTTCCTCGGTAAGCATCAGAGCTTCCTCGGTTCCTCAGAAGCCAAGTTGTTACTGAGTTAACTCCAACAATAATAATTATTATTCCTTCACTATCTTTATCATTCCTATCAGATCTTTGATTCCTATAAATTGTAATATATACACGTGTGAAGAAAATAGTGCTCTTGACACTCACTTAAACTTTTAACATTTCTAGAAACAGTTCCTAGGAACTCTGTATTAAGAATAGAATTTCAACCTTGCGTCAAAGGATAATTCTTCAATTAGTAGTCGACGTGTCTCTGAAACAAGGTTGAATCCTGGAGAGGAATGTGATTGACGTCATGGATGGAAACAAAGAAAGTGAGAGAGTGACATGATAGATTGATGGAATTAAGACTGACTCAGGTATTTCATGATATCTGCAATCCCCATTAGTCGAGCCTTGGAACAAATGGAGTAAATATTTGTACATCTACAATCCATGACAATCTTCGTGGTCTAGTTAGTATGACGTTCACTTAAGTTCACGTCATTCCAGAAGGCACTGAACTGGCAGAACATTAAAAATAGACGTCAAATTCGCATACTGTTTCTATTGTATAATATCCTTAACAGTCCCGCAATCCCCTCTTATCTCGTCGACATTTTTTAGCGTCATACCGATCATGGACTAGCGCTACACATAAACAGAAATTATTTATTGACCTTTCCAGTTCACCGCTCTTCTTTTTTCACGTCGTCCTTTACTGTCCATGCAGTGAGACTCTGGAATCAGTTACAAACCAATATAAGACTCGCTCCGTCCTTGGCATGCTTTAAGAAGCGACTAAAAAAAATCTAAATTTCTAGTCAATACTCGTAGTATAACGTGTTTCATTCCTGATTTTTTCCTGTCCACTTTATCTTATTTTTCTTTTGATTGATATCTCACTTTATGTGAAAAGGAATATACGGGTGATTGTCTGTCATTGTGGGGTTTATGGATGGTTGCTCACCTATGTTTTCATGGATTTAATGGGAATGGATAGTAACTTGATTTTTTTTTTGCGACTATGTAACTTGCTTCATTTACTTTTGTCTGGTTGGTTGGAAATAATTGCCACCGGGCATTAATCCCACTAAATTGTAATGTTAAGTAAATAAGACGCTTATTTCCCAATTGAAGGGTTGCGGGTCCGATTCCCGCTGGAACATATATATTTTTTAATGATTAAATTCCGTTTACACTTTAAGCCTCTTTGATGGATTTTCTTTCGGATTGGTTGAAACATTTATCGAACGGAAACAAGCCAGCGAGTTTGCATTATATACAAAAAAACTGTTATACAATCCAACAATATAATCCATAAAGATCACATTTATTCATCTCTTCGTATAGACTGCATATAGCTTAGGAATGAATTCAATTTAGGTATGTGGATAGGTTTAAGACCACAGTTAAGACAGAAAACAGTCTGATCTCACTGAAATCAACCCTTCGGGCTTAATATCGCTAGAGGTAGATTTTTTATTTAGATAATTAAGTTTAGGCATGTACATATAATGAATGAGTCGTTTATTCTATGTACATGCCTAAACTTCGTGAAAGCCTAGGTGTTACAGACATCAACAGCAACGCATTCGTGGAAGCCTAGGTGTTACAGACATCAACAGCAAGATGGAGGAGAGGCGATTGAGATGGTATGGGCACGTTGGACGCAGAGCACCCGATCACATTGTGAACGAGGCAATCTCCATGGATCTTCCTCGAATAACAGCCAGAGGAAGGCCAAATAATTCATGCGTGGTGCAAAAGGATAACCTGATGCAGAGGCACGGCCTGGGGGACGTAGTCCGGGACAGAAGAGCATACAACCTGAGAACGAGGAGAGCTGAACCCAACAGTCTTCGCAGACAATGAGTTGGGATGGAGCCAGGGAGAAGAAGAAGATAGAATGAATGAGTCAAGAAAGACTAACAAACCAAATACCTACACACAATGCAAATATGAGTGGGAGTCATTTTTCTATTTTGAAAGAACAAAAAAAAAGATGATAGTCAACAATATTTATGTACCAACTGGGGTATATGGATATGAAACATGGAAGTGAAAAAAAACTGAAAGGGTCCGAATAAATGTAAAATTGTGTGCGCTGAAAATTATACGTACATGAAGTCACAATCATGTATTCATTTATTTCACATATGTTGAAAGTGCGCGAATATTGTTGACTATTCACGTGTGGTATCATTGCAAACACGTGCCAAAATGAAATGCGTGTTCCGTACCTTTTTAAGTAGTTTTAAGCCCGAAGGTGCAATTGGTGTGACCGAAAAGAGTTCGGTCTATCGGTCACGTTTTTCAAAATGTGTGCATTATCATTTCGAATTTGTTGAAGAGTGTCATACAAATGAAATTCGATGGTAAAGGTATTGGGTTCCAATACTGTCCCGAAAATTAATAATTCAGCTTGAATATCAAATAATATATATACCTTTTTCATATTTTTGGGTATTTGAACAAAATGCTACTATGCATATCCAGAAAGTAAGTGTACTGAATTTTTGTACGTTACAATTTTTTTTATTTAAACAAAAAAATTACGTGGTAACCGTAGTACATATGTAAGCTATTTTTCGACATAGTCGCCATTCCTCTCAATGCAGGTGGTGAAGCGGGGTATCAACTTTTTGATGCCTTCCTCGAAGTAGTTTCCCGCCAACCCCTCCATCCACTTCTCCACCTCCTCCTTTACCTCCTCGTCGGTTGAAAACCTTTTTCCACCCATGTGCAGCTTCAGGGAGGTAAAGAGATAGTAATCTGAAGGTGCTAGGGGAATGCGCGGGATGGTTCAGGACATCCCATTTAAACGAGGCGAGCAGTTCCTTCGTGGCGTTGGCCGTGTGTGGTCTCGCATTGTCGTGCAGCAGGCAGACTCCCTTTGTCAGCATGCCTCTCCTCTTGTTCTGAATCACCCTCCGCAATTTTTTTAGGGTCTCACAGTATCTTGCAGAGTTGATGGTATTCCCTTGAGGCATATATTCAATTAATGCGATCGTCGCGGAGCGCATTTTCGATTTTTTCCACAATTTCGTCAGTCACAATTGAAGGTCTTCCGCTCCTCTGATCATCATGCACAGATGTACGACCAATTTTAAACTCACGACACCACTTGTACACACTCGTACGATTCATAGCTTTATCACCATATGCAGTTTTCACCTCATTATAAACCTCAACCGGAGGTTTTCCCTTCCAAACGAGATAACGGATGACGCCGCGTATTTCGCACTTGGCGGGAGATTGGATTGACATTTTTCACGAAACATGTTGTCGCGTCGACACTTCTCAACGAATTGACCTCAAACCGGTCTCGTTGCAAAAGGGAAGGGTCAGGCTACACGTAAGTGTAGCCAACATGTCGAAAATAGAATCCATCCGGTCGTGAGAGCCTCAGTACACTTACTTTCTGGATACGCCTCGTACATACCAATGAGCCCACCAGTTGAAATAATAATTACAAAAGAACTTTATATACTGCTGTTAATAGAGCAGAATCTCCTCAAGAATGCTATTATTCGGAATTTAAACCTTTTACTGTTGAAAAAAAAGGTTTAAAAATGAAATAGGTTGAGAGTAAGGGTCGAAATGTGTCGGCTGTAGTGATAATATGATATGCTTTCCGCGTCGATATACGAGTATATGCAGAAAATCATATTAAGTAAAGACTTCTAAAAACTCATGATAAGAAAATGAACCAGAAATAAACCTAAGTAATAGTAACACATTCTGCTTAATGTGGAGTCTGTGTGTATTTGTGCAGTATTTATATTTGATCATAAACTATAAAAATAATTTAATTTATTATCTGAAGCTCTACAAATAACACTTAACAATTAGAAGCAGATAATTCGAAGCACGTAATCAGTAATAGCAAAAGTCCTTCCACAATACCTCACTCTTCTGGATTAATTCGCAACAATCAATTGATTCGATGAATACGAGATTGTCTTCAAAAAAATTCTGCTCTCGGAAGCAATATACGTCAGACATAGATCAGAAAAATGCAATATAGACGTCCTATTAACCCTCCTGTCATATGATGTGTAACTCGTACACATTGCTTCTAAAAAATTTAATTTCTCTATAAATATAAAAAATACAGGGTTCAGATTTTAAGTATTCCTCCGTAATACATTTACGTATTGAATGAAAAAAATTATATTAAAAATAATTTGCACTTATCGGCCATATCAGAGATATTTTGTGAAAATCGGGAATAAATTCACCAATACAATCAAATTTGTGCCAGTGTGTAACGTAGGTATATTCATTCTAAAAAAACGCTATGGGTGAGTAAGCGACGCTATTCACGTCTCACTCTCACTCTACTTCGGTATATGGGAACGCAAGAAATAGAATCTCAGTTCGCTCGCTTCTCTCGCTCAGTAGCCAGCCGGTTTTCGTTCGTGTTCGTGTTCGCTTCGTCCGTTTTGTGAACGTCGTCTAATGTTTTTTTTCATGTTTTCAGTAATTAAATTTCAATTATTATCACTTTTGACGTCAAATTTAATGAATTTAAGCGATTGGCTATGAATATTCTTATTTTTCCGATTTTAAATCGCTCATTTTTACATGTGTATTGATGAGTATTGAATACACAGTACCGGAACGGGCGGACTTTTTTAGCACAGGAAAGGAAAGGTTAAGAAATCTGAATATTAAAAAAATCAAATATTTAAAAAAAATATTAAACTACAATAAGAATGTAAGTTCTTGCGTCACCCACATAAATCGAAATGAGAAATACAACACTGTACGCTATGTATAACAATAATGTATGCAATAATAAACATATTTAATATTTTTCATTCAGTTCGATTCCACCACTAGCCAAGCTCTTATGGAAGAAAAAATAAGTCCTCATCCTGCACGATCTTTACTAGAAGATCAACATTTCCCTTATTAATTATGAACACGACGTTCCTAAGTGACGAAGATGCAATTTCACCGAATGTATTATAGATAAGTGGTATAATACCAGTAGCGACGATGGACTTGCGGTTCAACGTCATGGAGAAAGAAAGTTATTCACAGTACAATACTTGTACAAATAAAGCGACTTAAGGTCTGGAGTTCAACGCATTGTCAGTTATTTCACAGAAAGTTTTGAATGAAGCTTTAGCGGATGTCCTATATGGACGTGCTGATGATTATGATTGTTGTTTGGTATTTCAATAAAATACCTCGATTAGCAATGCGGAAAGTGAGAGTGAATAATCAATGAATAGTAAACAGCGATGAATGGTCAAGTGATTAATAATAAGTGATCTTTATTTATCGATAAGTAGGTATATATACATTTCAGAACGGGGCGCGTGAGTGCGTCCGCAATATATCTTTATCTCACTCCTGCGCGTGCAGAGGTGGTTGCAGACGTTGCAAATAATATAGTGGGTAGATAATTTGTTGACGAAAACTTTGAGACAGCGCGATGCGTTCTCTTTCTACTGTGGAATGTAACGTAAATAGTATTTACGGGTAAACAATATAAATGTTCTGGTATGCGACCTTTGGACATGTCCGAAGGTCGGTTCGTCGGTCGTTGACCGTGCGTGTTGACAATATTCAGGGACGACGGTAGTCCCTACAAAGCAAAACTTTTTTTGATTCCATTAGATCGGATTTATCAATCGGTTTGAAGATAAACCTATGTAAAGGTGAATAGGGATCCCTTAGGAAACTATTACGCGATTATCATCGCAGCGTCACAAAATGTGATCTACAAATTAATCCAAAAAAAAATAACAACAGGGTGGAAAGACAAAACTCAACTAAAATTCACATGCACTGGGTTGTTTTTAAAGTCATTTCAAACGCAAAACCTCCCTAAATACTCGTGAACGGTGGTTTTCTATTATTTCAATATCTGTGGAACCCACCGTATCATAGAACGCAGGTTATTATTGATTAAATAAAACCTTGATTTGGTGTCCTGAGTGATAATTGACGTTTCAGAGCGGACACCATCTGCAAGTGTCATATCAGTATTGCCGTTTTGTTAAACCACGTTTGACACACGACTACAGACTGCATCGTGACCATAAGCTATAAATATATATTTTTTTATTTGTGTCGCATTTTTTTCTTTGCTATAGTAAAATAGTATCAACCGCTAAAACTATTATTTATTTTGTTTCATCTTCCAGTTGAAAAAAAAATTCTCAAGTAATTAGAGTAAAAAATCGTTGAAAAATGCGTTTAACTGTAACCTTTGATAACCTTTCCCTTACGGTGATAAAAATGAAACGCGTGTTCCGGTGTTGGGTAGTGAGTACGCGATAAAAAATTAGCGATTTTAAATCGGAAAAATAACCCCATTCATAAATAATCCCCTTAATTAATTATAATTGAAGTTAAAAATTATAAGAATTGAGATTTATTTGCTGAAAACATTAAAAAACCATCTGGCACCGCTCACGGAACGGGCGTAGGTCTAGTCTCGTTGCCAGCTCAACAGCTACTGCAGCGCGGCAGGGTTGGGGGCTAACTCGGGCGTCACTTACACTTGCGAGGTGGAGACAATTGCGCTCCTCGCTATTCAGTGACGTATGCAAAAGTGAGATGCGAATATAGTGTCGCGCTTCCCGCATACTTTTCACCTATCGTCAAGACCCAAGATCGAGGCACTCACAGCGTTTAAATGCGAATTTGTTTCCGATATTCAGAAAATACTTACGATATAGTCGATAAATTCTGATTATTATTAATATTATTTTTTAAATCAATGCGTAAATATATTATGGAGGAATACCTAGAATATTAACCTTGTATTTATTATATTTATAGAGATATTGATGGTTATTTGAAGCAACGTGTAGAAGATACCCAACACCGGGAAGGAAAGGATAATAATAAAAATATGTTAAATAATCAACATTTTTTTTCCTCTAACGACATATCTCCGAGAAATACGAATCTACTCTTCGGATAACGTATTTTCTTAAATATATTTATTTATATATTAATCTCATGGTCACCCTAGAGGAAATAAAAGACGAACGTTTTAATTGGCGCCAAGTCCATTAAAGGCCATTTGCTATGAATTACGGTACGGCCGGTAATCTTCTCGGATACATAATGTCCTCATATTGTCAATTAGCGCGCGCCAACAGGCGGTGTCCCGTACACCTGAGCACAAACGATAGTTACTCTAATTGTGTATAAATCACAGGGGGACTCGAATCGTTCCGCAGTGGCAAATATATTATCAAGTTTATTATGAAGAGTGACAACAGGGAAAGAAACACGAAAGTCCAAAAAATATTTTTAGTCATTTATATACTTACATATCATTTTGCCAACTGTTCATTGGAGAAGGCTCGCTAAAACCTTTCTTGCACGATAAACTCCCTCCACCTCATTCATATTCATACATTGTCTCATACCTTCTGTGTCTCTTACTCCTCATGTTTATTGAAATTTCATTCACTTTGTCTAGCCATCCTTTTTTTAATTGTCATCTACCACGACCCTCACTTACGTTTGCATCAAAAATGTATTTGATACGTCTTTCGTACCCATATATTTGTAATGTCCTGACCAACTTAAAGGTGATATTATTCGTATAACTCAACACATCAGTTAAATCTCTTGTTCATCTTTAATTATACATGACTCGTTCCATCATAGATCAACAAACCACTTAAGTCTTTTGAGTAATTAATATTACATACACCATCACGCCATGTCACTTTTGGGGTAGTTGAAGAGAAAATATATTTCACTTAAATTTCCAACTCATATGTTTTCGCGACACCAACATTAGTAATCACGCAATAAATGTTTTTATATTTCTTCTCCTTCTCTTATGTTTTCTTAACCTTTCCCTTCCTGTGCTAAAAAAATCCGCGCGTTCCGGTGCTGTATATTCAATACACATGTAAAAATGAGCTATTTAAAATCGAAAAAATAAGAACATTCATAGCCAATCGCTTAAATTAATAAAATTTGAAGTCAAAAGTGATAATAATTGTAATTTTATTCCTGAAAACATGAAAAAAACATCGACCGACGTTCACAAAATGGACGAAGCGACTACCTCAAATGGATGCCCAAAAGCTTCTGAAGCGAGTGAACTGAGATTCTATTTCTTGCGTTCCCATATACCGAAGGAGAGTGAGAGTGAGACATGAATAGCGTCGTTTCCTCACCCATAGTGGTTTTTTAGAATGAATATACCTACGTCACACACTGGCTAACGTTTGATTGTATTGGTGAATTTATTCCCGATTTTCACAAAATATATCTGATGTGGCCGATAAGTGCTAGTTATTATAAATATTATTTCATTCAATGCGTAAATGTATTACGGAAGAATACCTAAAATCTGCACCTAGTATTTCTTATATTTTAATATTAGTCAGCAACTCTCTATCAACTTTGGCTCTTTGAAGAATCCTTGTGTTGCTGACCATATCCGTCCAGGGTATCCGTAGCATTCTCCGGTGCATCCACATTTCGAATGCTTCCAGTCGGTTCATACTACCAACTTTGAGGGTCCATGATTCCACTTCATGTTGTAAGACTGACCAAACGTAGCATTTGACTAACCGTTGTCGAAGTTACAAGTTTAGATTATCATCGCAGAATGTGCTTCTCCTTTTATTAAAAGCCACACGAGATAATTCACTTTCCTCTAATTCTACCATTATTGTTAGACATTGCTAATTTATTTGTTATTTTTCACTTATTTAATTTTAAAACGAACGATTTTTTTTAAACAATTCAATGTTCCTAAAATGAACTTGTCGGTTGAATGAAATTACTACTTGGCAATAAGCTCGCCAGATGTATCATACACAATCTTGAACACAACCTTAATTAAAAGAATACATTATTTAGCT
This sequence comes from Odontocerum albicorne, assembly GCA_949825065.1. Classification (NCBI taxonomy): domain Eukaryota; kingdom Metazoa; phylum Arthropoda; class Insecta; order Trichoptera; family Odontoceridae; genus Odontocerum; species Odontocerum albicorne. The sequence continues at coordinate 32,070,043 of OX463857.1, forward strand.
GAATACATATTTTGAAATTTAAATTAATATTTCCATTAACTTTCATGTTTTTTCTTCTGTACCAACTCGTCATATCATTATGGACCCTTACCGAATTGCAAAAATTTCAACCCTTATCCCTTTATATCCATTTAAATGGAAATAAATTTGTTGAATTTTTATTACAGTGATTTATATTCTTGGTTCTTAAATAAGATTTTTTTTAACAAAATTTGCTTTGTTCTGGATAATGATTGCCCTGTTAATTGACCTTCAAACATTGTAGGTCGAATTGTAAAAATAAGACCCTAATTCTTTTAATTGAAACCGCCATTGTTAATTTAAAAAAACGAGGTTTTTTTTAATTTTGCTGGCTATTTGTTTTTGATTGAGCACATTTTTTTCCTCAAATTGACAGCATTGTTTGTGAGATATTCCAATTTTCGTATATTCCAATTTTCAGCCATATTGAATGAACTGTTTGTAATTGAGCGGCAAGTATATTTATAACGCTTTTCGTCACGTTTGCATTTTTTTTCAAATAACTGGAAAACGATTTTTTTTAAGTTTTACGCCGTTTGCGAGAGCCAACGATCAAACTTTTGGATAACTTATGGATTTTGCGTCATGACATTTTTTGGCCAAACCAACACCATGGTGATGCCACAGCCACCATATTCACCAGATATGGACTCGTATGACTCTTTCCTGTTCCCAGAAGCAGATAATATTGAAATAATTACCTTTTGCGACCAAAGAGGATGTAGGATACCTACGTCCATAAATAAATAAATAATTGTCAAATAAATAAATAATTGTCAAACATAATTTGTCGTCAATATTAATCGTAAACATACAGGGTCAACGACCGATGAATCAAACTCCGAACTATTTACAATTGTCACATACTAGAAACGTCAACAATGTTTACTCACAAATAGTATTTACGTTCTGTCTCGCCAAATAAATATACTACCCTGCTACACTAGTGCACGCGCAGGAGTGAGACAAAGTATATATTGCGAGCACATTCACTCACTACTATAAAATACCTACTTGTAGACAAATAAACATTATTATTCATCCAACTGTCAAGACTTGTTATTATTTACCCGCTATTCACTTTCACTTTTATCCGCATTCCTGAGTTTTATATTTATTTTAAATACATATCAAAATCATCACGACGTATCGAACAAAGCATCACGCTACATTGATGACCCCGAACGAAAAGGAACGCAGAATTCGACTAAAACGAATATAACGATGCCGACATCAACATCATCAGCACGTCCTTATAGGACACACGCTAAATTGATAACGAACATCGCTACAAGGATATAAAGACAAAATTTTTGATTGAGTTATACACCAATTGAAATTTTCGTATTTTTTTAAAATAAAACCTCGTATGTCGAAAATCCTCTAAGCGAGTGAAATTTTGTAAGAAAAATAAAAAAAATGATTTTGTAAGTAATATAAATAATGTAATTGCGGCCGCCATATACAAAATAATTGAATATATAAAAACATTTGAGCCATGTCCGTTTTATGGATAAATTGATGTATTCTGGAATAAAAGCATTGGACGTACCGTGTAAGTCCATACTCTCTAGAAGTAAAAATTCGCTCGCCGTACGCCGTACGGCTATACTCGTTTAGAGGTGCAGGAAGAACCACCGGTGCTAAAGGTATGGTGTAGGCAAGGCTTAAAGAGAAGAATCCGACTGAATATCTAGACATACGAGTGCCTAGGATAGTTAACTGAGAGAGCTGATAAACGAAAAACTGAGATTGCTCTAGAAAAATCTACCAATGATGACGAAAACTAGAAACGAATGGAACTGAGCCGTTTTAGCGTTAAATCTTCAATCCTTTGATTCTAAATAAGAAGGTTAAAAAGGTATATTAGATTAACTAACGATAACGAAGTTACCTTAATGATTTTTTCATGTTCCAATTATATGTCCATTGCAACAATAAGGTACAAAAATTTCTTGTGATCTTATGTTATGTGAAATATCTTTTCAAAATTCCCTAAGATTCGTTGTTGAATTTTTCATTAGTTACAAACATTTAAACCTTCGCATTTATCCACCGAAATACACGTTTCATTTATCGAATATTCAAACACCTGCGAAAGTACGATCATATAACTTCAAACCAGAAGGCATCGAACTAGTTGAATGTTATAAATAGACGCCAAATTCACATACTGTCTCTATTGTATAATATCTTTAACTATCCAGACGCCCCCTCTTATCTCACTGAAAATTTTCAGCGGCTTTCCATTCGTAGTTTATATTGTCTATTGGCCTTTCCAGTTCACCGCTCTTCTTTTTTTACGTCGTCATTTACTGTCCATGCAGTCAGACTATGGAATCAGTTACACACCAATATAAGACACGCTCCGTCTTTGGCATACTTTGAGAAGCGACTGAAAAAACTCTTAATTTGTAGTCAGTAAAATAACGTGTTTCATTCCTGATTTTTATTTTCCTTTCCTCTCCATCATCCCTTCCTTTCCTTCTGATTGATGTTATCTCACTTTATATGAAAAATAATGTTCGGGTGATTGTCCGTCTTTGTAGGGTTCGTGGGTATATGGCTCACGTACGTGTTTATGGATTTCGTGGGGATGGATAGCCATTTGAATGATTTATTCGACAACGTAACTTGTTTCATTTACTTTGGTCTGGTTGGCTGGAAGAGATTGCCGCCTGGCAATAATCCCGCCAAATTGTATTTGTAATAAAAGTGATAAATAAATAAACATCATTGCACTTCATATTTTAGACTATTTAATAATAAGTTTCTTTATTATTCCACAAATTAAATTAATCCTATCGATACGTATTTCTACCTTCTATGTTGATGCTACCTTAATCAGAAAAGATCCCAGTTTGTTAGAAAAGCAATACAAAAGCAATACTAAAGCAATACAAAAGTCCAACTTCTGTCCTTTTTTAACCGGAAGTGTGTGGCCAATAGACTGAAAATTTTATTTTTCATTGAATGGTGATTTTTCCTTCATTGACTATGCTCAAATGTCTCATTTTTGTTAACGGCTTTGTTAATCTTTAATTTTTCTAAAGTAATTTATTTGATTAGCTTTTGTGACAAATTTAAGTTTTGACTGCACACGTCACAAAAATTAAACAATACGATGTATTTAGAAATATACAAATCTTTACGTTTAAACAATGATAATGAACCAAACAATGCAAAAAAACTGCATTGATTTTTTTTTGAGCCAATGGACATCTTACATCTTTGAGAAAATGTGTTACTACTTGTACATAAGAAAAACATGGAATTACACCACCTGAAGAAAGTATCGAGATGGTAAAGTAGAAACACAAATCATTGGGAATTCATATACAGGTAGTCGTCGACTTACGACCGCAATCGGTTCCGATAAACAGGTCGTAAGTTGATCTGGTCGTAAGTCGGCTTATGCAATAATTTCCGTACATATGTAAATTATAGTGCGTGATGATATTATAAAACTGTTTTCCATGTTCTTGTTATAATCAGTGTATCAACACTGTAATTTATCGGGTTTCTCTATGCTTTCTTTTTTTATTATTTTTCGAGTTTGTCTTTGTTTTATTTATCATATCATATCAGCATGCCTGATATTCGAATATCTTTACGTTTGATTTGTTTTTTTTTATTTTTACATTTGTTACAATTAAGTTAAAAATTATGCTTCGTTAAAATTGGTTAAATATTATATTAATAAAACATATGAAAATACAAAATACAGGTGCTTGTTATACATATCAACTTTTTATTGGCCGCTTGTTTATTTTTTTGCTTAAACATGGTGAGCTTTGTCTGGAGTATTTGTTTCTTCTTCTCCTCGTATATTTCACGATATGGACGAAACACGTCGTATGCCATCCATTCAATCTTTGCAAATTATTCGATGTTTAGGTCAAGTTCTTCAAAATGTGGAAGAAGTTTTCATTTTCCTTTTCGTTGACATCTCGGAAGGGCTTAAAAATGCTTATAACAAGACATGTTCTTATTGGACGAAGCCGCAGCTAATACTGACCGCGATGCGCACAAGCGCATAGAAATACAATATGTAGCGTACATGGACTGCTAGAGCCACGCTTAGCGCAGGCGGACAACCGATCGCGGATTGTGGTCGTAAAGTCGAACAGTCGTAAGTTGAATAGGTCGTAAGTCGACGACTACCTTTAATCAGTTTTTTATGACATATTATAAGATTTCGTATTAAAGACTTGACGGAATATTATATAACAAGGACATTTATTGTATTTCTAATGTTTCAGTTAATTGCAAATAATTCAAAAAGTATTTTCTTTTATAATTTGAAAAAGACAACGAAAACTAATTTATTTTATATGTACAAAAGTATAGAACATGTTAAAAAATTTATTATTAATTCCGTCTAAAAGTAATTCGATACAAGGCATAGTGTGTACATTTTCCTCGGTTATTTTAAAGTCCCTAATTAATTTTTCCCAAATTATCCCAGGTAAAATAAGGGTGTTCTTTATACTAAGGTCCATTTGTGGAGAACTGAGGCTTTCAGATGAAAGGTTTTCCTCTAAACGAGTATGGCCGTACGGTGTACTGCGAGCGTATTTTTACCTCAAGAGAGTATGGACGTACACGGTACGTCCGATGTTTTTTTTCCCGAATACGAGAATTTATCCATAAAGCAGACATAGCCTCAAATGTTTTTATCTATTCAATTATTTAGTTTTTTATATTATCATACTTACAAAATCATTTTTTTTATTGTACTTTCAAAATCTCACTCGTTTAGAGAATATGTTATATTTATATCTCCATTGTCAAAATAAAAATTATAAATGTATGCATAGTGAAATGCCCGTAACAGAACTAATTAATTATTTTTGAACGTTAGTTTTAACCTCTTTGACCTGGCTGGCAAAATGTTTTGCTACTCGGAGGCTACGTGGTTCGATTCGGTTTTAAAAGCGGATTACTGGTTGGTTGCAAGAGATTTCAAAATGGAAATAAACACTTCCAGTGTACACAACGAAAGTCTTCAATAATTGAAATAAGTCATGTAAGTTAATTATTTCATTTATTTATTTACGTATATTTCTTTGAAGAAGAAAGGACAAAAATAAAATTAAAAAATTAAACGTTAAGCCCCATTTTTCACCAGGCGACAGGGGCAGCTTTAGTGAATAATGAGCTTAGACCCCTAAGCCTCGATGTCATCTTTTCATACCGATTTTATTTTCAATAATGCTCGGAAGTGCGTAGGCACTGAGAATTTCCTCTAGCCCCTACAGTTACTGTTACAACAGTATTTCACGCTCCACGCCGCGCCCTATATTTTGTGCAAAAACACTACGTGTCCTGAATACAACTTGGTCTGGGAGTACGCGCCTTCAATATATGCGATTAATTTAAAAATTATTCTTCATTGTTACATATATTATATATTAATTGCTAACTAAACGATGACTTTCATGCTGGTTAATAAAACGCCTGTCTACCAATACTGGAGTTACGGGTGCTATTCCCTTCTTCTTCTTTCCAGTATCATGTCAGGTCCCCCCAACGTTGAATATTACTTGAAAATAGATATCTTTATCCCCGGCAGCCCGAAAAAGATCCTCAACGCTCCTCATACCAGTCCAATCACGTATATTGTAGAGCCAGGATATTTGCCTCCTACCAACATCTCTTCGCCCCCCTATTTTGCCTTGGATGATCAGGTCCAGTAGTTTGTACTTTGCTCCTCTAAGTACATGCCCCAAATAGGACACCTTTCGGATTTTAATATTAGTCAGCAACTTCCTATCAACTTTGGCTCTTTGAAGAACCCTTGTGTTGCTGACCATATCCGTCCAGGGTATCCGTAGCATTCTCCGGTATATCCATATTTCGAATGCTTCCAGTCGATTCATACTACCAACTTTGAGGGTCCATGATTCCACTTCATGCAATAACACTGACCAAACGAAGCATTGACTAGCCGTTGTCGTTGTCTTATTCCCATCAGAACATTTTTTTAAAGGTTTTATATCTGTTTTAAATTTAAGGCCATTTTATTTGAGTTGTATTATAAACAACAAATTTGCAATGCAACACTAAACAATATTTTTTCTATTTTGGCTTTTCAATATATGCATTTAAAAATACCTCTATAAAATCGATTCCTTGCAAAGTATACCTTTATTTAAAATATATGTATTTCTAAGTTTATATTTAAACATGATTCCTTGCCAATTATATCCATTTAATAAGTTCATTGTATTGAAACTTTTTTTCTTTCCCGTGATATAACTCATCTAAATCTGTATTGAAAATATTTTTTGAATTCATTCATATTCATGGAAATTCTCACGTATCATGCTGAAGGAATGGAACTTTTCATGTGTTATACTGAAGGAATGTTGAAAAGGGTAGTAAAATTTAAAAAATGCAATATTATTCAGTTTCGTCATTTAAACGTTTCGGGTTAAAACCACTTGAGTAGGCATGACAATTATTTTCGACTGAAGTGTATTTTTTTAAAATCGGGAATAAACCCGACAATCCTGAATGTGAAGTATCTAATTGATAAAGCATTAATAATTATCGAATGTTTTTTTTTTAATACCTCAATTACTAAATTAGAATAATAATCCTCGACTGAATCAAGTCTGAATCTTCAAAACCCATCATTTTTTTAATACCTAAATTACTAAATAAGAATAAAAATCCTCGTCTGAATCAAGTCTGAATCTTCAAAACCCATCATTTTTTTAATACCTTAATTTCTAAATAAGAATAATAATCCTCGTCTGAATCAAGTCTGAATCTTCAAAACCCATATTTTTTTTAAATACCTAAATTACTAAATAAGAATAAAAATCCTCGTCTGAATCAAGTCTGAATCTTCAAAACTCATAATTTTTTTAATACCTAAATTACTAAATAAGAATAATAATCCTCGTTTGAATCAAGTCTGAATCTTCAAAACTCATAATTTTTTTAATACCTAAATTACTAAATAAGAATCATAATCTTCGTCGGAATCTTCAAAACTCATATTGTTTTTAAATACCTAAATTACTTAATAAGAATAATAATCCTCGTCTGAATCTTCAAAATTCATAATTTTTTTAATATCTAAATTACTAAATAAGAATAATAATCTTCGTCTGAATCAAGTCTGAATCTTCAAAACTCATAGTTTATTTTAATACCTAAATTACTAAATAAGAATAATAATCCTCGTCTGAATCAAGTCTGAATCTTCAAAACTAATATTTTTTTTTAATACCTAAATTACTAAATAAGAATAATGATCCTCGTCATCATTGCCATCGTGAATTGTCTCTATTGGGGTATAAAAAGAGAACAGATCTCCACTACATTATATCCTGGTGCACATATTTCACTTCTGCCACGTCCAAACATCATGCATACTCTTATATAATAAAGGATTTCCACTCTTCCCTCTCTCAACGTTTGATTTATATGATCAGCTACGATTTTCTTTCTTTCTTAACTTCTTACCCTTTCTTAACTATTCGTATAGTTTATTTTTGTAAAACTTTCATCGTTAGTTCTTTTAACGTGATATAACAAACATATTTCAATGCTTCTTACTTCATTTTTTGCGCTTAAATTTCCGCATTATTTCCTAATGTAAAATAAATTTTTAAAAATATATACAAGGAAAAATAAATAAATAAAAAACTTACGTTTCATTTTTGTGTTCACCACAGGTTTATTTTAAGGTTAACAACCGGTTTCAAAGACCACCGTCTTTATCGTCAGGTGAAGATAAACTAAATTGTTAAAAATATATTTTCTGTACAAGTGTTAATAATATAAGAGGAATATTATGTATTTATTTATTAGGAATATTATTTACACTTGTACAGGAAAAATATTTTTAGCAATTTAGTTTATCTTCACCTGACGATGAAGACGGTGGTCTTCGAAACCAGTAGTCAACCCAAAAATAAACCTGTGGTGAGCACAAAAATATAAAATAAGATTTTGGTTTACTTATTTTTCCATGTACATAAAACATGGCACCACGAAGTATAACTAGTATTTTCCAAGATTCAAGAAAAAAAAATCATATTGTCCTTTTTAATGTTTCGCTATTAATTCTATTTTTTCAGTCTCAAGATAATATTTATTGAAAAATGAATAAATAAATAATATCTAAATACACACTCTCACAAAAAGCAATTCAAAAACTTTTTTTTATAATTGACCACATTAGTTACTTACATTAATAAATAAAGTCATAACTTATTTCCATAATCAGTACTGGTACAAGGAAGTTTCAGATTTTCACCCTTTCAACTTTCACGGATTGAATAAAAATTAAAAAATAGTTCAAACGGAGGCTTTACTATATTCAGCAACTTTCAGGCGACTTTGTTGGTGCTGCCTGTAATTACTGAAAATGTTTTCAGGACTTTTGAGCCCTTTTACTTGAATAAACCAGAGCTTTTGGAAGTTTGCACGAGTTAGAGCCAAATTAAATAACACTTTTTCCCGTTTATAGAAGTGTCGGATATTTTTAATGATTCAGATCCTTGGCACTGGCACTCTTTGTAGAATGGGAAATTTAATTAAAAATACCACTTCTGAAAAGAAAAAGAAACGCCTGAAAAGTATTATTACTTCGAGTTTCTGAGATTATGTTCTAGATTTTAATTTTGCATTCCGCAAGAAAATTACTTAACATTCTCTTAAACTTAATTCAAGTATTTGTTTCAATCGATTTCAAGTTATCAGATATAAAACACTTTTTTAATTAGTTTATTTAACACATTAATAAATAAAAGGAAAAAATATTTAACGCTTTTAAAAAAATTAATTATTTTTACGCTTTCATAACCACGTGTAGAGCGTACATAAGTAAATGTAAGATACATTTTTTTTTAAAGAATAGATATGACCGAAATCATTTGTATCCTTAAAATCCTCAAACACTATGCGAAAAAAGTGGCTGTGTCGTTCGAGGGGAGTAGCACAGCGCGGGATTCCAATCGACGACCTCCCGCACAGAATTCCAGCGCGTTATCGCGTGGCCATGCATCTCAATGTAAGTTATATGTTTAAGCGTGATCATTGAAATGCGAACAAAAAGCTGATGTGTTGAATAAGGTAAGAAAGAGCACTTTGAAATGGTTTGGGCATGTAAAACAAATATGTTAGGAAATACTAAAAAAGTAAATTTATGGTATAAATATAAATAGAAAGTGTCGTGAAGGAAGACTTAAAAAACATGGTTCAATCAAGTGGATGATATTTTGAAAGAAGAAAACGTTGAAAGTCAGAGAAATGGTAGAAACAGTATAAGAAGATTTATGGATGTAAAGGAGGCGTATAATGTGTTTGTATATAGTAAAGTATGACACTCTATCCTTTCTTTGTTGTATTATACTTTTGTTGTATATATTAAAATCTAGTGAGCTTATAACCATGTGGCAATCTCTGCCAACTAACCAGACACGTTAAAAGGGTCTAAGTGAAAACTAGACTGGAATCCTTTTTGAAAAAAATTGGGTTCCAACTGGATTTAAACCCACAACCTCCGGGCTGGAAGATAGGCATCTTACCAACTGTGCCACGAAGATCGTCTGCTACCTAGGTAAGGAAATGGCAGAGTGGTATATATGTATTTGAAATTTTATGGTTCAACGTTAATTAAGGAGTTTCATACAGCTTTATTATTATTAACGCTTGCAGCATGTATCTTAAGGAGCAATTTTCTCAAAGACCACCATCTTTAGCAAAAGTTTATCAGCTTTTTCGAACATATCGCATATTTTTTTAAAACAAAAGTCATTTTCACAAAAAAAAAAAAAAAAGGTATATTAATAAATACACGTTTAACTTAGGGTTAAAATTAAGCGAAAAACATTATTCTCGTTAAAAGTGCATAAAATTGCAGTTGGGTATGATAGATACTGGCCTATGATATTCATCATGCCTTCACACCAGCTCAGTTCAAGTGTCTCAAATGCCATAAATCGTGCAGGCATTACAGGTCCGGCTCAATAAAATATTCTTAAATTAATGGTTCTGGACCGAACTGGACATTTTAGGGAGACTACAATGCTGAATGGTTCAGACACTCAAAAAAGATCCGAACTTTTTTTTTTATTTAAGTAATCTATAGTATAAGCAAGGTGAGGATATACAAGAACTGTGTCCAATCCATAATGACATACAGCATAGAGTCCAGAGCCGGCACTGTCAGAACCAAAAATCTCCTTCGAACCAGCGAAATGAAGGTACTCAGGAGTATCGATGGCAAAACCCTTCGTGATAGAGTACGAAACACAGAAATCCAAAGGATGTACGAAGTTGAAGATATTGTTAGATGGGAACGACAGATAAGAAGGTTCAGGAACGGACATGTCTGCAGAATGGCGAAACCAAGAGCCGTAAGAATGGCCAAGGACAGTATCCCTCAAGCAAGCAGACCTCCAGGACGACCTCCCAAAAGATGGAAAGACAGCTGACAATCGACGTCACAAGAGGGAAACAATGATGCAGGACCATAACAGGCCAACAGGTCTAAAAGAAGAAAAATCTATTATAAAAACATTTGCCAAAGGATATATCTACATACAAATTAATATCTTAAGAACGTATTTATTCACATACTCGTATATAACTATGAAGTAACTTAATATGCATATCCTACATATAATTTTTATTTTTGTAAATCTTAATATAACATATGTTATAATTTGGCAGATGAACAAGCATCAGACAAATGAGATGAACCTCGTCATACTCGATTTTTTTTTTAAATTTATTTTCTCAATACAGGCGTATGTTATTACATTGAAAAATACAAAAATAGCTTACATTCAAAAAATAAAATAAACATATATTGTAATATATAGTATCATCAGTGTCAACCAGGGACGATCCACTGCTGGATGAAGGTCTCTCCAAGTTGCCTCCAAATAGTTTGGTTTTTTGCTCGTTTAAGCCATGTGATGCTGCCATGCTTACGATTTCATATATTCAGCGTACCTTCGGTCTTCTTCTGGGCCTTTTTATGCCTCTTGGGTACCATTGGATTATTTCGGATGCCCATCGGGAGTCTGACATTCTGGCTACATGTACGAGTATATATAATATATATGCAAACATATGTACACACATACATACACATACACACATATGCACATACTTAAACACATATCTTCAAAGTCACTTAAATACGTTGATGAGTGCTTTCTAACGCCCCTTATCTTAGTAGAAAAACGTCTTTTGCTTTTGGTAATGTGATATGAAATATGTCAATATCCGAAGCAGTCCCGTTCTAAAGAGTTCTTTCAACAGGCACATCAGCTGGAAGACCTGTTCTTGCGTATGTGATTAAAAACAAACAGTTATTGCCAGTGAAGTGTACTGCCTATTCTACATCCATACACCTTATACATCCCTCCTCTTTTACATCCATACTCCTACGATTTGTCTGACTTTTCATACATTTTTTTTTTCAAAATATAATGTCTTTGATCCAACCAAGTTTTCCTCAGTATTTCTGTACTGCGCCTTCCATTCACATTTGCACTGTTTATTTGTTTTGTTAGTTTTCTTCATGCATTCCTTCAAAATACCCAAACCACCTCAAACAATTCTTCTTCATCTTATATATTACATAAAACTAAAGTCCACACAAAAGTTTGTACTAAAATACTTTAGTGAATTATCATTCTAACAGCTTTTGGTACTATTTGTTTCAAGCACATGTATATGCGTCCTAATGTCTCATCGACTTTGTTTCATATCGCTTCACGACATTTGATAACTTTCGCAACTCCATAACCTGAGAAAATACTAGCCAAATATCAGATTTCCTCAACTTGCTCCAAATTCACTCATATATTGCATTAACTATTCATTACGTTAACTTTCATAACTGAAAAAAGTGAGTCAATTAAAATTAAATTAAATTGTAACCGAGTCCAGCCCTGTATTACCTGCACTGGCGTGCACCAGGCACTCCTAAATCCGCTTGGAAAATCGGGCTCGCTTTCAGTGACAGATCATTGGCTGGGGATCAGGGCCGGCTCAAGAGTGCTTAGAAGAATACTGTCGAATGCAGCTTTGTTTTGACTCTATGTAAAAGATTAATGGTGCATAAATGCACAATCTAGTGCAAAAACCGAAATGTTTTTACTAAAAAAAAAATTTATAATATTTAAAAAAAAAACGAGGAAATAAAAAAAATTGCTTTATCTTAAATACAGAAGGAACAAGAAGGTTGGGATAAGATTGAAAAATATGGCACGGTTAAATGAAATAAATTTTGAAACAGGGAAGCTTGAAGTATTTATAATTGAAGGTTATGCATGACGAGATGTATGGATATGGCAAATGTGAAATTCGTATGCCAAAATATAACGTGTGGATTTAAAAAAGAAGATCTATTATTTCTGCTTACACTAATAGGGACATAGTGTAATGGTATTAATGCTTATGATAAGAATCATGTAGTTATTATTTCCTGTTAAAATTATTTTGCTATGTTGACAGCTTTTAGGCATCACTGAATTAATTTAAATGGAATGTAGACTTAAATGGTAATTTTGTACAAAATATAAATAATGGAAATCAGTTCCACTTTTCACCGAACCATTGGTTTTATCAATAATAAGAGTTTGCATCTAGTATTAAATATGACGACCTCCGTGGCCTAGATTCCAATTGGTTCCTAGATGTACGAGGCGTATCCAGAAAGTAAATGTACTGAGGCTCTCACGACCGGATGGATTTTATTTTCGACATGTTGGCTACACTTCCGTGTAGCCTGACCCTTCCCCTCCGCAACGAGGCCGGTTTGAGGTCAGTACGTTGAGAAATGTCGACGCGACAACACGTTTCGTGAAAAATGTCAAACCAATCTCCCGCCAAGTGCGAAATTTTGTAAAAAGGCAAGAGTCTTTGAGGCGCTGCAAACTCCATGAAGATGAATTTCTCCACTCCATCGTAACTGGAGATGAAATTTGGGTTGCACACTACACGCCTGAAACCAAAAGGCAGTCTCAACAGTGGCATCACACCTCTTCACCCTCCGCCAAAAAGTTCAAAACCACAATTTCAGCCAAGAAAATCATGGCATCCGTGTTTTGGGACTGTCAAGGCATAATTTGAATTGAATATATGCCTCAAAGGGAGACCATCAACTCTGCAAGATACTGTGAGACCCTAAAAAAAATGTGGAGGGCGATTCAGAACAAGAGGAGATGCATGCTGACAAAGGGAGTCTGCCTGCTGCACGACAATGCAAGACCACACACGGCCAACGCCACGAAGGAACTGCTCGCCTCGTTTAAATGGGATGTCTTGAACCATCCCGCGCATTCCCCTGACCTAACGCCTTCAGATTACTATTTCTTTACCTCCCTAAAGCTGCACATGGGTGTAAAAAGGTTTTCATCCGACGAGGAGGTAAAGGAGGAGGTGGAGAAGTGGACGGAGGGGTTGGCGGGAAACTACTTCGAGGAAGGCATCAAAAAGTTGATACCCCACTTCACCACCTGCATTGAGAGGAATGGCGACTTTGTCGAAAAATAGCTTACATGTGTACTACGGTAACCACGTAATTTTTTTGTTTAAATAAAAAAAATTGTAACCTACAAAAATTCAGTACACTTAGTTTCTGGATATGAGTACACTTAGTTTCTGGTATTTTTAAAAGATTCCTATCTGGTTTTTACATAAGGCTTCTAAAATATTTTTTTGTTTATTGAAAGAGATTGCCACATAGTGCGAAACCCACTAGGTTGAACTGCATACAATGAAAGTGTAATACAATACAATACGCCCTCTTATCTCGCCGAAAATTTTCAGCGTCTTTCCAATCGTGGATTATGTTAGCGCTACGCTCAAACAGAGATTAATAAAATTAATTAATTATTGGCCTTTCCAGTTCACTGCTCCTCTTTTTTTACGTCGTCCTTTACTGTCCATGCAGTGAAACTCTGGAATCAGTTACAAACCAATAAAAGACTCACTCCGTCCTTGGCATGCTTTAAGAAGTGACTGAAAAAACTCTTAATTTCTAGTCAGTAAAATAACGTATTTCATTCCTGATTTTTATTTTCCTTTCCTCTCCACCATCCCTTCCTTTCCTTTTGATTGATGATATCTCACTTTATATGAACAAGAATGTTCGGAAGTTTGTCCGTCTTTGGTGGCTTCGAAGGTACATGCTGTCACGCCTTTCTGCTGTATTTAGGAAACAATAATTATATGTACACAATTGATTATTTAAATCAATTCACCAAATATCAATCTTACCAAGGAGCGACAGGCCCGCACAGGTCAGTCGGCTTCTTAACGAGACAGGAACTCTTTAGATCTCTGGGATTCGTTGGGTTCTCTTAACTCTGAATAAGTCTCTCTCAAATCTCGCTGGGACAGGCGACACAATTAAACAAGAACAATTTGTAATGAAACAGTTTATTATATTGTAAAAAAAAAGAAAAAAAAGAAAAAAGAATATATAAAAAAAACTCGACGAATTTCGAGAAAAAAAGTTTAAAACTGGCAAGAAGAAATGTGTTGTATTTGGCAAGGAAGATTTGAATAACAATTTGAAATTATTTTTTTACTCGGCGGGTATTTAGCGTGGCGATGAAATCCACACTCAAAATAGGAGAAATAATATTCACCCGTAATCAAGATGGCGTCCTGGAGTTCTGTGATATATGAGGAAGAGCAGTGTCGGATCAACGTCTGTATCTCAGCACGGTCAGCACGGAAATAGGACGAGCCAGCTAGCCGGCCTCCCCTTAGCAAGGAAGTACAAAGGAGCAGGGGTGCCAATCTCGACCTCTAAGTCGCCCGTGACAATGTTGTCATAGAATAAAAATGTACCTGACTGCAAGGGTAGTTACCCTTATTTTATTGTCTTTAGTATTTTAAAATATTCAAGTATTTCATAATATTTTAATCTTCCTGTTTTCAAGGCAAGCACATGGTCTCGACACCACAAGTTTCATAAATTATTATATGTCGCGAATTAACAATTTCGAGGACGCGAAGTATGCAATTTAACAAATATAGTCGTAACACCCCACCCGAAGTTATTGAAAGAACAAAAAAAAAAACAAACAAAAAAAAAAATTATCCTCCGTATATCACAGACGCATCAGTCCGAGAGATGATTCTAAGGAGCGAGGGGTGTATGTACCCCTCACCGGATACGGTTTCGTGGCCGATTTATCTCTAGTCAGCATTTGCCATAGGTGTAGTCTTAATTGGTGTAAGACCGACCACGAGGAAGGGAACCACGTAAAACCTTTCCTTAACTAGGCTCCTAAACAATTTAACTTCAACACATAGCCGGTTACACAGGAGCGGGAAACAATCCTTCCCAACTCCTTACACAAAAAAAAAAAATACACAATGGTACAAGATTACAAGAAATTGATACAAAACAAAACAACGCACAATGGTACAAGTTACAGGAAATCGATACAATATTAATAAAAACAAATCACACAACAAGGAAATTAAAATAATTCTATACAATCGGGTAATATAATTAATAAAATATTAAACTGCAAGGTCAACTAACAATCAAATGTTGACCAAGAGGGAAACAAATCAGTTAAGCCATTCTCTCATTACAATATTCTGAGAAATGGACACAGCTTAACCAAAATAATAAAACAAATCTGCAGTCTTCTCCCAAAGGCTGACTTTAGTGGGTTCACTGTAGGTCACGGGCCAACCTATGAACCAGCTGCTCTTCAAAGGTGATTCCTGAAATTCTCCCCCTTCAATGTGGATTATCTTCAAAGGTGATTCCTGAAATTCTCCCCTTTCAATGTGGATTCCGTCCAACCAACCATCCACATGGCTCAACACAAAATTACAATCCCAGTTCCCTTGATACACCAAAGACAACACTTTACAACACATTTCTCTTCCTCGCCCTTCCCTTTACTGCACAGTCGGGAACCGATAAATTTTAAAGCGGACCCATATCACGGGCGCTTTCCACAATACGACCGCCCCTGGCACACAGCACAAGAC
Source organism: Odontocerum albicorne (assembly GCA_949825065.1). Lineage (NCBI taxonomy): Eukaryota > Metazoa > Arthropoda > Insecta > Trichoptera > Odontoceridae > Odontocerum > Odontocerum albicorne. The sequence continues at coordinate 32,086,066 of OX463857.1, forward strand.
GGTCCAAACTTCCGGCCACTTCCGGGCGAAATGACAACAACAAAGATAACAATAAATTTCGCAATTGCCAATATTCATCATTTACAATTCTCAAGAGGTTCACACAGAACCTTATACGTTAAATTACAAATATCCTATGGTTCACACAGAGCCACTTTCGAGGACTTGTAACTCCTTAAGTTCAGACAGAACTTTATACATTGAATAACAAATATCCTATGGTTCACACCGAACCATTTTCGAGGACTTATATCTCCTTAAGTTCAGACAGAACTTTATACATTGAATAACAAATATCCTATGGTTCACACCGAACCATTTTCGAGGACTTATATCTCCTTAAGTTCACACAGAACTTTACACATAACTTGGGTTTCCTCAGACTCCAAGGTCTGGACAACCGTTGCAGTAACAATTCACCACCACACAGAAAGGTAACTGTATAAATGGAGCCTTAGTTCCCTTTAAAAAGAAAATACAAAACATAATACAAAATTGGCGAGTAGCCCCGGTTGAAAGCAGGACGCGTCTACGGACCCCCAGAACAGAGCCAAGAATCACGTGATACCACATACACAACTTTGGTCATCTAGGATCCGAGCGACAGACACGCGACCCTCACGAACCGAAGCTACCTTAGCCCGAAACATGTGCATGACAGAACACATCTGTAATCGCAATCGCTAATTTGGGTTCATGAGGCCCGTGATGGAGACACACAGCAATCCATCCCAGATGTATTCTCAGGCCATCTTCAAAACCTTTATCGGTTGGGAGGCTAGCTTCCCCCAACCCGGACTCTTAAGGCTGCCCAAGGCCTCTCGGTGATTTACACCGAGCCAAAGTAAGGAGACAATAATAAACAACAAAAATCCGGGAATTCAATTTACCGAGCGAGACCCACCATACGTCCGACCACAAGGGCACGGGTTCGTTTCGAGATTTAACTATCCAAGAAACGCAGCCCCCAGTCATGACGCATGCTGCCAACACTACAGTAACCAGAGCTCTTATCCCAAAACTCAAAACAGAGCAAACAATACAACGGTAATCACCGTAACAGTTACATAAAATCGGTACAAGTTCAAAACAAAACAAAAAATAGAACGGCAATTACCGTAACAGTTACATAAATTTGGTACAAGTTCAAAACAAAACAAATAGAACGGCAATTACCGTAACAGTTACATAAATTTGGTACAAGTTCAAAACAAAACAAAAATAGAACGGCAATTACCGTAACAGTTACATAAAATCGGTACAAATTCAAAACAAAACAAAAATAGAACGGCAATTACCGTAACAGTTACATAAATTCTGTCAAAGTTCATTCGAGAACGCACTATACTCTTATCCTTATTCCTCCCAGCAGCACCACTACAACCTCCACATTTCCCATAAACCTTTCATCGCGCTGCCTAACAGACTACCTTGCGACCCCGTACTCGGTGAGTGCTTTGACAGAACAAAATATATTATAATATTTTACACAACAACAAAAAAAAATTAATCATTTTTATTTCAAATTATATACTCCACACTCAACAGGAGCCAATTCGTCAACAAGATGACTTACTTCAATACTATAGCCCTTCAACACCGTGGAATGCTACACTTCCCCAACAAGAAATTCCGAACACATCAACGGTTATTATCATCATGGAACCCCGTCCAATAACTAACACTTGCTACGTGCAACTATCCGAAACGGATACTCCACTGTACCATCTGTACAATCTTTTCCAAAATTCTACTCGGTGGAAAGCAACACCTACTCCATAGCACTACTGAACAATTCTACTGCTATTAAACTTACGGACCACCGTCCAGCGATAGCATTAGTGCAAAGCAATTATCCACGATGGATACTCTACTGAATCCTCAGTACAATCTTCGGAACGCTACTCCCGGGGGAAGGGTACACCTCTCCGTCAAGAAGTTCGGAATACATCACGAATTCTTATCAGATAAGACAACAATTAGGAAGACAATCCTTCCCTAATACGAAATTCTGAAGACTTCCAAGAATTTCTTCACTTAATGCCCTAACTTCTGCAGTCAATAATTCCGATAGGGAATCTAATGAGAAGGTAACAATTACCACTAAATAAACCACAACAGCTGTTAGGTAACCCAATACCTAAGCTACACAAGAGCAATTTGATCCTGAATGTGATATGTGTACCTTCTACAAACGGTACTAATCATCTATGTATTACATGAATTCTTACTTCAGAAGGACCTAGGTCCTTCGTTGAGATACATATAATCCTACTCTAGGCTCTCAGCATTCCGCCACTCGTGGTCCAGGCTTAGGTTCATTGAACGCCAGGTATTCTTTGGTTAAGTCACCGGGTTGAATACCAGCCCATACATAAAACATATGGAAATGAATCCATACGAGATTGCCCACGGCCAGCCCACTTATTCATTCACCCTTGTGCAATAATAAATCCGCACCGGTGACGTCACTTGACATACTAAACTGACATTCACCAAGGAATCGACAGTGTATACCTTCAAGGTATTATAACAAAATATTTAATTTAATTATTTTAAGAACCATTTTCCTAACCATGAATGACTCCCAATTACGCGCTGACGAACCCATCACTACACTGTCAACTAACAGCTTATCTATAATCCACCCGGGCACAGAAGCTGTGCTCAGGACCGGACCCATATCATATGTTCGCGTCCTTATCGTGTGACGACGGACTCACCGCATAAGGTCTATTCTAAGCTATACTGTATTCAATAGTCAATTTATATAATATTTATGCAGCTACTAAACTTCAGCCGTATTCTTATAAGAGAATAACCCCGGTATTCCTTCCTTCTTACAAGACAAGAATGGTAAATCAAATAATTTGACTCTAGGTCACGCTTTCCAGTTCCAACCGAGTTCAAAACTGAGTTCCCAACTCCGTTTCTGGTAAAACGACCAGAATTTTATAATCTCCAGCTATCACCTGGCCACGCTTTCCAGTCTACAATGAGAGAATACACTATTACTTTCCTGTTACTACAACGACAAAGAGGCTATACTCGCACTCTGGTTACCTAGCCACGCTCTTTGGTTCTACGGAGCGAATAGTCATCTAACGCTCCGTTTATTAACACAATCGAGGGTTCTATGCACAACTATTGGTCACTCGACCACGATCTTTAGTTTGGAGAGTAAATACTCCCCTAACGCTCTCTTCATTAAGACAGAGTTCTCTACTGAATCACTGGTTATCCGACCACGATCTTTAGTTTAAGGAGCGAATACTCCCCTAACGCTCTCTTCGTCAAGACAGAGTTCTCTACTCAATCACTGGTCACCCGACCACGCTCTCTAGTTTCTAAAGAGAGATTACTCAAATAACTCTCTCGTTATTAACAACGACAAAAGAGTGCTATAAGCGACTTCTTGTCACCTGACCACGTTCTCTAATTTCAAAAGAGATAACAAACTGACTCTCTCGTTCTTTACAAAGACAAAAGAGTGCTAAAATCGATTCTCCTCACCTGGCCTCGTTCTCTAATTTCAAAAGAGATAATACAAACTACTTTCTCGTTATAACAACGACGAAGTGACTTTACTCAACTTCTTGTCACTTGGCCACGTTCTTTAATTTCAAAAGAGATAACAAACTGACTCTCTCGTTCTTTACAAAGACAAAAGAGTGCTAAAATCGATTCCCGTCACCTGACCACGTTCTCTAATTTCAAAGGAGACAACACAAACTAACTCACTCGTTATAACAACGACAACGAATGCTATAATCGATTTCTCGTCACCTGGCCTCGTTCTCTAATTTCAAAAGAGATAATACAAACTACTTTCTCGTTATTACAACGACGAAGTGACTTTACTCAACTTCTTGTCACTTGGCCACGTTCTTTAATTTCAAAAGAGATAACAGACTAGTTCTCTCGTTTCTACAAAGACAAGAGAGTGCTATAATCGACTTCCCGTCACCTGACCACGTTCTCTAATTTCAAAGGAGACAACACAAACTAACTCACTCGTTATAACAACGACAACGAATGCTATAATCGATTTCTCGTCACCTGGCCTCGTTCTCTAATTTCAAAAGAGATAATACAAACTACTTTCTCGTTATTACAACGACGAAGTGACTTTACTCAACTTCTTGTCACTTGGCCACGTTCTTTAATTTCAAAAGAGATATCAAACTAACTCACTCGTTATCAAAACGACAAAGTGACTTTACTCGGCTTCTTGTCACTTGGCCACGTTCTTTAATTTCAAAAGAGATATCAAACTAGCTCACTCGTTATCAAAACGACAAAGTGACTTTACTCGACTTCTTGTCACTTGGCCACGTTCTTTAATTTCAAAAGAGATATCAAACTAACTCACTCGTTATCAAAACGACAAAGTGACTTTACTCGACTTCTTGTCACTTGGCCACGTTCTTTAATTTCAAAGGATAAGACAAAGTAACGATTTCTTTGTTACGCCGACAAAGAGTTCCATTTTCGAGTAGTGGTCACCCGACCACGCTCTCTAATTTCAAAAGAGACAACACAAACTAACGATTTCTTTGTTACGCCGACAAAGAGTTCCAATCTCAAGTAGTGGTCATCTGACCACACTCTTTAGTTTCTAAAGAGAGAATACTCAACTACGATCTCCCTATTACGACGAGAAACAGTTCTATACTCGACTACTGGTCACTCGACCACGCTCTTTAGTTTCTAAAGAGAGAATACTCAACTACGATCTCCCTATTACGACGAGAAACAGTTCTATACTCGACTACTGGTCACTCGACCACGCTCTTTAGTTTCTAAAGAGAGAATACTCAACTACGCTCTCTCTATTACGACGAGAAACAGTTCTATACTCGACTACTGGTCACTCGACCACGCTCTTTAGTTTCTAAAGAGAGAATACTCAACTACGCTCTCTCTATTACGACGAGAAACAGTTCTATACTCGACTACTGGTCACTCGACCACGCTCTTTAGTTTCTAAAGAGAGAATACTCAACTACGCTCTCTCTCTTACGACGAGAAACAGCTTTTTACTCAAATACCGGTCACCCGACCACGTTCTCTAATTTCAAAAGAGAAAATACACAAATAACTCTACCGTTATTGTAACAACAAAGAGGCTATACTCTATTTATTACTTGGCCATGCTCCCTCTATGTGCTTTGACCACGAGAATCCGGACTAATTCTCTCCTGACTTTTATGACATGGAATGGTATACTCGACTACCGACTACCTGGCCACGCTCTTACGTAAAAGGAAGCGAGGCGAGATCTTTTATCTTCTTTAATTATTAGCTCGAAAACTGAGCAGAGTTTTCACAAATCCTCAACTAATCACGACTGGAAACAGACAATCTCTGCGCCATCTTTATGCTATCACTTCTTACACCCGTGATAATTCGTTATCTGACAAGGGTGGCTCTAAAGAATGATTTTAAATTCTCTATTCTTGGAATATATTCTGTAAGGGACTCAACTGTTTCTATACATAAGCCTGTCTAGTCTGCAATTTATCCTAAAGTCTTCCGACCCATACCCTTCTAGGAAAACCCTATAGATTACATGACAATCACTACCTTTTTAACCTTAATTCTGCGAAGGTTAATGTTGCATCTCACAGGAACTATGGCTAGTTGAAGGAAGTCTATTTACTTCTACTTCAAGGATAAACAAGCCATCTTCTTTGTACCCAATGCACCGACACAAAACAAAAGAATCTATTCAAAACGAAATTCTATTCGAATTTCGAAACCAACCGTGTTATCCAGATGTATTGTCAGAAACAAAGGAATCTAACCAACCGAAATTCAATTCAGACCAGATAACAAACTTCTCTATCAAAAGACATTGATACGAGAACAAATGAATTTATCTAAAACGTAAGTCCATTCAGTGTTTAAAAACAGCGTATATAAGAAAACTCAGCATGGGCTGACTGATTACCAATAAAATACAACAGCCCTTTCTAACAATCCCTATGTCAATAAGAATAGCCAATATCACCGAACGACATCAATTATGACGCAATACTATCTACACAAACTCGCCATAACAACAGTAGCTCCGCGTAATAAGTTGCAATATCCTATTACAAGAATTCTTCTAGAACTCAATCCCAGTTCTCTCTATTCCAACATATTGTTTAATAACAGCCACTGCTATCACGAAAAAATATAACTATGACGCAATACTAATCACATCTAGAGCCTTCTTCAAGTTCCCACTCTTTTTCCTTTTCACAATATTTACTGCCTGACCCGCTACACCGTTAACAAAATAAACTATCCACAATTACGACGCAATTCCTGTATTATTTAATATGTTTCAAAACACGATACCAAGTGCGAGTCAACTTCCTCAAAGAAAAACATCGGACAGTATTTCCAGCCGCAAAACAAAATGCGTCCGTCCATTACGCACGACCATTCCATAATTTAAATTTTCTTAACATTGAACTCCTATCCTTTATCTCCTTCTTGTTCTACTACGATCCGCAAAATCACTAAACTGACCACTGAGATAATAATTCTTATTTATTCTTAAACAAAATTCGTAAACTGGATCATTTACGCGATTGGAATATTTCTTACGAAAGTAGGGCGCACATAACACTTTGCCTAGCCATCCACCACAACAATAAAATAATAAAACAGGGCTCCACCAAAGCAAATCAAGACCTCACTAACAAAACAACAATTCTAACTCGATCGTTTTGATAAACAAACAAGGTTTCTCTAAACAACGTAGTTCAAATTTACAAACAACTATAGACCAAAATGTAATTCAATCTCTATAAACAACTGTATCGTTTATAGATCCATTACAGAAAGAAACTATTCAATGCATGATTCGGCCATTGAACCAAGATCGAAACCAAAAATAACTTGCTCCAACGGAATCTTTTTAAGTAAAAGAGGAATCTAACTTAAGCGAAACTTCCACTTCTTCGTAATATTAAACCGTTGAAATTCTCGATATTTCGACAAACCGAGCACCAAGAAATGATCAATCCTTGAAAGAAAACCCGAAAAACTTGGCCAACTGAACAGCGAACTATTTCACGAAAGATAGGCGTTTCGTGCGCTTTGCCTACCCACGAACTCTCTTAATATGAGATTGGTCTCAAATAAATCAGAACACCATTCTCTTGACAACGAAATATTTTAGCGAACGTTAGCTAGAAAATCTATTCTTTTTCTTCTCACGATTAAGTAAAATTCTATTCACAATTCAAATTATGAAAAAACTCGAAGACGGCTCTTTACCAAACCGGAGCCCGTATACACGCGACAACAAAAATGGCACGCGGTCGCGAACAGCGAAAACAAACGCGGGAGTAGCATGGTTCAAATCACCAAACACACAGACTTTTTAAATCAAACTTGATAAGGAACACACAATTCTTAACAAGAAAATATTTGGAAAAAGTTAACTAGAAATCTATTCCAAAAAGACTCGAAAAACGGCCTTTCCAACTCGGAGCCTGTATGCACGCGACAACAAGATGGCCGCGTGGTCGCGAACAGCGAAAACAAACGCGGGAGTACAACAAAAAAAACAATGGCAGTAAAAACAATTGATGCAAACACGTGGGAACAAAATAGAGAAAACAAACGGTCGTACACAAAAAAATACCTATAAAAACACTTTTCTGAAAATAAATTATTATTTAAAACACACAAAACAAATTATAAATAAAAACCTTGTCTAGCGAGATATCAAGAGATACAGAGTTTTCTGCCACGCGTTCGGGGGCCAATTATGTCACGCCTTTCTGCTGTATTTAGGAAACAATAATTATATGTACACAATTGATTATTTAAATCAATTCACCAAATATCAATCTTACCAAGGAGCGACAGGCCCGCACAGGTCAGTCGGCTTCTTAACGAGACAGGAACTCTTTAGATCTCTGGGATTCGTTGGGTTCTCTTAACTCTGAATAAGTCTCTCTCAAATCTCGCTGGGACAGGCGACACAATTAAACAAGAACAATTTGTAATGAAACAGTTTATTTTATTGTAAAAAAAAAGAAAAAAAAGAAAAAAGAATATATAAAAAAAACTCGACGAATTTCGAGAAAAAAAGTTTAAAACTGGCAAGAAGAAATGTGTTGTATTTGGCAAGGAAGATTTGAATAACAATTTGAAATTATTTTTTTACTCGGCGGGTATTTAGCGTGGCGATGAAATCCACACTCAAAATAGGAGAAATAATATTCACCCGTAATCAAGATGGCGTCCTGGAGTTCTGTGATATATGAGGAAGAGCAGTGTCGGATCAACGTCTGTATCTCAGCACGGTCAGCACGGAAATAGGACGAGCCAGCTAGCCGGCCTCCCCTTAGCAAGGAAGTACAAAGGAGCAGGGGTGCCAATCTCGACCTCTAAGTCGCCCGTGACAATGTTGTCATAGAATAAAAATGTACCTGACTGCAAGGGTAGTTACCCTTATTTTATTGTCTTTAGTATTTTAAAATATTCAAGTATTTCATAATATTTTAATCTTCCTGTTTTCAAGGCAAGCACATGGTCTCGACACCACAAGTTTCATAAATTATTATATGTCGCGAATTAACAATTTCGAGGACGCGAAGTATGCAATTTAACAAATATAGTCGTAACAATGCTCTCGAAAATGTGTTTATGGATTTCGTGGGGCTGGATGGTCATTTGAATGATTTATGCGACCACGTAACTTGTTTAATTTATTTTTGTCTGGTTGATTGGAAGAGATTGCCACCTGGCAATAATACCATCAGTTTGTATTTGCAATAAACGTGTCAAATGAATGCACTGACATAAATATAATGAGATGATTGCTTGTCCTTCGACAAAGCTTCGATTTCCAGTTGTGCTTAATACTATAAAGTTAATAAATTATGCAGAATGTTCGTCACATAAAACTTGACAACATCTCAATGGTTGGTTGGAAGAAAACACTGTTTTTGAAAAAAAAATACAGGTGGTATTGTGTACAAAGGTAGGTATTTATATTGATATTGAGAAAAAAATATGCTACGCTTACACTGAGAAGGTGTGCGATATGATTCCGGGACTATACTTGAGGGGTGAGTAATGGTGATGAAGAACTTGTATTTATTTAATTTATATTTTGTTTTTTTTTTGCTTTAATGGGGGTTGTGTTTTAAATTCGGTTTGATTCATTGTTTGGAAAATTTTCTCAGTGAATTTAGAGATTTTTTTTTAAGACGAGATTTAAGGCATTTTTATTTAAACCGAAAACATTGATGCTAGGATGTCCAACTATACACAATCAATTGCCACGTTTATTGGATCTTGATGCTAGGATGTCCAACTAGACACAATCAATTGCCACGTTTATTGGATCTTGATGCTAGGATGTCCAACTAGACACAATCAATTGCCACGTTTATTGGATCTTGATGCTAGGATGTCCAACTAGACACAATCAATTGCCACGTTTATTGGATCTTGATGCTAGGATGTCCAACTAGACACAATCAATTGCCACGTTTATTGGATCTTGAACATACAACTGATCACTTAATGCACAATGTTTGACACTTGTTTCTTGTACAATAAAGAAATGAACTCTAAAGCCATGATTGTAGGACATGAGACAGTAAATACATTAATATAGGGATTCCGCCTTTGGCAACTCTGCGGCTCCACCTCGTATCGGTGCTGCGCGCCCCACAATAATTATAGAAAATATATTTAGAACCCTATATAAATATTAGACAAAGTATTTATGAATATTTAATATCGTCAGTTTTAGTCTAACCGTTAGCATTCATACCAAGAATACAGGCACCAAGATTCGATTTCTGGCGAATTAACTTTTGAAATTGTTTTTACATTTTATATGTTTTACAGTTTTTATTTGCTACCTTTTGTAGAATAATCTACACATAATACATATGATTCCATTAGGTTCAATATAAACGCTAATATATCGTTTTTTTCTAGCTGGTAATACAGGGTATACTGTTTATTTTACCTAGGGTAAGGCTATAATAAGAGTCATCTTTATAAAATTAAAAAAATCCCAATCCTGTCTTATGATCTGTCATCTATTTATATCCCGATAAAAAAACGGCGTCGTATTATTTATATATAATTCAATTATCAGTCACATTGGCTTTATAATGAAAGAGGAAGAAAGACACACTTCTGATTTGCCAGGATTCCTGAAAGATAATATCAAAAAATAAGATGGATATCCAAAGTAAAGAGATAATTTAGAAAATATTTCTTAAGTCTAAAATGACCTATGAGATTGATCTTGTAGTGACTATACGTGCGGTCACTGAACCCACGAGGCGACCTTTGCCCGCCCGGTCATCAAACTCGCATGCTTCACAATGCGAGACAAACAATGGGCAAAGTTCACACGGTCGGTCATTCAACTACTAACGGAGACCGCATTCTATGAGGAAAGGAGAGAGCAACATATCTTCCGCGCTGTCAGTCAAAACAACAAATACCCTACATGACGACAATAAACATATTGTAAGGCAAAGACGAGACAGCGATATATCTCTCGCGCATTCCCGCACACTTTCCAAACATTATAAATACCGACATTTATAAATAAAATATCTCTTTGCATATTCCGATTTCAAACGAGTTTTATTTATCAACAATCATCCTCATCATCTGTCCCTTAAGGAACAACCGTTCCTAAAATCTTATCTACTCGTATGTTATCCTGTAAGACCCTAGGTCCGAATATCAAAGGTAGAAAGAAATCTTGCAACTGGTCTAATTTAAAAACTTTCTTAAACGTATGGTTTTGATAATATCGTAAGATGGGATGGAAAATAAGGTAATACTGGCGTGATCACATCTTAAGAACGTTTGAAACTTAAACTCGACACATTGTATTTCAACCAAACCTACTGGTGTCCGACCATTTTTCATAGAATTCTAAGCAGTGTAAAAAAATATTTTAAATCCTAAATGAAGTGTAAAGAAGAAGAGGCTTACAAATATAGCTTCACCTTTTCTCTTGACTTTAGACTCTGAAACCAGTTGACTGCTGTCTGAAGATTGCCACCGTTGTAAGTTTGCGTCAAAGAGTGAATAAAAAAATACATCATGTCTGTAATGTACGAGTATTACACTTTTGTTGTTTGCAGTACAACTTAGCTGGCTTATTGATTATGTAGCAATCTCTTTCAACCAACCAAAAATATGTTTTAAAGATCTTAAGAGAAAACCAGACTGGAATCCTTTTTAAAAATATCTTGGTTCCAGCGGGATTTGAACCCGTAACCTCCGGGCTGGGAGACAGGCGTCTTACTAACTAGATCACAGAGGTCGTCTCTCCCTCTCTATATATATTTCTCCATAACTCATTGGATTTTGCCTTTTTACATCTTGTTTCTCTTTTTCCAATCTTTCTCGACATTCGTACTCTTCCCGCATTATGTTGACAGACTTCTTTAACTGTCGATCCTATAGGATGGACTCATTGTTGTCTTGCAATCCGTGAGATACAAAGCTTTCAGCGCAAAAAACAACATAGTAGAAACATTTAGCATATCTCTTATACTCGTATTATAAAAAAAAGAGAATAGATTGCTTTAGATGATAAAGATAGAAGATTAAGAGAGTTAGGAACCTGTTAAAATAGATACTCATACATTTTAATCTTAAAACATCCACACATTAATTCTTTATCTATCCATTCTTCCTTCTATCATATTTTGATACTCCATATACTTTTATTAGTCATTAAATCTTTAAAAATGTTCAATAAACATATGTTTTATTTTGTAGACGACATTTTAAATACGATAACCAAAGCATACAATTTCTTACACGACGGGGAAGCTGTGTTTGAAGTTTCGAAACAACGTTTGACTCTTCAACAAAACAACGCTTCAGTATTATTTTGAAACCAGGATATTAAACCAGTAAAACCATTTATTAGAACAGTAGAAAAGTTTCGTCGTCTTATTTCCTTAATAAGTCACTTCCATCTCCTCAAACGACGCGAGGAACGGATCCACCCGAAACAGTTAAACACTGTTCCCGACACCCCTGTGACAGAACTGAAGTTTCGTTTGATTCATTGAGAAAATTTTGATATTTAAGGGTTTGTCAAACAAATTCGCAGTCTTTCGTCGCCATCGCTTTAAGTTATAGACACATTTATATTGAGGTTTTGCATAATATGTATTTTTTTTTTCATATATTAATTTATTTAAAACTCCATGCAAATAAATCTGGCGGATTTATTGTTTTGAAGCAATTTTCTCCAAACAACAAGCTATTGTTTCATTATACTCGTACTATTGATATCCATAATTGTGTTCTTAACCTTTCCTTCCCTGTGTTGGGTATCTTCTACACGTTGCTTCTAATAACCATCAATATCTCTATAAATATAATAAATACAAGGTTAACATTTTAGGCATTCCTCCATAATATATTTACGCATTGATTTAAAAAATAATATTGATAAAAATCAGAATTTATCGACTACATCGAGGTGTTTTGTAAAGATCGAAAACAAATTCGCATTTAAACGCGGCGAACGCCTCGTCTTGACGATAGGTGAATAGTATGCGGGAAGCGCGACACTATATTCGCATCTCACTCTTGCATACTAGACTGAATTGCGAGAACCTGAATTGTCTCAACGTCGCAAGCATAAGCGTAAGCGCCGGGGTATGTGACTGACGTTCCGCGCCACTAGTAGCTTTTAAGCTTGCAAATAGGTTAGACGTACGCCCGTTCCGTGAGCGTTGCCAGATGGTTTTTTAATGTTTTCAGCAAATAAATCTCAATCATTAGAATTTTTAACTTCAATTATAATTAATTAAGGGGATTATCTATGAATGTTCTTATTTTTCCGATTTAAAATCGCAAATTTTTGATTGCGTACTCACTACCCAACACCGGAGCACGCGTATTATTTTTATCCCCGTAAGGGAAGGGTTAACACACTATAGTGTTTGAAAAAAATTGTGTATGAAATCTCAAGGAAACTATGGATTAGAAAAGGAATTGTATGGGAGTCAAAGACATTAAGTTTTGGGGAGAAATTATCAAAATTTTAATTATATAAAAACACTACGCATATGCATCACACTCCACGTCAAGCCAAATGTGATACTACTCGTATCACATATTGGAAGATCTATTGGTTTTTTAGTGGTACGTTGTCCCTTGGTAATTTTTTTACGGTTTCTTATCAAATACGTTTTTTACAGCATAAGCAAATGCGGGGAAGTTTCTAATGTTATGGCCGCAGATATCACCTTTATATCCTTACACTCAACATATATATTTTTTTTAATATTTTAAATCTGCTAATTTAAATTATCATTTTAAATGGTTTTTCTGCTATTTTTATGGAGTCTGGCACGATATTCGGAAATATGATAAAAAAATCTAAAATTTAAAATAATCCAAAAAAACATTTTTGGGCGTCTCCGCTCTATCCAACAACTTCTACCCCCATTATTATCCAACAACTTCTACCCCCGTTACTCGTGTTTTAATTTTGATATTTACAGATTTGTAAAAGTGAATGTGTTTAAAAATGAGCGTTTAATTTTTTATACATTACTTCCAAATTATTTATCGGCATTTTAATGTTAATTAAGGTTCTAATTTATATTATTGTGAAGATGTTTTTATGTATTTTATATAAAACATATTTGTAATAAACGTTTTTAAAGAAGAAATAATATACATCGAGATGTATACGCGTGTCCATTAAAATGTTTTAATGTATATTAATATAGCCTCCTGAAGCTTGGCCGTTGTGTGCAGTACTACAAATGTACTATTTTTTTTATTGAAAAAAGTTTAAATTATGTTAGTGTTTTCACATTCGTGTATATCACATTAAGTAATATCTTGTATTTTTGTTTTCCCTTGCAGTCTGAATTTTTGTCAAGAGGAAAATACTACTGCTTCCAGCATAAATGGGAGAAAATAGGATACCAAATTTTTTGTCATTTGAAATAATATGTGTTTTTTTTTCAAATATGATTGTTGTATCTATACTGTATACATGATAATAATTTACTTTTCTTGTATAATTTTTTAAATACATATGTGCTATCTTCGTAATAATTTGGTCTTTGTAATATTTGTCAGAAATCGAACCGTGTAAAATTATGAGTCAACGTTTTAGGGTAATTTATATTATCATTTGAAGAAGTCAGATCTTCCCTTATGTGTATCTTGGTATGCATTTATTTCTTCCACCACATTTATGTATGTTTTACTGTCTTCAAAATTGCACTCTTCCGTTTTTAAAAATTTGATTAATTTAGTTGTGCTAAATTTTTTTACGTTTAACCAAATCTTGCAAACCTAGTATGCAAATATATTTTCATCCTAAGTCATTAAACCATTCATTGTTTCTGCGTGACCGATCTTCTGTGCTCCTTTATGTCATCTTTCAAACCACATCCGTTCTTATTTAAGATTGGATTAATTAAAGTATTTACTTTATAAAACATTGTTCACTGCACTTTTTACGCTTACTAGAGACCGTGGAGTAAAAGTAACAGTGGGGTTCTTTGCAACTAATTATATTCAAAATAATTTAAATATATGGCAAAGCTCAAACAATGCTCTTTCTACAACCATCTTTAGCATAACGGTGCAGACCTGTATTACTGCTACAGATGTGGCTCTCCTTTATAAAAACTGGTCTAACGAGTCAATAAGATATAACTAGTAATGGTTGCATTGTGCTTTTTTCAGATTGAATGGAATAAAATAAGGCTTTGTATGTAAAACAATACATATCTAATGAATAAAATAAATTTAGACCCTTTTGACTCACCCCATTTGACATTCAAATAGATAACTCTTGCCACCAGGAACGAGTTTTGTTGTTTAAGCCAAATTTGTACCTGTTTCAGGTTTGAAAGCTGATTAATAGCCCGAACATTACGTATTCCCTGCAATTTCCTGTAATCCATTGGCATTTATCTATTTCTCGAATTGTGAACAAAATGGTACATTGCGAAATTTACATTTCCATAGCTGCAGTCCATTTCCATGAAACTATAAAATTTGAATAGAGCACTGGCTGTTCATTATTTAGAACTGAAGGTAGTATTGTAACAGGAGGCTTTGCAGAGTTTTCCTTTTTTTTTTTTTGCTTTTTTAGAATACTAAGCGAGAGTAACATAAATTAAATATTGACAAAAAAAAAAACAAACGATTAAACGAGAACGTTAGCTTAACAATAATTCGAGAATATGATCTCTTACTCTGAAAATAAACTCAGTTTTTTTTAAGTGAAATATAAAAAAAATAACACAATTTTTTTTTATGTTTATCAATAGTTATCCAGTAAAATAAAGTAAAGTAAGTCCAGTAAAATAAATATAAAGGTGTGGGTTTTAGATTTAAATGAACGAAAATTTTAAAATCCAGAACGATTACCAAAAGTTGGAAAATACGACTTTTTTGCTCAAAACCTAATTCAGCTTTAACTCAAGTGAGTATTAATAAACGAGCTCAAATAGCGTGAATGTGGGTGCCATTTTTTTTATTAAAAAAAAAATAGAATAAAAAAATATATATAAAATAAAAACTAATGTATATGCATACATATGTTATACACGCAAACATACACATATATTCAAAGTCACTTAAGTACGTTGATGAGTCCTGTCTAAGGCGCTCAATCTTAGAAGAAAGTTTACTTTTGCTTTTGGTAATGTGATATGAAATATGTCAATATCCGAAGCAGTCCCGTTCAGAAGAGTTAAGGCCCTTCCAACAGGCATAGCGGCTGGAAGACCCGTTCTTGCGTATGTTATTGAGAACAGTTCTTGCCGGCGCAATCTAGTATAATTGTTAGGAACATTTAACGCTAATCTTTGTAGTAATGCTGGACAGCTCACAACTCCTCGAACGAGTTTAACAACATATACCAGGAGACGGAGATCTCTTCTTACGCTCAAGGAGTTATACCCGAGCATGCCCAGCAGAAACTGATTAGGATAAAGCCATGGATAGCCACCGAACTTTCTCATATAGAGATATCGTAGATGTTTTTTTTTATACTTTCTCCACCATGAGGGAGTTCTGCGCCGAAATCAAATCCTTAACAATTGGACGGAAGTCAAGTTATACAATAAAAAATAGAAAAAGTGCACCAGCCTACTTTTGAGAGCTAGGCAAGGTTATTCACCAAAACTGCAGAAGAGAAGGTTATTTGAAAAAAAATCGATTATTACCTTTTTGTCCTAATAATTTAATCTCACTACATCTAACCCCGACTAAGTACTTTAATCTCATTACATCTAACACCGACTTAGTACTTTAATCTCACTATATCTAGCCCCGACTTAGTACTTTAATCACACTACATCTAACCCCAACATAGTACTTTAATCACACTACATCTAACCCCAACATAGTACTTTAATCTCACTACATCTAACCTCGACTTATTACTTTAATCTCACTAACATACATCTAGCCCCGACTTAGTACTTTAATCTCACTACATCTAGCCCCGACTTGATACTTTAAACTCACTACATCTAACCCCGACATAGTACTTTAATCTCACTACATCTAGCCCCGACTTAGTACTTAAATCTCACTACATCTAAGATAATATTACTTGACTGTTATAAACGGTTTAAATCTTCCTTCTTTGTCTTCGTTCGTATATTTATTTAGTTTAAACAGCACTTAAAAACTTAATTTCACTCATTAATTGCTCCGTCATATTCTGTGCAGGAGTAAGAAACACAAATAACTAAGTTATCCCAAACAACGTATGCAGCTTTAGGATGCAATTGAAAACAACGTTTTTTTAGAGATCTAATCAAAATATATGATCTTATATAAACACAATACAAATATGTACTCTACACTAAACCTTAATCCAAAGGTGTTACAATCACACATATGAAGAACTACAAAAGTTTCTTTGTAGTTCGTTTTCCCATTATTAAGTTTTTTTTACCTAAAATGTTTTTTTGAACATATGCAAATGCGGAAAAGTATCTAATTTAATGACCGCAACCTCTACCTTCCTATTGTTAAAATTTATGAATGTAAGAATGGTGTGTTTTGATATTTAGAACAAATAAATGAAGAAACACTTTGAAAACAAATAATATACAATATATAAAGCAATTAACAGTGAAATATGTAGTAGAACAAAACCACAAAAGTGTGGTTGGATCTATTTACTATTTGATAAGTAAATTAAATGAAATATAAAAAATGTATTTATAAATATTTTAAAAACATCTTTCTCTACCACATTTTTCACTTTAATTTATACTGTATATTTTTTTGGTTGGTATTTCTTCATTGATTCGTTCTAGGTAACCCAATAAATACATTAAAATCCGAAGTGTCCTATTTGGGGCATGTCCTTAAAGGAGAAAAGTACAAATTACTGCACCTGATCATCCAAGGCCAAATAGAGGGTCAAAGAGCTGTTGGCAGGAGGTAAATCTCCTGGCTCCGCAATAAATGTGATTGGACTGGTATGGGGAGCGTTGAGGATCTTTTTCGGGCTGCCGGGGACAAAGATGTCTACTTTCAAGTGATATTCAACGTTGGTGGGACCTGACATGACACTGGGAAGAAGAAGATGTAACCAAATAATCTCAGACGTCTATTTAAATACCGGACTTTTTATCTTTGTGGCATATTGGCGTTAACTCTTCTTTTACGGTGTTAAAATTGAAACGCGTGCTCCGGTGTTGGGTAGTGAGTACGCGATCAAAAATTAGCGATTTTAAATCGGAAAAATAACAACATTCATAGATAATCCCCTTAATTAATTATAATTGAAGTTAAAAATTCTAATAATTGAGATTTATTTGCTGAAAACATTAAAAAACCATCTGGCAACGCTCACGGAACGGGCGTACGTCTAACCTATTTGCAAGCCTAGAAGCTACTGTGGCGCGGAACGTCAGTCGCATACCCCGGCGCTTACGCTTATACTTGCGACGTTGAGACAATTCAGCTCCTCGCAATTCAGTCGAGTATGCAAGAGTGAGATGCGAATATAGTGTCGCGCTTCCCGCATACTATTCACCTATCATCAAGACACAAGGTCGAGGCACTCACAGCGTTTAAATGCGAATTTGTTTCCGATATCTTCACAAAATACCCACGATGTAGTCGATAAATTCTGATTATTATTAATATTATTTTTTAAATCAATGCGTAAATATATTATACAGGAATACTTAAAATCTTAATCTTGTATTTATTATATTTATAGAGATATTGATGGTTATCAGAAGCAACGTGTAGAAGATACCCAACACCGGGAAGGAAAGGTTAAAGAACTTGATTAAAGATCTATCATACATTAAAAGTTCATATTCAAGTATTCTTGAATTAAAAACTCATATCCTACCCTTACGAAAATGTCAAACATGTTCAATACATTCCAGTTTTATTTAATTATTATTTTGAATGGCACGAGTATTTCAAATCCCAAACTAATGAAACGATACTTGGACATGAAAACTCGAAGAAAAGGAAATAATTATTATACCTTAGAAAAAATCCAATAAAATATAAGGATCATCCGTACTTTCAGGAAGACGAGAAATATTAAACAATAATACCGCCGAGCAACGAGCAAAGCGGGATAACTTAGTTTCGGTTACTTTACAGATAGCTTAAAAATTACTTTTGATAGCTTTTTCGTGGACAATTTTCGGTATATTTCTAAAAAAAAATTATCAACTTTCGGTGAAACTACGAGTATTTTACTATTTTGGGAGATATGTCCTTAAGGGAAGAGATGATGATGATTTGTTGATAAATAATAAAACACGTTAGATCGCAATGCGGAAAGAGAGTCCAATTTTATTAGTAACGTAGGTATTTATATCTTTTTAAAATGTGCGCGAGAATGCGCTCGCGATATGCCTACGTCTCGTTTCTGTGAATGCAAAACGATTAATTGTTGTATGTAGGTATCATTCAAATACGGAACTAGCGAGATAAGCGTTGTGCGTTCTCTCTCTAGTATGGAATGCGGTCCGCTCGGCTATGGGTTGAATGGCCGGCGGGTGAACTTCGGACTTGCCTATTTAGATTGTCGAGGAGTGCGAAGGTCATCTCATCGGTCATTGACCGTATGTATGAAAGCTCACAGTTTTTCGAGTGTGCGACCGCCACACTATAAAAAATAAATAAAAAAAACATATTATGGTGTTTTTCCAATAATGTTTTCCCATATGCCGGTTTAACTTAATGGCCATCTTCAGAATTGTTGATACTAACACACCACCACGCCATTTCCCTATTGGGGCTAGAAGGGAGATAGAGCACTACATTGTTCTGTCTCATCACACATCCTTCACCTTTTCCAGAATCATGCACAATTTACATCCAAAGCTTTTTGTGTAAATGAATTATTTAAGATGACGTACCAAAATTACTAATTAATATTTTAATTACCGTTTAAAAAAAAAAATTATCATTTTACATCCGAATTTACAATGTTGACATGGGGAAGAGCGTGGTCGGAACACAACATTTTATTTGGTCCTAGTTATCGAGTCCTTGAATTAAGAAAAACCTGGAATATGCAAGTAACTCAATGTTCGTCATCGTACTAACGCACTAGAACAACACTAGCACACGCTTAGTACATGCGAGTATTAATTCCAGATTAACAATTTTTCTGGATTGAAATCTCTTTTTATATTTTTTAGGCACCATTGAAAATCGAATCCGAAACTCGTGAGTAGAAACCCAGCATCTTATTTACTTAACTACAGAGATCGTTATATAAAAAAAAATATTTTCAATGCGAAACCATTTTGGATTCAGATGTATTTTTTCATGGTTGATAAAATTAGTCAAAACTATTTTTTTCTGAAAAAAAAATAACTTACTAGATTTTGCACTTTGAACGGCGTTATGTCCCCATAAAAAAGGCTTTTCAGGATTATAGAGCGTAATATTATGTTGACAACAGAAAAAAATGTGGTTCGAAAAATAATAAAAGAAGTTTTTTTTCAAAAAGGCACACTTCAATGGGATACTTATATTTTTTTAATTTCCTTCCACGGTAATTTTATTGAATAAAATCCTTCATACAATTAGTTTTATCTTAACTTTTGTGGAACTGCATATTATGTGTTTGTCCTTTTCCAGGGTCTACAGGTAAAACAAAAGTTGTTAACTCAATGCTTTAACCCTTCCCTTACGGTGCTAAAATTGAAACGCGCGCTCCGGTGTTGGGTAGTGAGTACGCGATCAAAAATTAGTGATTTTAAATCGGAAAAATAAAAACATTCATAGATAATCCCCTTAATTAATTATAATTGAAGTTAAAAATTAAAATAATTGAGATTAATTTGCTGAAAACATTAAAAAACCATCTGACAACGCTCACGGAACGGGCGTAGATCTATTCTCGTTGCCAGCCCAACAGCTACTGCGGCGCGGAGCGGTACCCCGGCGTGGCTTACGCTTGTGACGATTGAGACAATTGAGCTCCTCGCAATTCAGTGGAGTACGCAAGAGTGAGATGCGAATATAGTGTCGCGCTTCCCGCATACTATTCACCTATCGTCAAGACGAGGCACTCGCAGCGTTTAAATGCGAATTTGTTTTCGATCTTTACATAACACCTACGATGTAGTCGATAAATTCTGATTATTATAAATATTATTTTTAAATCAATGCGTAAATATATTATGGAGGAATACCTAAAATCCTAACCTTGTATTTATTATATTTATAGAGATATTGATGGTTATTAGAAGCAACGTGTAGAAGATACCCAACACAGGGAAGGAAAGGTTAAGAAAGTTCTGTCATACTTTGGGCATATCATAAGAAGGGATTGACGCATTTTGAAGAAACTGGTAGTTACTGTAAGTGTTCAGACAGCAAGGTTTATAGACCTAGTAAGCTATATAGACCAAATAAAATAATATTAGATCCTCATTCAGTGCTAGAATCATCATGACTTAAGTCCGGGAGAAGTAGAGGTCAATCATCCACTAAGTTTCAGGTTTATCAAGGAATTACGACACTCAGTCATGAGCATTTATTTATTTATTTAACTTTTTTAATACAAATACAGTCTGACGGGCTCAATATAAGGCGGCAATCTCTTCCAACCAACCGGACAAAATTAAATGAAGTAAGTTACGTGGTCGCATAAATCATTCAAATGACTATCCATCCCCACAAAATCTATAAACACATACGTGAGCATATTCCCACGAACCCCACAAAGACGGACAATCACCCGAACATTATTTTTCATATATATCATCAATCGAAAGGAAAGGCAGTGATGGTGGAGAGGAAAGGAAAAGAAAAATCAGGAATGAAACACGTTATTTTACTGACTAGAAATTAAAAATTTGTTCAGTCGCTTCTTAACCCTGAGAGCGCTACGAGAAAAAAATATAATTGTCTATCTAGTGCTGAGATATATTTACGATTCGGACGTTCGTGATAAATATTTATTTTAAACAACAAAAAAACAAAAAAAAACTATTTTTACAACATAAATATATTTTAGTATATGTACCCTTGTATTCTAAATGAATGATATTCATTTAGAATACAAGGGTAGAACAAATTTCTTCCACTGCTATAGCAGTGCACCGATCTCTCAGGGTTAAAGCATGCCAAGGACGGAGCGAGTCTTAAATTGGTTTGTAACTGATTCCAGAGTCTCACTGCATGGACAGTAAAGGATGACGTAAAGAAAGAGGAGCGGTGAACTGGAAAGGCCAATAGACAATCTCTGTTTGAGTGTAGCGCTAATCCATGATCGGAAAGTCGCTGAAAATTTTCGGCGAGATAAGAGGGGGCCGCGGAATAGTTATGGATATTATACAATGGAGACAGTATGTTAATTTGACGTATATTTCTAACATTCAACCAGTTAATGCCTTCTGGTATGAGGTTATATGACCGTACTTTCGTCGAGCATCACCACTAAGATAAAGAAGAATGTTGCGCTTGAAGAGAGCTTCAAAATAAAAGGTAGAAACACGTGTAGTTGCATTAATGTAATTGTGGAATAACAATGTAATTTATTTATTAATTCAAATAACGCTTTAATAGTTCTTTTAATTATGTGAAAGTTTTTTATCAAGCGGTAATTCTCTTAATTATTATTTATTTGTTTAACACTTCACTACATAGCGATCTGGTAGGCTTATTGCAAGATAGCACCTCTTCCAACTAACTAGAAATAAAGTTTGTTTGAATGTCGCGAAAATTATTATTTATTTATACAGAAATCGTGAACAAAAAAAAGAAGCAACGATAACAATAAAATATCATGAATCAAAGGCAAAGGAAGAGATGTTGAGAGATAAAAATCAGGAATAAAACACGTTACATTACTGACTTGAAACTAAGTGTTTTTTGCAGACACTTTTTAAAACATGATAATAACGGAGCGCGTCTTGACTTAGTTGGTAACTCGTTCCAGATTATCACTGCGAGGACAGTTAAGGATGGCGTTGTAAAAGAAGATTGTTGAACCGAGAAAATAAATAAACTATTGTGAGGAATATATTATTTTGAATAGTCGAAATGGATAGTAAAAATTCCCAAAGGTATTATAGGACGCCATTCTGATCAGCCTTATAAAAAACTGAATCTTAAAGTGTCGTTAATTTCTGTATTTCTGCCGTCACAACTTGATCTTCCTTTCACGTCTGAGTTCACGTCTGAGTGGTGTCCAGACACTGAAGAGGCCTGTTGCATCATGACTACAACAATTACGTCTTTATAATTTTAAAGGTATTGTGATCCTAGCTTATTTGTAATTCTTTTGGTGATTTCAAATTTTGCATTACCTTGTTTATTTTGTTTTACGACGCTTTCAGAGCAATCGCTAGAGATAATCTTTAAAATTAAACTCTTCAAGTGGATTTAATACAGTCAGATTCTTATTCAAACCCTAACTAGTCCTACCTGGCTCATTGATCCGGTAGTGATAATAAATAATCTTAATTTAAATTATTTCTGTGTTTCATTATTATTATCTTTCCTCTGATTAATGTGCTGTGAGAAATTTTTGTGCTATTATCTGTCGAATCTCGAGACCAAAGAGATCTGTGTTCCTTTTTATTATTTTAACCGCTGAGCTATTCGAGTTTAACTTGATTCTGATAATTTTCCAAATTAAATTATGTAAAATTAAAGTAACCTCAAAATCAAGGAATATCGGATAAGAGTCGTAACACCATATCTGCTTGAGTGTGGTATATACCTATCCATGATTAGATTGACGCTAAATATTTTCGGCAAGATACGAGTAAAAGGATTTATATATTTCCATTGTTTTGTTCATAGTATTTCACTTTCTTTGTATACACTCTAGCCTGGTGGATTTATTGTCTTATGACGATCCTGAACAATCAATATGAAATAAGTTTAATAGCCCTGCATTGTAAACCAGACTGGAACCCTTTTTTAAATCAAACAAGAAATCCGCAGATGGCAAGACAGGTGTCGTCATAAATAGTATATTTATTTACTGAATAATTTTAAACAAACATTACAAAGACATTAATACAATACAGTAAAGCAGTTGTTAAAATTCTCTAAAAATTACTTATAACGGTATAAGTAACAGAGTTAAAAACCACTATAGTAGGCAAGAAACTTACTGTTCCTCATTGTACGATGCGTAGAGAATGTGGTTTTTTTTTCGTACAAATAAGAATGGAATTCATAACCCCCGAGCTGGATGACAGTTGTCTTAACAATTAGGCCACGGGGGGCACAGAATATAAAGTGTATATCTAAGACAACCCACAAAGGTTAATGATAGAAGGCTTATTTACAGTCAGAATGTTAATCTCTTTGTTATAAAAAAATATAACAAAGCCTTTTAACATAATATTTTTTCAGTAGGCTGCAAAAAATTAAAATTTACCAATAACCCATAAAGATTTTACTGTATACAATGACATTTTGTACAGTATAAATCAATGCATGGATAATAACAAATGGAGTGGCAATGTATGACAGAATACGGAATTGAGTGATTAGGGATGAATGTGACCTAGTTAGTAAGACGCTAGACTTCCATTTGGGGGTTTAGAGTCCCAGTCTGGTATAAAAGCCCGTTAGAAAACAATACTCGTATTCAAATACATCGAGTATATGTTCAAGTACACTCTCATCACCTGCGGTAGTCTTACCATTACGTACGACGACAAATTGGACTTATTTTGCCTGCTCCTATGCATCTTGATCCGAAGGCTCGATTGCTGAGACTTAAGATAATATTGTTTCCCAGCCATACTCTTCAATGTGTCTGAATCATCAATTCGGATATGTTAAAGGGTATAATATTAAATTAAGAAGAATTAACCAGAGAAACGTACATATTTACAACTTAGGACAAAGAAGGAAAATCCACAAGTAAAAACTGAAATCTTCTAAAAAAATAATTTTCAGTTACATGAAATTTTATTTATCTCTCAATTTCACAAAATCTTATTTAGATTTAAGAATAAAACATTAATTTCCCGAAACAGAGGTTTGTTCAATTATAAACGAAAAGGTTTAATAATTTATTCACATCACATACTTAAAATATTCATGCGTCCAAATGTCTTTTCACATGGCAACTCCTTACAACTCAATCATAATTCAGGAGCAACGTTCATTCCACGATTTTGGGAAAGCCTCATACCTGAAACCGGGTCAGTCTATTGTCTCCACCTACTTCAATGGCATCCTTCAGGAAGTTATTAGTTCGCAGGTGGGCAATTAACCAACGGCTGAATAAGGCTAGAGGTTTGGGGATGAAAGTACCCCCTCGAGACCCAAGGATAGCCCTGGTTTATTGTGTTTAAACTGATGCGTGACACTGAGTTGTGTGGTCACAAATATAATACCGAAGACCTTAAACGATCACGTGTGTGGGTTTGATCCACGAGGTATGTTTGACTTTTAACAGAGATAAATTTTACTGACTTATTTTGATAACATTTTCATAGTTTTGTAATTTAAGAAATAACATTTTCGCCAACATAATATTAATCCATGTGTAATATTTTATTCAAATGCTCAGTAAAAAGTGACTATTTTACATAACAAAGTACTTTTTATGAAATTAAGTTTACTGTTCGAAAATGCGTGTTATATTGTATTTATACATTTCTGTTCTATACAATACAACCTGGTAAGCTTATTGCTTTACAGAAATCTCTTCCGTCTAGCCATAAAGACGTTAAAAATGCTTAAATGAAAATCAGCTGGAAGTTTTTTTTTTTAATCTGGGATCCAATGGGAATCGAACGCGTTCAGCGGCTGGCATACAAGGGTCTTACCATTTGTGCCATGGAAATCGTTATAAGTTTTGTGGAAAGTGTATAAATGTGTAGTGACTATACGTGCGGTTACTGAACCCACGAGGCGACCTTTGCCCACCCGGTCATCAAACTCGCATGCTTCACAATGCGAGACAAACAAAGGGCAAAGTTCACACGGTCGGTCATTCAACTCACTACTAGCAGAGACCGCATTCCATGAGGAAAAGAGAGAGCAACATATCTTCCGCGCTGTCAGTCAAAACAACGAATGCCCTACGTGACAACAATAAACATATTGTAAGGCAAAGACGAGACAGCAATATATCTCTTGCGCATTCTCGCACCCATTCCAAATATTATAAATACCGACGTTTATCAATAAAATACCTCTTTGCATATTCCGATTTCGAACGAGTTTTATTTATCAACAATCATGCTCATCATCTCTCTTTTAAGGAACAACCCATTCCTAAAAATGTATATAGATTTTCAAAAGAAAGCATTTGTTCTTATTACTATTTTGTATTCAAAGTGATATGTATGTATATCTTACTTTATAAATGAATTCGTTCTCTTGTATTCAACATATCCACAATGTATGTATATAAGGTATGTTTGTACAAAGCAATACAACAATAGATTTTTACAAAATGATAAATTAATAATAATTGACGTAATTTAATGTCACATAGATTAAGAACTGGATAGGACACATTGCTGATATTCAGATGTATTCATGATAATGGGAACCAGAAAAAAACTGAAAGATTCCTGATAAGCTGGTCGGATAGCATCAGAAAATTGCCTGAGAGCATCTGGAATCAATTTGCCAATGATTGGAAAACGCTGAGGAGGACGGCGGAGGTTTATACTTAGTGCTGCTGTCATCTGGCTCATTATGGTCGTGATGATGATATAACATGGAAACAAGCTTTTTTAGTTAATAAATGAATGAATCTAGCCATTTTAGGGGTCGAGAGACAAGGGTCTTTCCATTTGTGCCATGGATGTCGTCATAAGTTTTATGAAAATTGTATAAATGTACATAGATTTTCAAAAGAAAACATTTGTACTTGTTCCTATTTTGCATTCAAAGTGATATAACTTGATTTATAAGTGAATTCGTTCTCTTGTATTTGACACATCCACAATAAGATGGACTCATTGAAGATTATATTATAGCTGGGAATGAAAATTGTCATCACCGTCATCACACACTGCCCCAAATTGGAGATGGTATTTTTCCTGGCAAAAATATTTCGCTTCTGCCACATTCATACATTTTATCCTATTAGAAAAGTATTCAAACCTTTACTCTTTCAGGATTTGATTAATTTGGTAATGTTATCGTTTTTTTTTTTTTTTTTAGAAACTTTCCGCACATTCTACTCGTATAATAGTTGTATACATAAACTTTATAAATCTTTAATCTTTCATTTTTTATTCTATCTATGTAGCCATAACATCTCAAAGCTGCATCTTATTTCAATCCGCATTATTTATAAATGTCCTGTTTCCTTTTTCTGCCATATATTGTTTTCCCGCACAATTCGCAAAGCTGTCGTATTTATTTTTTTTTCTTGACATTTTTTTATTCCTGCAAATTTCGCTAGCGTATCTTCATGCTGGGACAAAAATTCCATAATAAAAAGCAGTTTTGCTTTTGAAATGCTCCGACAGGTAAACACATTATTTAACCCTTATTTTATTATATGGCCTTCTGATATTCATCATTAAATTGAACACGACACCCAACCATCTGATGTCAACATACTTCCAAAATATAAAATTTCCTCGACTTGCTCTTATATTTCAAAGAAATAACATGAACGTTTTCATCTTTCCCAATCCTGAAACATGTTGAAAGCAGCGTTTTAAGAGGATTCTGAACTCCTTTATTTGATCCATCCATTTTGAAGGAGACCATCTTCTTGCTCATTGCCTTTGTCTTACTGTCTCCGCGACCACCAGTTTCTCAAAAATAAAAAAAGAGATCTGACAATATGCCTTAAGTTCGAGTATGTTAAGATTCTTTACTTCGTCCATGTTTTCATTTCATACAAATATATCTTCTTATCCTATCCGTTTGGG
This sequence comes from Odontocerum albicorne, assembly GCA_949825065.1. Taxonomy (NCBI): domain Eukaryota; kingdom Metazoa; phylum Arthropoda; class Insecta; order Trichoptera; family Odontoceridae; genus Odontocerum; species Odontocerum albicorne. Next base: position 32,113,440 of record OX463857.1, read on the forward strand.
GCTGGCTGCTTGAACCTTTTCCTTCCATCTCTCTCGATATCACCAATTACTCAACGATGGTCTGAGAATTACCATGTCCTCCACTTTCTGTTTCCCTCAGCATTTATTTGGAAGTTCTAAGTTGTGGCTGTCTTTAACGTAAACCTTTCATCTCGCCGCTGTTAGTATCGAACCTAGCGCAATTGTGCTTTATCTTCTAGGGAGGCATGACTACGTTGATATCCTTAGTAGATAAAGGCCAACTACGCTGGTATGGACAAGTGCAATGGCGGGATTAAGTATCTACGCGGAATATTATATATGCTCTTTTAGTCAGACTGGCAGCATTATAGAAAAAAAAATTATATATGCTCTTTTAGTGCGACTGGCACCATTATAGAAACAAATATTATATATGCTCATTTAGTTCGACTGGCAGCATTATAGAAACAAATATTATATATGCTCTTTTAGTTCGACTGGCAGCATTATAGAAACAACTATTATAAATGCTCTTTTAGTTCGACTGGCAGCATTATAGAAACAAATATTATATATGCTCTTTTAGTTCGACTGGCAGCATTATAGAAACAAATATTATATATGCTCTTTTAGTTCGACTGGCTGCATTATAGAAACAAATCCTTCAACTCTTTGAAATGTTTGGTTAATATTTATAGAAAAGAAAGTGGCCACATTGATGATTATATTCGAATCATCTATATAGAGTAACTTAATAATTTATCAAACAATATACAGCCTACCAGTATTATTCAAGTTTATTCTTAGATGATACAGGTGTCAGTGTGCCTTGCATTCCATGGAATATGTTACTTTTACCTCGAACACCACATTTACCAGATTTATTTCCGAAGGTATCCATCATGTATCTTCCTGAAGCATATTTTATTTTTATCTATCTGAAGAAATGTATATTTTCGAATGCATCTTTCTTGTTGTTTTTCGAGGCGTCGAGAATTCATTTTGTTTCTTTCCAATGCATCTATCATGTTTCTTTCCAAATGCATATATTGTTTCTTTTCGAAGCATTTATCAAGATTTTTTCCAAATGCATCTATTATGTTGCTTTTCGAGGCATATATCATGTTTCTTTCCAAATGCATGTATTATGTTTTTTTATCCTAGACATCTATAATGTTTGTTTCCATGTGTATCTATTACGTTTGTTTTCGAATATATTTGTAATTTTTTTTCTTTCCGTTGACATCTGTAGGGAATACCGTCGTCCCTAAATATTGTCAACACGCACGGTCAACGACCGACGAACCAACCTTCGGACATGTACAAAGGTCGCATACCAGAACACTAATATTGTTTACACGCAAATAATATTTACGTTACATTCCACGGTGGAAAGAGAACGCATCGCGTTGTCTCACCGTTTTCGCCAATAAATATTCTACCCACTATATTATCCGCAACGTCTGCAAACACCTCTGCACGCGCAGGAGTGAGATAAAGTATATGTTGCGGGCGCATTCACGCACATCTATAAATACCTACTTATCGACAAATAAAGATTATTATTCACTTGACCATTCATTGCTGTTTACTATTCATTGATTGTTCACTCTCACTTTCCGCATTCCTGAATCGACGTATTTTATTTTAAATACAAAACAATCATTATCATCACGACGTATCAATAAAGCATACCGCTAAACATCTGTCATATTAATTTTCGAAGCTTTAAATGATGTTTATTTCTGAGGTCACCCATCATATTTTTTTCCGACATATCTATCTTTTTTCTATAGACTTCAATTATGTTTCTTTCCAAAGACAACTACCACGTTTTTTCCCATAAAAATCTTTTATGTTTCTTTCTAAACAAATCTGTTATATTTTTTTCTGAAGGCATCTGTATGTCTCTTTCCGAAGGCATCTAAAATATTACTTTTTTGAAGGCATCTTTCATGTTTTAAATTAGTATATACCAAAACAAAAATTACGTAGCGAGTACAAATTTTAAATTTATACCGTATTTTTTTTAAATTTGAATTTCCATATTTGAAATTACATAACACGGATATTTTACTAACTTTGTAAATAAAATCCGTTCTCAATGTAATGTTGATCAAGTGAGCCGAAAAATAAATAACCCGAATCAACTGATACAATATAAACACTTCAGGATCTGAATGGTTCGCTTGAGAAGATATAACATTTCACGTGTGTACATAAAATATTTAAAAACACGTGTAGCTACAGAATTCTTTGTTTTAATATAAACATTTTCATTTAAGCTCGTTGAAATTAAAAATGTTCAAATGTATGTTTAAATGAATGTGAACTTTCCGTGGTTGCAGTCCTAAGACTGGTTTGCAGCAATTTGAACTCTTCTCCTCCATTCCCCCCTGTCCTGTGCGGCTCTTTTTAAGTCTGTATATGTTGAGCAGCGCACGTCCACCAACAGGTCCTCCAGGTACTCTCGGCGTGGGCGTCCCCTAGAGTTTGTCCCCTCGGTCATACCCTCCATTGTGGCATGCAAGAGGCCCTCTTGTCGTATTATATGACCGATCCATCTTGCACGCCTTTCGGACAGGATCCTGAGCAGGTGCCTTCCTCCTTCGATTCGTTGGAGAACCTACTTGAAAAATTTTCTGGTTAACATTTATTCAGATTTATAAGTAATAATATAAAAAAAAAAACACTCAAAAAGAAATAAGCTTCCTTATTCGACCATTTTTTTAATCTTAACATAATGTTTTTTACGTCGTCCTTAACTGTTCATGCAGTGAGACTCTGAAATCAGTTACAAACCAATATAAGACTCGCTCCGTCCTTGGTATGCTTTAAGAAGCGACTGAAAAATCTCTTAATTTCTAGTCAGTAACGTATTTCATTCCTGATTTTTCTTTTCCTTTCCTCTCCACCATCCCTTCATTTTCTTTTGATTGATGATATCTCACTTTATATGAATAATAATGCTCGGATGATTGCCCGTCTTTGTGAGGTCCGTGGGAATATGCTCTCGTATGTGTTTATGGATTTCGTGGGGATGGATAGTCATTTTAATGATTTATGCGACCACGTAACTTGATTCATTTACTTTTCTCTAGTTGGCTGGAAAAGATTGACGCCTGGTAATAATTGCAATAAAACCGGATAGTATTTGCTATAAAAGTGTTAAATAAATAAATAAATAATGTTCATGTTAGTCTGCAACGAGGTGTTATTAAAAATCGGAGAGATTTTTTTTAATGTTATATATTTTAAGTAAGATACAGGCAAAAGTTTAGATTACTGAGAATACGATTAACGAAAGGCAACAAACCCTAATTCATTAAAATTGCGTGACCACATTATAAATTAACTGTTGTTTTTTTTTTCAAAAATTATGCATTCATAAAATTTCTGGTCGTACATATAGTATAACATGTAATTATCTGGTCATACATATGGTATTACATATAATTATCTTGTCATACATATGATATTACATATAATTATCTTGTCATACATGTGGTATTACATATAATTATCTTGTCATACATATGGTAGTACATATAATTATCTTGTCATACATATGGTATTACATATAATTATCTTGTCATACATATGGTAGTGCATATAATTATCTTGTCATACATATGGTATTACATATAATTATCTTGTCATACATATGGTATTACATATAATTATAATGTCATACATATGATATTACATGTAATTATCTTGTCATACATATGGTATTACATATAATTATCTTGTCATACACATGGTATTACATATAATAATCTTGTCATACGTATGGTATTACATATAATTATCTTGTCATACATATGGTATTACATATAATTATCTTGTCACACATATGGTAATACATATAATGATCTTATCATACATATGATATTACATATAATTATCTTGTCATACATATGGTATTACATATAATTATCTTGTCATACATATGGTATTACATATAAGTATCTTGTCATACATATGGTATTACATATAATTATTTTGTCATACATATGGTATTACATATAGTTATCTTGTCATACATATTGTATTACATATAATTATCTTGTCATACATATGGTATTGCATATAATTATCTTGTCATACATATAATATATAAATAAATAGTTCGGCTCTAAATGAGATACACTGGTATATATCAGTTGTCTCAAATTACTCATTGTCTGTTCTGAGACAGCTGACTGACACCTATAAAATTTACATTTAAATACACAAGTCCAAATTACAGTCGGAGCTCGAATCAATTTTATCAATTTTCATAAAAAAATCTCCAAAAGATGACGCCGTCCTCCCTGCGGGATACCAGAGCGAACAGATCCCCAAACTTTATATCCAAGCACACAACTTTTGCCTCCTCCACATTCATACATCTCGTCACGCTCAATCTTCCATTATTCATACCTGTCACTTTACCTTCTTTCAAAATCTTTACCATTTGGTTCTGCCACAATTTCCTCAGTCTATTCATTATTTTAACATTAATTCTTCCCACATGTTCAAACCATCTTAAACTTCCTTTCTACATTTTACTTAAAAAATCCATCTTATCCATACATTTGTTTCTCATTTGTTCATTCCGCCTTATTTCAAACATTGGTGTACCTAATTTCCAAATTTTCCTTAGTGCACGCTTCTCCATTGTGTGAATCTTACTCTTATCTTTCTTAGTGCACGCATCTCCATAGTGGGAATCTTACTCTTATCTTTCTTAGTGCACGCATCTCCATAGTGTAAATCTTACTCTTATCTTTCTTAGTGCACGCATCTCCACAGTGTGAATCATACTCTTATATTTCTTAGTGCACGCATCTCCATAGTGTGAATCTTACTCTTATCTTTCTTAGTGCACGCAACTCCATAGTGTAAATCTTACTCTTCTTATCTTTCTTAGTGCACGCATGTCCACAGTGTGAATCTTACTCTTATCTTTCTTAGTGCACGCATCTCCACAGTGTGAATCATTCTCTTATCTTTCTTAGTGCACGCATCTCCATAGTGTGAATCTTACTCTTATCTTTCTTAGTGCACGCAACTCCATAGTGTAAATCTTACTCTTCTTATCTTTCTTAGTGCACGCATGTCCACAGTGTGAATCTTACTCTTATCTTTCTTAGTACACGCATCTCCACAGTTTGAATCATACTCTTATCTTTCTTAGTGCACGCATCTCCATAGTATGAATCTTACTCTTATCTTTTTTTGCCAAGATTATGTTTCCCGTCCATCCTTCAAGGTAATGTTGACGATATTATTAGTAAAACAATATTGGTAGGAATACAAAACATTTTCTTAATTTCCTCACTTATTTTAAAGGAGAAACAAGAATCTAACAATACACACGTGAAATTCATTAAATGAATTGAAATGCCTGAAATAAAACAGTTGCGTGCTGAAGAAAGACTAAATTTTTCAAAGTAATAGCTCAGTTACTTGATTGTATACATTCCGCAGCCATTAACTTCGCGTGTATCACTAAGAATTTCAGCGAAATCGTTTCGTGTTCACTGAAAATAACTTTCAGTCCTTTTTTTTAAGCATTAAAAAATGCTTAAAAATATTAATCACACGTGTAAACGCCACTTTTGCCAATGGAATTTTATCGAAAAATCTTTTACAAAAATAAAAAAAGAATGTCATCATTTTCGAAGCGTTTTATTGAAAATCCGAACGAGTTCCATTATCGAAATTGTATTAGAATTGTAGGAAAATAAAATACAGTTTTTCTTGGAAAAAGCGTAAATTTTGTACGAAAATTTCAAGGCTTAAAATTCACTTTGTTTGTTGCGCATATCGTTGTAAATTCACGAGTGAAACGTATAATTATGTTACTCTTTCTTTATACACAGTATAACCTGGAAAATTTGTTCTTATTTCTTTTAATCAACCAGAAACGACCTCCAATATTATCCAAGTTGGTAAAACACCTGTTATTCGACTCGAATGGTGCAGTTTTGTTTTCCGTGAGTACCTTATTAATGTAAGACTGGAAACCTTTTAAATATAATCGGTTTCTAGTGGGTATCGAATCCGTAACCAACAAGTCTTTTTAACAAGGCAATGGATTGGCAAAAAATTCGTTAATATTTAGATGCGGGGAAGTTTTAAATCGAACGACTGTAGCCACGGCCATTCTACAATATTAGTTTTTTTTTTGGTAATATTTTCATATGTTTTAACAATTGGGTACGAATCCCAAATAATAGCACCATATCGAGTGCTAGTCTGTTGTCGAAACGGCACTTTATTAGTTATCCTGGTATTATTATTAATAAGTTCACTACTTTTCACATCTTAAGGGTGTAAAGTGCAAGCCTTCTGACGAATATAATTTTATTAGAATGTGAAAGTTGCTTCGCTGCCTGATTTTTAGCCATTAAAGTTATTAACGAAACTCTGATACGTGGCCATACTTTCTTAAAGGGGTATTCTAGTTTAGAAATTTGAAAAAATAGTTTTTTTTGCATATTCTTAAAGCTTAGACCTTTAAAAATATGTTCTCAAAAGGAAATTTAAAAATTCTCAATATTTACAAAGTTCTAGTTATAAACGAGGCAGGAATTACGCCGCACCGAAATGACTCTGACAATTATCGCAAAAATCTAACTATTATAGTATACTTGCTCAAAAATTTAACAACTTTTTTGACCTGGTCGACATAAAATCTCAAGTTTTATATAACCGATTATTTTTAAATTTAATATAAAACTTAAGTAAATATTTTTATATCGTTTCTACCTTGAAAAGTTTTAAATTATGTTTTTTAATATTTTTAAGAAATTAAAAAATTAAAAAAAAAGGGTAAAAAATTAAATTTTTTTTCAGACAACCACCATTTAACGATTTTTTTTACCAACTATAACCACATTATTTTCTATCAAGAAACTGTGTATGATTTTTATTTCAGATTTTTGAAAGGGTTCCAATCATGTCGACCAGATCATCCCTTATTTTTACAACTGATATGTTGAATTAAAAAAAAAAATTGTACCTTCCCAAATCATCAATAAACAAACTGTAAAAAAATGTATAAAAAAAGTTTTTTTTTATTTAGTCTGAAAAACGCCCGAAATTCACGCCTCTAGAGTAGAATACCCTTTTTCTTCTTCTTCATCTTATTTTAGGCCTGTTGGCCGGTTATGGTCCTTCATCATTGTTTGCCTGTTGCGACGTCGACTGCCAGCTGTCTTTCCATCTTTTGGGAGGTCGTCCTGGAGGTCTGCTTGCTTGGGGGATACTGTCCCTGGCCATTCTTACGACTCTTGGTTCCGCCATTCTGGATACGTGTTCGTTCCAGAACCTTCTTCTCTGTCGTCCCCACCTGCAATATCTTCAACTTCGCACGTCCTTCGGATTTCTGTGTTACGTACTCTATCACGAAGGGTTTTGCCAGCGATACTCCTGACTACCTTCATTTCGCTGGATCGAAGGAGATATTTGGTTATGACAGTGTCGGCTCAACTGTAGTAGAATACTCCCTTGAGTTAAATATGAATCGGTTGCAAACATTTTGAGGTTTCTCAAACCGAACAATATCAGAATTTGCTATGATGATAGTCCCTATACGTATTTTGGTGCAAACTTTGATGTATGGGAGTGAAACGAGAACACGAAAAAACACTGATAGGAGCTGAATTAATTATGTATAAATGCGTGCGTTTAGAAGAATACGTAGAGTTGCCATGTATGACAGAATGATGTGATAAGGGATGAATGTGAACTTAATGCTGATGGGTTAAGTTAGATGAAGAAGAAGATGGCATACTAAGATGGTTTGGGAATGTGGAACGAATGAATGAGGAAAGAAAATCTGACAGATATAACGTGTAAATGTTATTTGAATGCGTGTGACACGAAGACCAAAGAAAATGTAATTGGATTAAGTAAATAATATTCTGAAAGTATGAGAAGTCGTAGAAGTTGTATGAGAAGGTGTATGGATGTGGATGAAGCGAAAGTAAAACTGGTTCTCCCTGCCTACTCTGACAGGGAAATGGCATGATATATGGAATAAATACTGGACGATGACAAGGTGAAAATAATGAAAGGATGTAGTTGGACAAATATTGACTTAAGAAAAATTCAAAAATCAAAAGAAACAGAAGAGAACATTTGACGCGATGTATGAGTGCGGTTGAGGCAAATATTCGTGTATATAGGAACGTGTGAAGATCTGTCCTCTCAAGCAACCCCGAAATTAATGACGTAACGGTATGCATCTTAAAAATACTACCTTCGTAGCGAGGCAGCCGTTGATCAAGTATATTTTTTCATACGCTTTATTAACCAAACTGATTTTTTTTTGAGATTTTAATTTTTTTCCTTAGGCAATTAACCTTCAAGTCGAAAAAAAAAGCTTTATTTAACTTGGACATGTACCATAAGTATCGGATTTAGATCAACTGGAATATAATTTTACAAGTAGGAATAGTATGTGCCCTTTTACTTCACTCCTAGCCCCGCATATTGTTTAGAAATATTCCACAAATTATGCTACGTTTTCCCCGTGATATTTCTCAAACATTAATATTTAAATAAATTATGCAGTTTTTGATACAGTGGTTAGTAATTAACTGGGTTAATTGTTTATATAGCACGCAAGGCTGGCTCTTTAAGTAATGTTTGTTAGTTACTAAAAAAAAAAGGAAGTTAGATAAATGAGGTAGAAATGAAAGTCTGACGTAGATGTATAACAAAACAGATATAGAAAATATATGAAAGAGCAGAACTATCACCATAAAGATGAAAGTGTGACTAGTTGTGCCTGTCTAAGAAATGAAAGTCTGACGTAGATCTGTGACAAAACAGACATGGAAAATATACGGAAGAGCAGAACTATCACCATAACGATGAAAATGTGACTAGTTATGCCTGTCTAAGAAATGAAAGTCTAACGTAGATTTATGACAAAACAGACATGGAAAAGATATGGAAGAGCAGAACTATCACTATAACGATGAAAATATGACTAGTTACGCCTGTCTAAGAAATGAAAGTCTGACGTAGATCTGTGACAAAACAGACATGGAAAATATACGGAAGAGCAGAACTATCACCATAACGATGAAAATGTGACTAGTTATGCCTGTCTAAGAAATGAAAGTCTGACGTAGATCTATGACAAAACAGACATGGAAAAGATATGGAAGAGCAGAACTATCACTATAACGATGAAAATATGACTAGTTACGCCTGTCTAAGAAATGAAAGTCTGACGTAGATCTATGACAAAACAGATATGGAAAAGATATGGAAGAGCAGAACTATCACCATAACGATAAAAATGTGACTAGTTAACCCTGTCTAAGAAATGAAAGCCTGACGTAGATCTATGAAAAAATAGATATGGAAAAGATATGGAAGAGCAGAACTATCACCATTAGACGAAAATGTGTCATTTTAAGCCTGTCTAAGAAATTAAAGTCTGATGTAGATCTATAACAAAACAGATATGGAAAAGCAGAACTATCACCATAATGACAAAAATATGCTTATAAAGTCTCGTGTCTTCAGGTTATTCATGTATGGCGCAGTCATGGACTCAGAGAGCAAGCGAGAGACAGAATAGATACAATAGAAATGTGGTAATGGAGAATATTACTTGAGGAACTCAGAATGACCAACAGATTGTCAACAATAGGTCTTTGACGAGTCCTCCGATTCTTTGGGCACATTGTTCGTGGCCAAGGAGACAGTTTGAAGAGGTTTGTGGTCACTGAAAGCTTAGAAGGACGACACATAAGATGACTAATCCAAATACGTTGTACTGACCAAGTGAGGGATGCAACTAGATTAACCTTAACAACTGCCTTTCGAGTCACGAAGTGCAGGAATGGATGAAGAAGTGTCGTCAGATGCTACCACGGAAGTAACGATGCTCATTCATGAGCTTTCAGACAGAATAATTATGACAAAAGAGTGTACAAATAAGAAATAATATTGTAATTTATTTTTAACAAACACTGTTTATTCCACTTTTTTATGACGGTATAACCCTACCGGTTTCAAGGCTTTCACCTCATCTTCAGGGGAGCGCAAACAAGACTAAATGCTGTTCAAACTGGCACCGATATAGACACTTCAACGGTTGGAGGCGGGGGGATGAGGAAAGCTAGGTATAATTTCGGCCAGGAGCGGGGAGATTTTGGGGAAATAACTATTCAACAGATGCTCCGATCGGTATACTGACTTAGAAATTTCTAGGGCCTCTAATCTGTCCAATCTATTTCCGTTGCCGCTAATATGTAAGAATTTGGCATCATCGATAGAAAAAGTATGATTCTCACGGTGACAATGATTAGCCATTTCAGAATAAATTAGAGGATTTGTTAAGGCAGATTGGTGTTCACGAAATCTCTTTTCAAAAGATCTTCCTGTCTTTCCTATATAGAAATTATCACAGTCAGCACATAAAAGTGTATACACACAACTGTTGCTAAGTATTCCATTTTTGCCTTTCCTATTAAATAAGAGTTTCCGGAGATTAAAGTTATTGTAAAAAGCTGGCTTTATGTGACTTGGAATATTTTTGGTTATTTCATTTGATATATTTTTTATAAATAGGACTTTGCTCCATTTATAGGTATGCTTATAGGTGTCGTTAAATATATAATCTTTTATAAGTTTCTTTTTTGTTTTGTTTTTTTCAAAGTGAAACAATGAGGCTTCCAGGATATTCCATTATTTGTAGCAATTTTTTTGATGGTTATTAATTCCTTTTTAAAATTGTCGTCGGTTAATGGGACACAGCAATCTATGAAGCATACAGTTAAAGGCGGCGAATTTATGATTATTATTATTGTTAAAAATAAATTACAATGTCTTTAAACCTCCACAACGTTAATGCCTTAACTATAAACAACATAAGAAATAATATTTAAGAAGTTAGTTTGTATAACATAGTTTGTATAACATAATATATATATATATATATATATATATATATATATATATATATATATATATATATATATATATATATATTATTATGTAAGATTCTGTAATTTTAATACAAAGCGAGAGATAATTCCTAAGAATTTATTTTATTATCGTTCAATTCGTAATTTTCAACCCTTATATCTCATATTTATTTTACTTTTGCTTTTTAAAATAGACATCGTTTCTTTCTTGAACTAAATAGGTTTCTGGTTGAAATTGGCAACTACAAATATGTAGCGTTATAACAAAAGTTGATATGTCAGTTTTACCGTAGTTTACAGGAGAAGAAATATTAGCTTTGATAAGCTGTTAAAATCAGTATAAATAAACATTTTATAAGTTTTTCCAAACAATACGAGGGCGGTCCGATAAGTACTTAGCCTTACCGCCCGATGGCATATTAATTACATTATTAATTAATATTATTAATAATTATTATTTATTAATATTATTAATAAATATTATTAATAATTATTATTTATTAATATTATTAATAAATATTATTAATAATTATTATTTATTAATATTAGTAATTTTTACATTCACGGCCGTATTTATTATTATTAATTATTATAATTATTATTCATATTATTATTTAAGATTATTATTATTATTAACCTCTTTACTGTTTTTGTGCTCCTGTTTTAAACATCATTGAAAAACAAAACACCATTTAATTGTCTTGTAAATGACCAATTAAATGGTGTTATGTCAATCAAACCTAATTATTTTTACTAATAATAAAAAAACGCAGCAATATAGTTATGTACTTTAGTTTTTTTGTGGCTATGCACAAAAAAAAATAAGTTAATATTTTGGTGCATATTACGAAGCAGGTCTAACAGATTCTACGAGTACATCTTTAGTTTGGATAATGACTGACACACCAAGTTTTGCCACAACATGCTGAGAAATATTTTCTATAAATTGGGATAATAAACACAAAATGACAACAAAACGAACATATCAACTTCTGCCATAACGTAACAGAAATATTAGGGTTCTTAGGTACACATATCTTTTTAAATTTATTTACTTTTTTTTTCACAGTGAAATAAATAAAATACTCCCCTGCTGTGGGATTCCTTACCTAAGACAGGAAGGTTTCATAAAAATAAACCAAGAAAAATTATTCTTATATTTACTTATAAATCGTGTCTAAATATGGTATGTACACAAAAAAATTCAATAAAATATTTTGAGCGGTCATAAAAATAAAAAACTTGCTTAAAAATAAGACAATCTTCTCCCTGGCTCCATCCCAACTCATTATCTGCGAAGACTGTTGGGGTCAGCTCTTCTCGTCCTCAGGTTGTATGCTCTTCTGTTCCGGACTACGTCCCCCAGGCCGTGCCTCTGCATTAGGTTATCTTTTTGCACCACCCATGAATTCTTTGGTCTTCCTCTGGTTGTTATTCGAGGAAAATCCATGGAGATTGCCTGATTCACAATGTGATCGGGTGTTCTGCGTCCAACGTGCCCATACCATCTCAATCGCCTCTCCACCTCAAATGGATACCACAGGGCTACTGAGAACTGAGACGGGACTCGGTCTCGGACTGTTATACTTCGAAGGAAGAAACACAATTGCGAAGGGAGATTCTATTTCTTGCGTTCCCATATACCGAAGTAGAGTTAGAGTGAGACGTGACTAGCGTCGCTTCCTCACCCATAGTGTTTTTTTTAGAATGAATATACCTACGTCACATACTGGCACACGTTTGAAGTTAATTGATGAATTTATTCTCGATTTTCACAAAATATCTCTGATGTGACCGATAAGTGCTAATTATTATTATTATTATTCTTTCATTCAATGCGTAAATGTATTGCGGAGAAATACTTACCTAAAATCTGAACCCAGTATTTATTATATTTATAGAGATATTAAAGTTTTTTTAGAAGCAATGCGTACTAGTTATACAACACAGGGAGGGAAGGGTTAAAGCCGCTCAAACACTGGACTCAGACCCACTATTATAGACAGATAAAAATATTACAAAATGAAAAAACATAAAGCTACAGTAAGAATAGAAAGCAGTGGCTGCGGCCATAATGTACTGCATATTTTTAGGAAAATATTTGGTAAGGAACGCGCTAAAAACTCATCAACTATTGTACAAATAATTATTTCTACATAGATCTTCCATACATGCAAATAGATACTTATATACGAGTATTTTTCTACTGTGTAAAAATAGTATTTCGTGTCAAAATATCAAATATTTAATAAATACGCCACACACATTTATCAAAATTACCAAAAAAAAAAGTTTCTTACTTGCCAATTTGTGCAGCCTACTGAAACCGAACCAAATAACTGTTCGCCTCTACCTCTTGGAGCCGTTGCAAGCTAGCATGTCACCTGCACGACCCCTCAGCATGTAAGACAAACAATTCATTGCTCTCCATCATTCTCAGCATCTAGATTGTGTCACGCATGCCGATTTGATTTTTACATGCATATATTCATTTTTGTTTTACCGTGACTGGTATTTAATACCTTTGAATATACATTTAAAATATTAAAATTTATGCTATCGTGTATACGAGTGCAATTTAAAACCTTATGGTTTTATGTAAAAGGTTTTTAATATTCTTTCTTTAGATACTCTTAATTATTTCTTTTAAGACATTTAGAAACAAACGCATGACATATTGACGAGTATACCAACCAATTAAACGCATGACATATTCACGAGTATACCAACCAATTAAACGCATGACATATTCACGAGTATACTAACCAATTAAACGCATGACATATTCACGAGTATACCAACCAATTAAACGCATGACATATTCACGAGTATACCAACCAATTAAACACATGACATATTCACGAGTATACCAACCAATTAAACGCATGATATTTTCACGAGTATACCAACCAATTAAACGCATGACATATTCACGAGTATACCAACCAATTAAACGCATGACATATTCACGAGTATACCAACCAATTATACAAGAATAACGCAGATCATTTGAACTTTGACAAAAATTGCTTAGTGAAATTGTACAACGTTATAAAAACTTGAACACAATCATAAATAAGAAGAAAATGTGCATTTATATAGCGCCAAAGATAACAAATTCTTTTCAAGCACGCTCTCCCTTGGGATTCGAACCCACTAATATTTAAAGATTTAAACATTACAGCAAAATGTTGAAAATAGTTGACGGCTGAGGCTATTATATAACGGATACCATTTATTGCATTTGATCATTGTTATATATAGGTGAGTAGCAAAATATATACTAAAAGATACCGTAAACGAAACACCTGGATTCGCAACAAAACAAAGGTAGTATACGTAATAAAGGTGTGCAAGAAAATGAAATGGCAATAGGCAGGACACGTAGTCAGAATGTCCGATGAATATCCAAAATAATCCAAGGGTACCCCCCAGAGATACGAGTATAAAGAGGCCCAGAAAAATACCGAAGAAACGCTGCACGGATAAAAGCAGAAAGCATTGCAGCATATCATGGCACCAACGAGGAAAAAACCGAACTACTCGTATATTATTTTCTTTATTTAATTAATGTCACAACAGTGTCGTTTATATACAAATGAACACATGACAAATTATACAAGTACTTAAAATTATTGACACATAATACAAAACTTTGTTTTAAACTAACATGAAGATACAAAAAGCAGAAGAAATAATAAATTATAAAGTCATTGTTTAAAATTATTTAATATTAATATGTATATTTAAATTCAATATGTGCATGTATATCACAAAATATTACCAAATTTTACCAAATAGATTTACGTATTTGTTGAAGACTTATTTCACATTGGTAAAAAACTAAGATTTGTTTTTAGTGGAACAACGCTTACATAGAACAAGAAGAATTGGATTTTTCGAGAATTGTATTAATAAATCTTAAGATATAGAAAACACATGGGCTCACTTATAGAACGAGATACAAGTTGCTTTGCAGAATCAAAACATTCCACATGTTGATGCAGGGTTATTCAACTCCAGGGGCAAAGTATTGTCCTTAATGTTTCGTTTATACTAGGTTATTTATATTAATAAAGGAGAGCACAAAGTTAGTAGCTATTTCTAAATATTGTTGTGATATTCTGGCGAATACTATATAAACTTATATTAAAAATATCTAAATTGTTGCAAAACTCATTTCCAAGTCTTTGCATACGAATTAAAGAGGAGTTAATTTTATAATTAGTTTAGCAATTTTCGATATAAAGGGATGGAACTGTATTGTGGATCTAGTGAGAATACAAAATGAAATGCTTGTGAGTTAGTGAGGTGCATCGATTACTCAATGAGGTGTATCGACTACTTTATCGATCAGTGGATCGACCCAGGTTAACAATGATGATGAATAAAAGATTATAGAAAATTGAACAATTCCGGTATTTAAGTAATATTTTCTCAGATGATAAAATAGTTACGAGGGATATTAAATGGCGTGCAGTGAATGTAAACAAAGTCTATGGGGCACTTAAACGTATATTCTCAAACCAGACAGTATCAAAATCCAGTAAGATCTTCAACAGTATTTAAGTCTCAACTTTAATGTATGGCAGTAAACGTGGATGTAGAAAAAAAACTGAAATTAAAATAATACTTGACTTGACAATGTATGACAGAATACGGATTAACGTTATTAGGGATACATTTGAGCGTAAGGCTTATGTGTTGAGCAAGATTAATATCAGAACTCTAAGATGGTTTGGACCCGTGATACGAAGAATGACTCACAAAAAGGAAGCTCATGGAATACTTTCCCCTAGTTAGATCTATGGTACGATATTTTGAATGAAGGAAATGTAAAAAGTCAAACGAATCGTATGAGCTGTTTAACCCATGATTCCCTGTGATGTGTAACTAGTACACATTGCTTCTAAATACTTTAATATCTCTATAAATATAATAAATACTGGGTTCATATTTTAGGTATTCCCCCGTAATACATTTACGTATTGAAAGAAAAATAATATTAATAAAAATTAGCACTTATCGGCCACATCAGAGATATTTTGTGAAAATCGGGAATAAATTCACCAATACAATCAAACGTGTGCCAGTGTGTGACGTAGGTATATTCATTCTCAAAAACCGTTATGGGTGAGGAAGTGACGCTATTCACACCTCACTCTCACTCTACTTCAGTATATGGGAACGCAAGAAATAGAATCTCAGTTCGCTCGCTTATCTTGCTTCACTAGCTTTCGGGCATGCATTTGAGGTGGTCGTTTTGGCCGTTTTGTGAACGTTGGCCGATGTTTTTTCCATGTTTTCAGCAATTAAATTTAAATTATTATCACTTTTTACTTAAAATTTAATTAATTTAAACGATTGGCTATGAATATTCTTATTTTTCCGATTTTAAATCGCTCATTTTTACATGCGTGTTGATGTGTATTGAATCCACAGCACATGAACGCGCGGATTTTTTTGGCACAGGAAGGGAAACGTTAATAAGGTGTACGGATATAGAAGAGGTTAAAAAGGTGCGTCGTGATAGGGAAATCTGGTGCCCTTTACTTTCTGCCTACCCTGATAGAGGAAACAGCGTGATTGTATAGATGTATCATATGTATCACTTGGTTGTACCTCCTTTCATGAGTTTTTTTATAATTTCGTGTGTGTCTAAATATTATATTGAAGTATGAGGAAGAAACACGAATAGTACTCATAAGTCCGATAACAAACAAAATGTTATTATTTTAGATAACTCGTAACTATGTAAGTCTATGATATATCACAAATTAAATTTAAAAAACACATTTCTTCCACAACGTTTTTAAAAAAACACTATTCGCATTTTAACACACTCAGTACTTGTCTCAGATGAATTCATTAAACTAATGCACTGTTATTCATAATCAATATTGTGAACGGTATGAGAAATAGGGGTTTATGAGTAAGAAGGATAAAGGAGAGTTAATTAAATAGATTATTTATGATATTTTATTTGTTTTTTGTACAGTGCAAATAATGTAGAAGGCACTGAAGAGAACGATCAAGAAAGATATGGTTGAATGAAATGTAGGATATGTCAAGTATCTTCAATTTAAATGCAAAGAATACGACAACGATTACGAGGCCAGATGCAGGCGACAACACCTCCTACCACTTCGCGAAAGACGGAAATTAGCCGATATTATATTATTAACGAAAATAGCGCAATATCACATTGATGCCCCAGAATTATTCTCAAACATAAACCTTAACGTCCCCAGAATCTCCGCAAGACATACTAAATGGCTGAACATCCCCTTTAGTGCGACCAAATGCAGACAAAATTCATTCTTTGTAAGAGCATCTAACTTCGTAAACAACCTGGAAGACTTCCCGAAATTCGATTTATTTAACTCTTTTACGAACTCGATTAGATTGCGCATATGCGGGAACTGGTTTGGTGTGGATCTCTGACTGTCTCATCCCTGACTGTCTCCTGGTTAACAATTTTCAGCATTACTTAAAACCTACCTACTACCTTCTTACCAACCTCCTAACATAATTAAGTGTACATATTGAAACCATATGCGAAAACTGTTAAATGGTGTTTTTAAACCCATAGATATTAGTAATAATACCGACATAAACACTGTATGTTTTCCTAATAAAATAAAAATAAAATTAAAAAAAATACCAAAAAAAATAATAAAAAAAAATATTTTAAAGAAAGAAATGTAATAAAAATAAATGTAGAAGAGGTGAAATATGTTATGTGTCGAGATAGGAAAGTCTGGTGGTCTCTCTTCTTTGCCTACCCTGACAAGAATATGGAGTGATGTTAAATCTGTATGTTTATTTATTAAAGCAATAAATATACATAAAATATTGCATAGTGGTAAGGCCAAGCTTAACTGAAGTTTAAAAAAGGGATTCATTTAAATAAAGAAACAATACGAAAATAAATTATCTTAGACGTGTAGAAAACGACTTCCATGGCCTTGTATGAAAAACGCCTACCTTTACAACCTTAGGGGTTGCAGATTTGATCCCCATTGGTAATTAGACTTTTAAAAACGAATTGAAATTTGGTTTTTTACTTGAGGTTTGTTGCAACACTTTTCTGATTGATTCAAAAAGATAACCGTATTGCAGTTATACTGTACAAATGTTAAACTAAAATTGTGTTCTATATTACAATACATATAAATAATTCCATTTATCGAGCGTTTATGATGTTTCCATTGTTGCTTCGAATCTATGTCTGAGGTATCTTCCTTTGGAGAAAAATAAAACTTTAACGTCGATTTCTTCACTATAAAATAAATTGTTCGCTTAATATCAATCCAATAGGATGGAGTATTTTGATAAAACTTTGGCCGTTGCTGATCCTGTGGGGTGGAATGGTGTCTGCCTCCTAGTGTCAGAAATATGGTTGGCGTATGCAGCTTTAGGAATCACTATATAACAATCGTTTTTGAGTGGCCTTATTAAAATATATAAGTGGGTTCGAATCTTGAGTTTAAACGGTCCTGAAAACAGTTTGCTCGCTAAACGGCGCTACCTATATATAAATTGCTATTGTATTATTATTATTACGATTATTATTATTATTACTATGTAGTTATCAGTATTATTATTATTATTAGTATCATTATTATTATTATAATTCTAATAATAATTATTATCATTATTATTATTACTTTTATTATCATTATTATTACTATTTTTACAATATTATTATCATAATAATAATAATAATAATAATAATCATAAAAATAATAATAATTATAATAATAATCATTATTATTATTTTTATTAGTATTATTATTATTATTTTTATTACTATAAAAATAATACTAAGACTAAGAAGGTTCTGGAACGAACACGTATCCAGAATGGCGGAACCAAGAGCCGTAAGAATGGCCAGGGACAGTATCCCCAAGCAAGCAGACCTCCAGGACGACCTCCCAAAAGATGGAAAGACAGCTGGCAGTCGACGTCACTAGAGAGAAACAATGATGCAGGACCATAACATACCAAAAACCCTAAAATAAGAAGATTATTGTTATTGTCATCATCATTTTCAGTGTCATAATAAAAATAATAATAATAATTATTATTATTATTTGGAACAAATGAAGTAGTAATCTTAAAAAAAAAACGAAGTCACTCAAGGAATTCTTTTACGGAATCACTGCGGAAATCGAACCCAAAACACCCAAGGAAAGATAATCTTTAAAACAATGCCAAAGGAATATTAGAAATGTAATAAATTGCAATTATTTTTCTTCCAATCGATAAACCTTGAATACGAAATTGAGTTTTTGAAACAAAAAACAGGTTTCGTTATAATTTATTCGAGTATTAATTAAAACGCGGTTTATTGGCTTTATTAAGAAACCGTTTAATCCTTTCACCCTCAGATTTACGAAACGTGACAGTTAAGGTAGAAGGAATAATAAAATTAGTAAATTTCAATTTTACCACTTTTCTTAAATGCTTGGAAAACGCGATAAGCAATTAAATAAGTAATTGTTTAAAAAATGCATAATTGAAATTTTTAATTAAATGAACAAAGATTTTTTTTCTACACAAAAATAATACATGGTTCGATCAAATGAATGATATATTAAAAAAAGAAAACGTTAAAACTTAGATAAATCATAAGAACATGAAAGTCTGGTGCTCTGTTTCTCTGCCTACGTTGACAGAGAAATTGTGACATGGTATTTATGTATTGTACATATATACGTTTGAATAAATAAAGTAAATGTCCTTGAAGCGGAGGGTTTACAACCAGTGCATTCTTCCAGTACTTATGTATGGCTGCGAGACATGGACGCTCACAGTAAAGAACACACAAAAGCTCCAGACGGTACAAAGGGGCATGGAGAGATGGATTTTGGGATATACTAAAAGAGACCGTAAACGAAACACCTGGATTCGCAATATAACAAAGGTAGAAGACGTTATAAAGGTGTGTGAAAGAATGAAGTGGCAATGGGCCGGACACATAGCCAGAATGTCAGACTCCCGATGGACATCCGAAATAATCCAATGGTACCCAAGAGACATAAAGAGGCCCAGAAAAAGACCGGAGGTACGCTGGATAGATGAAATCAGGAAGCATGGCAGCATCACATGGCATCAACGAGCAAAAAACTGAACTATTTGGAGTCAACTTGGGGAGACCTTCATCCAGCAGTGGATCGACCCTGGTTGACAATGATGATGAAATAAAGTAAATGTAGTTTGTAAAATTTAATGAAGGAGCATCACGATGTTTATTTTTGTCTGGTTGGTTGAAAGA